>OY730175.1:1277852-1586582 GCA_963422465.1 Lichina pygmaea | reverse complement strand
TGTTCATTAGGCTCGAAAGGCAGGCAAAGGCATTAGGCAGGCCGCAGCGCAAGAAGAATGAAAGACGCTGGGAGAGCCGGGGGGGGGGGGGGGGGGGGGGGGGGGGGGGAAGCAGGATCGAGAATGAAACGCCAACGGCAACGGCACCGAGAGTGGAAAGGTTGCATCGTCGTAGAGATGAGAACCGTGTCTCGGAGGAACAGAGCCCCGCGAGAACAGGAAGAAGTATATACCCACCCGAGAAAAGAGCTCATGGAACAAAAGGACGCAAGCTACAGAACACCCGACCCCCTTCCCTCTCCCCCTTCAGTGAACGCCACCAATGCGAGCGGCGGCCGGAACCGGATCGGCAACGGCGCCTGAGGTCGATCGTCCGTCCGGCGGCGGCGGCGGCGGCGGCGGCGGCGGCTGCGGCCACCCCGCCCAGACTGCTGCGACTACTGCTGGCCGAATTGTCCAGGTCGAGCGTGCCGCTGTTGTTGTCACCACTCGCCGCGCTGGCGCTCGCACTTCCCGTCAGACTCTTGACTTTGCCAGATGACGAAGGAGGAACGACAGAAGCAACTCTCGACGGTGGACGAAGGTGGCTCACCCCGGCCCGCTGTTCCACCTGTTGCGCCGCCGCGACATGGTTCGCTTGTGCCGACGGATATCGAGGCGCCGGCTGTCGCACAGGCATGTGGCCGTCCGCCGGCGATGGCGGTCCGTACGCGCCACCGTCGCTCGCGGCCCCACCGGGGCTCGGACCGTAGCCGTTGACTGATGGCCGGTTCAGGCCCGGAGCGTGATGCGATCCCGGTGGCAGTGGTGGCAGTGGTCCTCCACCTCCGTGAGCGTGGGGATGAGCGTGATGTTGCGGGGGATAGGGTCTATGTCCGTGTCCGGGTCCGGGTACGGGCCCACCAACATAGGGATTCGCGGGGGATTGGCTCGTCCGTCGGGCGCCGGACTGCTGCAGCTCCTCGAGCTTGGCCGCCGTCAGCGAGTTCGTTCTCGATTCGTCCGCGATCGCCTTCCGATCGACTGCGCCGTATCGGTTCGACGAGAAGGCCATCAGCGGGTTGTCCATGAGCGACTCGTGCAGGCTCGGGATGTCCTGCACCATGCGGGCGCTGACTCGGTTTCGCTGGTAGCTCGGTCGGCCGCCGCCGCCGCCGCCGCCGCCGCCGCCGCCACCGCCACCGGTCGAGGACTGACCGGCGCGCATCTCCGGGTTCTTTCGTAGCTGGCTCGCGCTCGGCGCTCTCCGGGTTCGGCGTGACGTAACGCTCATCATGTCGAAGTTATCCGGATCTATCGTCGGCTGGTGATGTCCGCTGGGCGGACCAGGATCGAAGTAGTCCTCGTCGTCGTCGTCTTCGTCAAAGCCAGGAGCATGAGAGGGTGGACCCCGCCTGCCACCGCCCCGGCGCATGTGGTACTCATGCTCCCGCAGCGCCATCTCCCGCTGCCGCAGCGCGAGCTCCCGTTCGCGGATCGCAAGGTCACCCGGCCCGTGATGGCCGTTGGTCATACCCGGCGGCGGAGGGCCCCTCGGCGGACCGTTCATGGCCTCATCGTCTTCGGGGATGCCCTCGTAGAGCACCAGGTGGCTGAACTCGTCCAGGTCGTTGGCGTCCGTCGACATTCGCCGCACGGGTGGGCCCGGTGGACCGCCGCGTGGCGCGTAGCCGTTGCCCATGGGCGGCCGTCCCGGCAGCGGACCTCCTCCTCCTCCTCCTCCTCCTCCGTGCCCGTTCATGTGGACGCCTGGTGGCGGAGGTCCCCTCCTCATCATGGCTCCCGGAGGCGGTGCCTGGCCTGGGGGCGGCGGACGGCCTCCGCGCGGTCCGTATCCGTTGTTCATCATCATCGGTCTCGGCGGTCCGACCGAGGATAGCCGCGGTGGGGGCGGCGGCTGCGCCGGGTAGTGCCCATTGGGACCTGGCAAGGGCTTCGACTGGTTCGAAACGTTGACGTGATGAAGGAGCGCGTACAGCGTCTCGATGCGGGGAACGCGCAGGCCGGCGTCCCTCGCGAGCCTGAGCGGGACGCCCAGGTAGGTTTCGATCTCCATGGGTCGTCTCGCAATGAAGTCCTGATACATGATGCTGTGGTTCTCGGCCGGCCGCGTCATGGCCCGTATGATCTTGGCCTTGAAATCTTCGGGGAAGCGGCATTCCTGACTCGAGGCGATCTGCACGAGCTCTTCGATGGCATCCGAGACCAACGGTCGTACGCCGACTTTCTCGATCAGTTCCGCGTGCGAAGGCGTCTCGAAGACGACGCTGGCGGGGTAGAAGGCGATGGGTCTAACACGAGACAATCACTCTCGTCAGCACGGACGGGGCCATCCGCGTCATCCTCGACCTGTCAGGTTGGAGGAAGGGGGGAAGGAGGGAATCATCGTCGTCGTCGTTCTTCCTCACCCGATCATGCGCTCGTACTGCTGCTGCCGGATGTTCTCCGACACCTTGCAATCCACCTCGCCGGCGCCCAAGGTCATGGACAAGGCCTCGGCCATGTCGGCCTGCACGGCGGCGGGGATGTCCGGGTTCCTGTTGGCCGGTCCGACCCACACCTCGCTCGAGCCATGGTGCTCAAACTCGCTCGCGCCCAGCTGCGTGATCTCGGCCTCGGACACGAGCGAGAGCACGATGTTGGTGTCGTAGCGCTTCTCGAGCTGGGTCTCGACACCGAGGGTGTTTGTGGTGTTGAGCAGGATGCAGGTGTGATGGGGCGTCACGACCGACTCGATGACGGCGGCCAGGTCGTACACGTCCGGCAGGGCCTTGACGCAGAGCAAGACGTAGTCGAAGGCGCCGGTCAGGCCGCTGGCCTCTTCGGGCGTCCGGACGACTGGAGACGTTCCGTCGTCAGCGTCCTGCGTGCCGCAGTGGCGATGCGGTGACGGGAGGAGCCCGCATCGGATGCGCGAGCTCCGGTTGGGGGAAGGGAGCCAAGAGGACGACGTCGTGGAGAGCCCTTACCGTGCCGTGGTTTGAATCGCTCGTTGCCGTACTTGCTGGACCTGTCGAAAGGGATGGTCTGCGGTGAGCCGTCTGCACCGACCCAAGCATCGCGTCGAACGTGTAGAGGTTCTCGTCGACGTACCTCATCGAGATGCCATACTGCGACACGTGTTCGAAGCCGGACTTCCAGACGAGCGTGACATCGCACGCATTCGTGGCCTGCAGCCTCCACGAGAGAAAGGCCGAGACGGCGTTCCCACCCACTGCGCATACCGAGATCAACGGCGAGTCCATCGACTCGGGCTCGGACTCGGGCGAGGACGCGAGGGTTGGGACGAGCATCGGGATGGATGTGATAAGGGAACGAGGGGAGCTGCGGCCGCAGAGCGAGGGGACCCAGAGAGCAAGAACGGGGAGGGGGGGGGGGAAAACAACGCCGAGGGAAGATCAAACGGTCAAGAAAACGGACGGAAAATGGACAACGCCGTCAGGGTCCTCCCCTGACTCGTCTCTGGGGTCGTCGCGATGCCATATATCACACCGGCAAACTTAAAGAAAGGTCCCTCTCCCCTGCTGCTTCCCTCCCCCCTCTCGGTCTCCGCAGCCGCTACTCCGGACAATATGCTCTGATGCCTCGAGCGCGCCACGACAACGACAATGTAGCACAACAGGTGACACGGCACCAGGGATAAAATATGGTGGGGGTGGGGAGGGGAGGTGGAAAGGGTAGCCAAGTAGTTGTACACCGTAGCATACACCACCACGTACTACTGACCACCAGCAGTGGCAGTAGCGGCGGCAGCAGCAGCAGCAGCAGCAGTAGTAGTGGTGATATGGTATGGGGGGGGGGGGGGGGGGGGGGGGGGCGTAGATGGAGCGTTGCAAGTGCAATTGAGGTGGTGACGGTGCTTTCAGAAGTGGTAGAAGCAGGGACAGAGTAAGATTGTAAGAGACGAACCTGATAAAATCCGCAGACGCGGACGTGGAGGAGTCTTGGAAGGTGCCATGGCGATCTACCAGCCGTCGATGGCCTCCACCGCCCTCCGGCTATCTCCCTGGCAGAAAGCACAGCCCCGGCCACGACCAAGGCAATCGACAGCGGCCGTGGGCCCAAGCTGCGATCGGCAAGGTTTAGCGCCTTTCGAAGAAAAGGGAGGGCCCCAATCCCATGAGGTGTCTAGGAGCGGATGCCCAAGGGCAGTGGAACGCAGCGAGGGTCGAATCAGCGACGATGTGGCGGCTGCTGCTGCTGCTGCTGCTGCTGCTGCTACTGCTGCGGCGGCGGCGGCGGCGTCGTCGTGGCCGTCGCTGTCGTCGGCTCGTTCCCCCCCCTCGTCCGGGCTAGGACAACTGTCGCGGCCTTTCGGATGCGGTCTTGGCTCGTCCGCCTCCTTTCCCCTCTCGGCAAGGAGAGGTGGGGGAATTGCAGGCGCTCGTCCGTTTCGGGCTCGGGCTCGGGTCCGGCGCGCGTCTTCTGTGGTCGAGGTTGGTCGGTGGTCGTGGATCGCTGACGATGGGTTCGGCCGGAGCCGCTGCCGCTGAGGCCGTGCTGGCGGTGCTAAGGCTGGCTAGCGGGATACGTATGGGATATCTGAGTCTGATCGATGGCCGGGCGTGAGCAAGCGAGCGAGTGAGCAGGCAGGCAGGGAGGCAGGCAGGCAGCGGGCGGACAGGCAGGCGAGCAGGAAAGCGTGCGACGTGACGGGTGGACGGTGAACGTTCGTTCGTCCGCCGTCCAGCCGTTCCACACCTCCACCCACCGCGCACAAGCCGACTTCCTGACGCCCACGACGACCGAAATACACTCGCGAGGGAGAGACACAGGCCGATGGAGACAGACCGAAAAGGAAATGAGACCTTCCTGCTTCTTTCCTTCCCTTCGTTCGGTGGCGTCTCTGGGCGGGCGTGCGGCTCGTGCGGGCTTGTGCTCGTGTGCGGAAACGGTCCAGGAACGTCTTTGCCGGACTCTTCCCCTTTCGCAACAGCCGGCACACGGCAGACAGCGTCCGCTGCCCTGCGCGTCCCAGACGGTCCGGGGAGGGGACAGAGAGGCCAGAAACGAGCGAAGACCTGGCCGGTTGCAAGATATCGAGCTTCGAGAGCGTTGTCGAGAGATGAGTGGTTGGGAGAGGGTGAAGATGTTGAGGTGTCGCGGGTGAAATGACACTTGCCGCGAAATTTCGCGTGTCGATGCAAAAGTCATGGTGAGGACGATCACAATATACGAGTCGTCGTCGCGCAAATTACTCGCTAGCGACTTTAACCGGGGTCCTTTCCCCGGCGGGCTTTTCTCTTGGGCCTGGAAGGTCCCTGGACCCTGGCAGGTCCGCGTAGGAATGGGGGTGTACGTATGGGTACGTACATATGACAAAATGAAGAGAACGGGAAAAGTCTCCGAATTGCTGAAGTAACTCAATGAGGAAAGACCGTCGAATGAAAACGTGACGGAAAATTGAAAGAAGGATGGGCGGTAAAGGCGTGGTCACGTGATCGTCTGTCGGCCGTAGTAGACTCTTCCTCGGCGGCGGCCCGCGTACCATACTTGACGAGGGTACGGGCTGATCCGGCAGCCCTGTGGCGCGGCGCAAGTACCGGTAAGAAAGTCGTGACGCCAAGCTAGGATCCCGAGATTCAAAGGATATAAAAAGAGAGTGACGTGGACCGCGGCGACAGTAGAATACTCAGGCATCACGTATGGAAAAGTATAAGCCGTCGTCTTTTCCGTTGAGTCCATCGGGTCTTTGGCTCATCTAAACTTCTCTTGTCGCGACCTTGAAGTATCTCCTGAGATCGCGTCCGAAATTGAAGAATGTTGAGCGGTCGAGCCAATTGACAGTATCGCCAGCGTGACCAAGCCGGGCCCCATGAGGTAAGGCCGTCAGAGCCGGTGACGTGTTCCCGACGCGTCAGGCACGCCGTGGACGGCTCCGTGGCCTCAACAACGGAGAGCGAAGCCGAAACACGAAGGTACCGCTGTCTCTGCGACAGAAGTGATGCGACGACATTCGACCAGATGCTTTTCGTCCTCAGTAACACGAGTTTCGACGAGACGTTCCGAGCTGCATGATTGTCGTGCATGGCGTGCAGGGGGCCCCGGAATGAGCTTTAGTCCTAGGCTGGAAGTGCCTAGAGCTGGGTCTTGACCACCTGCGCGCAAGGCTTTCACGCCTACACGGGCTTCTGGATTCCAGCCCTTGACTCAGTCCCCCTCGTCAAGGATATACAGTGTCACGACACAAGTCTGCGTACACCGGTACAATCCATCAGCTGCTATCTTCTTAAGTAATGCGACAGAATCAGAGTAACAGCGACGGCAGCAAGTGATGATGTATTGGTCCTCCGGACTAACCCGAGGTAGATTATGTATGAAGGTGTACGCAGACTTGTGTGTAGGTAGGTCGAGGGAGTACTGTAAAACCCCGTGGCCCCCACGGCCCCCAAGTAGCTACCGTACTATTTCAGCGGAGATCTCGAGAGAACGAGCGGGAAGAGAAAGCTTCGCGGAGTCCCTGCTTAGTGCGCCGGGCAGAAGGTCCGGTCCCAACCGTCGAGCCTTGGGCCGCTTCCGGCTGATACGTAGCGGGGATTGCCAATGGCAATGGCTCGGTGTCGCAAGTGTGCTTCGAGGCGCATGGCATTCCTGTACAGTATTTGCATGCTGGAGGCAAAGGGCCGGGGTCCTGCTGCTGAGGCAGTGGCGAGACGTCGAAGCTCTTGCAGGATCCTTCTGCAAGTGGAACTTAGCGCGCGTGCAGCTCTGAAGGGGGATGAGCTCACTCCGAGGCAGGGAAGGAGGCTCACCAGAGATCAGCATTGTCATGCCGGTACGTATGGTACGTATGTACGTACGCGTACTGCATCATGATGAGGGCGGTACAGGATCCTCGCGCATGGCAATATTTGATCAACATCGCATCTCTCCGCCGTCGATGATGATGATGATGATGATGATGATGATGATGATGATGATGATGGCCTTGGTGGCGGTAACGGGTCGCTGCCGAGCAGTATTGAAATGAGCGTCAATGCTTCTCTTACCTGGTCCCGACTGGAGCGCTCCCGTCCCTCGAGCCACCGGTGAAATAAAAAAAAGGAGGACAGGGCTACAGTAGGTTCGGTTGTGGCGTCGAATCTCCAGAGATCCCTACCTGAGGCGCAGGTAGACGCTTGTGCTTGCTCTCGTCTGGGTCCCAGACAAGCCAGAGATGGTCCGGACCTTAAGGGATCCGTCGCTAAGGTTGCCTCGCCTGGAGAAGATTGACTTCTCTATTCATAGAGCGCCGACCAGGATGGGAACAGCAAGTGATTGACGCTGATCGACAGGCGTCAGTAGCTGTTCGAGCTTCATGGCGAGCGTTTCCGCCAACTACCAACTAATTCCTGACGGCGGGAACGGACATGGTTTGACATCATGCAAGGTCTACTCTGAGACGGCAGGGACCGGCGACGAGGGCCGGAGAGAGAGGGAAAAAAAAAAACAAGGCTTGGCGCCGCCAGAAAGGAGCCGAGCACGGCCAACCCTGTTCACAGAGCGACGATGGACTGCCGGGGGAGGAGCCTCGCCTCGGATGCTCGATAACGCACGCGACGTTCCTCTCCGTCGATCAGCGCGCAAGGAGGACGGGGGTCGACGCGGCATTGGGAGATCTCATTTCCTGAACGGGTCGGCATCGTGGCGGCCGAGAACTGGGTTTCGAATCCCTCTCCAAGAAAGGCAAGGTCCACGCGGTCGAAATGCCAGTGGACAGCCGAGAGCGCTCTCCACGGATTTCGAGTCGACTCCGAAAGGAGCGATGGACAAAGCAACGTAATTAACGAGTAGACGCCTGGTCGAGTTACTGGTACGAAGCGCGCCTGGACCGTCTGCCGGCGCCAAATCAGGTACGTACAGTACGTACGGTGCGCTCTGGAACCCGAACCGGAACCCGAACCGGATGCTCGAACGCTGGGTCTGGGAGAGAGAAGGAAGGGAGAAAGGAGGATGGGAAGGAAGAGCGGCAGCAGCAGCAGGAAGTTCCTCAACGCAACGTTGGTGCGTACGTACTTTCGTAGTGTTAATTATCAGCTTTGCCAGCGTTCGCAGGATGAGCTCCGCGTGTATGCAAGGATCAGGTGCAAACTCCATCGACCCATCATCCTGCGCAAGCAGGCATATACGTAGTACGTTACGTATGCCCGACCTTATCAAAGAGAATAAGCCGAAGTAACAACTTGACGGCCACCCAGCTGTCACGTCACCTCTCTCTGGCCGTTTCAATTCTTCGACCCGAGTAGTGGACCAAGTCCACCACACGTAGAAGTAACGCATGAGTCTGTTCGACTGTTACCAGACACCACAACGACATCGTGTGTAGCTTCGATACTTATATCCAGAACAGATTGACGGCGTGGCTTCTCTAGATGGCAGTGACTGCAAACCTCAACCGATAGAGATCTTTCCCGGCTATCTTGAATCGTCATCGTCTTTCTACTCGGGCCTATCCTGGTCTTGATCGGGACTCAGGACGGAGGGTTGAGGGTTGAGGGTTGAGGGTTGAGGGTTGAGGGTTGAGGGCTGAAGACTGGTGACTGGTGACCGAGGACTGAGACTTCTTGAGCACCATCAGGAGAGAGAGCGAGCTTGCCATGGCTCTCCAAGGCTCTCCACACTCTCTCAGTGAGTGAACACACACAGATTGACCTAAATAAGCTGAGCTGAACTGAACTGAATCTGAATCTGACTGAACCAAGCCTGAGAGTAGAGTAGAGTACAGCAGCAGAGAGTAGAGAGCACTCAGTATTTAGAGTACAGCAGACGGCAGAGTGTAGAGGGCAGAGGGACTTGAGTATAAAAGTAGAGAGTACTCAGAGAGGAGGAAAGGAAGGGAAAAAAAAGACAATCCACTGCAGCCTCCGTGTATGACTCCCTTTTCCTAGGTGTCGACATTTACTTCTTTGACGCCCTGATGCCCCACCCCCATCTACTTCAGTTGGCCATGTACGTGGCCGAGTCGATGCCCTCCTCCGGAAACTCCCTAGATGAACAATTCATCAATTAGTCGCCAGGGTGACGTGGATAGGAAGGTTATGGATGGGGTGAATGAAATGGATCGATCGGTGGATATATGTAGATGGAATGGACGATATGAATACAACAACGTATTCCCCCCCCCCCCCCCCCCCCCCCAAAAAAAAAAGAGATGGGAAGACGTACGGAAGAGCAACCTCAAAGCGCTTCTCGATCGACTTGAGCACCTCTTGGTCCTGCTCGCTGCTGACGAACGAGATGCTCAAGCCCTTGGTGCCAAACCGTCCGGCGCGTCCGACGCGGTGCAGGTACGAGTCGGCATCGGGCGGCAGGTCGTAGTTGATGGCCAGGTTGATTCGCTCAATGTCGATGCCTCGGCCAAAGACGTCCGTCGCGACGCAGATGCGCTTGTTGAAGTCCTTGAACTCGCGATAGCGTTTGATTCTGTCGACGGCGGTCAGAAGATGCTTCAACCCGAGGGCGGAGCCACTGCGAGTGACTACGACGACGACAACGACAACGACGATGACGATAACACCTTGTCCGTCCAAACGTACCGCTCCTCCTGGCTCACGCCCGAATGCACCGCGATGCTGGGAAAGTTGCATTCGCGCAGCAGCTTGTCGAGCTCGGTGGCCCGCAGCGTGCTCTTGACGAAGATGATCACTTGGTTAAACTCGAGCGTGTCGAGAAGCTCGTTCAGCCTGCGGTTCTTCTCGGGCTCGCTGAGCTTGATGTAGTACTGCTGCAGGCCGTGCAGCGTGAGCTTCGTCTCGTCGTCGACGTAGATCTCAAGCGGGTTCTGCATGAACTTCTTGCAGATCGGACGGATGTCCTGCGACAGCGTGGCGCTGAACATCATCACCTGCTTTTGAGTCGGCGTCGCCCGGAAGATCTCCTGCACGTCGCGCCGCATGTCTGACCGCCGGCAGGGCTCGTGGTCAGCCTCGTGCTCGTCTTCCCCGTCGTCGTCTGTGATCCCCACCTATTTGATCCAGCATCTTATCGCATTCGTCCAGCACGAAGGCCTTGATGCTGCCCAGCCGCAGCGCCTTCTCTCGGACGAGCGCGTTCAGACGCCCCGGAGTGGCGACGATGATGTGCGGATGCGTCTCTTTGTTCTTGAGCACCTCCATGTCCTTCTGGATCGGGGTGCCCCCGTAGAAGACCGCCGTCTTGACCTCGGGGAGGTACTTGCTGAAGCGCGCACACTCGTTCTTGATCTGATAGGCCAGCTCGCGGGTGTGGCACATGACCAGGACCGACGTTTCGCCGGTGACGGGCTCAAGTTGCTGGAGGGTGGTGAGGACAAAGACGGCCGTTTTCCCGAGGCCCGACTTCGCCTGGCATAGGACGTCGGTGCCGAGGATCGCCTGCGGAATGCAGACTTGTTGAACTGTAACGATAGATCCGAGACGATGTCAGAGTTTGAATGATCCCATCATGATGAAGAACGACGACGACGGAGAATGAAGCCTGGCGTCCGTCCATCTCGCAGCTGCTTTTGATTTGCTTTTGAAGTCCACGTCCGTGGCCTGAGATTGTTCGACGTCGCAACAGAACAGAACAGATCGGTTTTGGCTGGGACGGACCAGGGCAGGCCCTCAGTCACTGCAGCCCTAAGACGCGCGACATGGCTCGTGGCAGTAACCCCAGCCCGCCCGGGATTGAGCTGTCCAACGCTCCACCCGCAGCTTGCCACAGATATCTCCCGTCTCACCCTTCATCTTGGTGATGAGATACTGTCCGGCAGCAACAAGGCCTCGGCATCGACCTTCATCGTGAAGATGACACAACTCCTTCGGCGGTGACAAGGCCTGCGACGCCCTGACATCTCCCACTCTCGTAGTGCCTCCAATCGGCTCGATGGCAAGAACGCCTGCGACACCTTCAAGCCTCCTCTTCCGTTGCTTCTCCGCGCGGCTCTTGGTCTCCGATGCGTTCCGGTGCGATGCAGAGATGGACGGACGCTCGAGAAGCACTTGTGAACGAAGCGTGATGAGAGAAAACTTATGACTGACCCTCCGATGGATGTTCGAACCCGCAATCGACGATGGCGCGAAGGATTTCTGGCTTCAACAGGAAATCGCGGAAGCCGGTCGAATGGATCCCGACGTAGCTACCCTTTTTGTCGGCACCGGCGCCGGTGACCGTCAGGTCTCCCTTCTTCGCAGCCTCGCCATTCGTTGCGGCAGGGGCGGCACTAGTTGCGGGCGCTGCCTCGGTGCTGGGGATATCCTCGTCCGAATAGTCGATGAGATCCTCTTCGTGAGACATGGCTGATTTCAACTCCGCTGCCGGTGATGCCCAAGATCTGATGTTTCCGCCCAAGCTATGGCGTGTCGATAGATAGGGAAAGGAGCTTGCTGCTTGATCGGTCGTCCGGACAGAATCTTCTTGTGCAAATTTTCCACGCCGAAGCGCTGAGATGGCGTCGTCAAGGATGTCGACGAGGCAGTGTTGATGAATCTTGGAGAACGGAAGTGAGGTGGAGAGACGAGGTTAAGATGTTTTGAAATAAGATACGAGAATTCAAGGCTTCGAGCTTGAGCCGCAAAGGGTATAGCGTCATGAGGCTCAGCGGCACGACCGGGCCACGCTAACCGGAACCGGACATGATGACAAAGCCGTCAAAGCCCTACTGGTACATTGGACTTCCCCTCCATACGGTGCCCCTCAACCGCCGGATCCGAGAACGACGATGACGAGGAATAAATCGCCCAACGCGGCCAGCTCGGGAAATCGGCCTATATTCTCAAGGGTGTCGTACCTATATCAAGCCGCAACACATCTTAGCCGTACGCAAGCGGTATCCCGCAAGGCGTTGGGGCAGTCAGACCCGGCCCAGGCCTCGCATCGAGAGGATGGATCTAACGCAGCCCCGGGGCTCGTTCATGGCACAGCAGCGGCGAGACCGCCGCAAGATGAACCGAATGCGGTCCAAGCGAACAATATAGGCTTCTCAAGGCGACTTCTCTCTCACCTACTCGAGGTGTCTCTGAAGAGTCAGACTAGCCTCTCACCGGACTTGAAGCGTACCATTTGTCGACGTTGTCGTTCGTTGCTGCTCCCGGGTCAGTCTTGTCGTTTGAGGATCGAGAACGCCAGTCGTGGCGGTCAAAAACCCTGGGCAGATGTGCTGGTTGTCGAGTGCAGCGTTTGTGCGGCAGTGAGACGTTTTCCGATAGGCCAAGAGCGTCGTCCACGCAAAGACAGGAGAATATCTTTGGATCCGACAGACGAGCCAGGTGGCACCAATCAGCACCAAAGTTGACTCACTGTTGCTCTGTGAATCGGATCAGCTTATTCAGCTTCTCTATCTCAAACCATCAAGTGCGTCTTCTGGAGGCTTCGATACCCTTCTACCACAGCAGAGGAACGTCTTATGGAGGCCCGTCAACGCAACCATTCTCGCCTTTGTCAGCGGATTCCTGAAGATGTCTCATGGAAGATCTACGTGGAGAGCTGCTCTTTCCAGCACATATGGCCAAGAAACAAGCAAAGAAATTTGGTTGGCAGCTTCCGTACTATTAGCTCTACTCGTCGAGACGCTTTACTTCAATCTAGATGTTGCTGGAGGCTCGCGGTTGGCGAGTGAAGGACTTGACCCAGGCCCTCCGATCCAAGGGACATGGCAAAGCCATCTTGCATGCACTTGTCCTAGTCTTCGACGCAACTATTATGGGAAGCGAAGCCTTGATTACTACGCCCTCAAGGATTGCGCTACCACCTCCTAAGAACCGCTCTGAGGCTGCTATCGGCGCCGAGGCCGTTGATCAGATCAGAGTAAGGGCTGTCTCTCGCCAAGCTTGTGATAGTATATGTGGATATTCCGGGGTAGAGGTGCCTCACAAAGGCTGCTCCAGCCTGTCTGAGATCTAGAGGGGAGGCGAGACGTGATTCTTAGCTACTTCGATGGTTTGCATACCAAGAGAGCTGCTCTACAGTCCAGTATTAGCCTTGATGTGTAGGGCGAGAAGCCTGTCTCGAGGCGATCCCAGCATGCTTGAACCGACTTGAACCGAGACGTCTTCGTTGCTGCCTGCTATGGGCATTGTAACGGCGGGGGGGGGGGGTTATGGTAGACTGACAGAGCTACGAGGGGTAAAGCAAGTAGCTGGCGCCTGTAGTATTACATTCACTCAAGCTATTGTAGTGTTCTTTCCCTTTAGATAATCTATCATCCGACAGAGATGGTGCGACGGGAGTGTTACGCCTCCTAACTGACTTTGCCACGCTTCGCCTCGGCCCACGGCCGTCAACCGACGGACAGTGCCCCGTGGCCAGGCTCTGAGACTCGAACACAAGGCCAGCAACACAACTTCCAGGCGACGGTCATAGCTGGATACGCTCACGTCCACCCATTCCACCATGCCACGTCGTCTGCTGACCGTCTCGGCCTTCGTCTGTCTGATCGGGGCCATCGTCTTCCTGGCGCCCAAGTCGTCTCAGGTGGCTTTACCTCCGCCGTCGCCGAACAGGGCAAGTGATCCGTCCACGCCGTCTGCCTTCTACGCGCTCTTTCCGTTCTCGGCGAGTTGGGCCAGCTGGTGGCATCCAAGCCGCCGCAGCAGCAGCATATCGGGAACAATCGAGAAGGGATGGAACCTGCTGTACCATCTCGGGGGCAACGGTCCCTGGATCGAGAAGGTGGACGGCGTCGTCCCGGGCGGTGTGGGCCCTCCGGAGGGATGCAGAGTCGAGCAAGTGCATATGGTCCGTCCTCGACGTCGACGTCGCGGACGTATAAGATTCTCGGCATATGGTAACGCCGTGTAGATGTCTAGGCATGGCGAGAGGTATCCGACGGTCAACGCTGGTGGTCGTGAGTCCATCTGCCGCTCGTTGATTCACCGATCAAAGTGCTCATCGACGATTGCTCACGTCTCATGTACAGGAATGCTTCGGCTGCTGAGGCGCATTAAGGACTCTAACATCAAGTTCAAGGGAGACTTGGCCTTTGTCAACGACTGGGACTTCTTTACAGAAGGTGCGGCCTGAGTGCACGCAGGTACCTGCTGACATGCTGATGTGGTGAGGTCCACGCAGAGCCAGAGGAGCATCTGGAGCAGCTGACGACAACTGGGCCATACGCCGGTACCCTGGAGGCGTTTACTACCGGTGTGAAACTACGTACCCGCTACGAGCATCTCTTGGCGCAAAGCAGCGGCAAAAAGACGACGTTCTGGGCCAGCGACTGCAAGCGCGTGATCCAGACGGCGCGGTACTTCGGCCTTGGCTTCTTCGGACTCGACTCGGAAGCGACGGCGTCGTTGAAGGTCATCCCCGAGACGGACGATCTCGGGGCCGACACCCTGACGCCTGGCGATACCTGCCTGAAGTATGGTGATGATCTCAGGCAGGGTCACGACCTTGGCGCCGCCATGCTGGCAGCCTTCCAAGCCACGTACCTGGGCGCCATCTCGGATCGGCTCGCCAAGGACAATCCCGAGATGGTCTTCGGCGACGGTGAGATCTACAGCATGCAAGAGATGTGTGGCTTCGAGACAATCGTCACCGGGGCTAGTCCGTGGTGTGCCGTCTTTACCCACGCTGACTGGGAGAACTTCGAGTACGCCCGAGATGTCGTTCACTTCTATCGAGCTGGGTGAGATATGTGTTTCTTTGTGGTCTCGATTGCAGTGTCGCGTCCGGCGCCTTGTTGCAACGGACCGCAGAAGATCTTCGTGGACGACTTGGTTGGGAGGAGTATCAGCTCACAGCGAACATCCAGGCCTGGGAACCCATACGGCCCGACCATGGGCTGGCTATGGCTGAATGCTACCACCAATCTCCTGGCGACCGGACCTGCTGCCGGTTCAATCTTCTTCAGCTTGTAAGTGGACGACTCTTTCCCAATGTGGCTTGATTTCGCCTATACTCCGATGCTTACCCGCTTCCTACGCCGCAGCGTCCACGATGGAGACATTGTGCCGATGATTTCCGCTCTCGACCTCTTCCCGTCGCCCAACGGAAATCCATTGCCCGTGACGCATGTCGACCGCAGTCGCGCGTGGCGGACGAGCCAAGTGACGCCGATGGGCGGACGAGTCATCTTCGAGCGGCTATCATGCGCGCGTCCTTCTCCGTCGTCGTCGTACTCCACCAACCACGCCCAACCCGACTCTCCCTCTACGTCGAACGAGCTCTTCGTGCGGATCAACGTCAACGACGGCATCGTCGCCCTACCCGCCTGCAATTCCGGGCCCGGTCGGTCCTGTCCGCTCGAGCGCTTCACCCAGATCGTGCGGAGCCGAGGAGGCGATCTAGACAACTTCAAGATCCTCTGTGGCCTGAGTCCGGAAGCGCCTGACCACATTACTTTTCTGCATCAATAGACTCTTTGTCTCCAGATCCTTTTTTTGGTTTTTTTTTTCGGTCTTCATTTTCACCTCATCGGTTTTCATATCTGGGAGCTACGGTACGATCCTTTAGAATGCTGGTCATATAGACCTACTTCGCGTAGGAATTGTCGTAGAAAATCTCTGCATCACCACTCTTGCTGGCTTGCTTGCTTGCTTCCTTGCTTGCTTCCTTGCTTGCTTGGTTGCTTGGTTGCTTGGTTGCTTGGTTGCTTGGTTGCTTGGTTGCTGGCTTCCTTGTGTCGTTCTCGGCCCGGGAAGTCTAGAATCATGCTATAAAAACTGTCCTGTATGTAGGTCCTTACAAGAAGAGGTCAGATGACATGAGCAGGTGGTAAGAACTCTGGCAGGATTGAATGAGCCTTGCCTAGCAGCTCCCTCTATACATAGTACCTGTGAGGTACACATGTACTGTACCTGTAAGGATCAAGCTGGACCTGTACAGTGGCACGACAAAAGTCTGCGTACACCTCCATACACAATCTACCTCGGGCTACTCTGGAGAATCAATACATAGCTGCTTTTTGCTACTGGCGTAACCTCTCAATCTAGTTGTATTACTTATGAAAGTAGCAGCTAACAGCTTGTACTGGTGTACGCAGACTTATGTCGTGACACTGTAAGTTACCGTACCTACAGATTGGGGGGGATGCGCAAGAGGAAATGGTTGGGGTTGAGTGGGTATGGGTATGGGGCAATTGAGAAATCTCACAACTCTCATCTTGCTAAAAACTTACGTTCTGTACTTACGTATGTACAGTACACTTCTATGTGGGAATAGAGCTCAGTCCCCCCAAAGTCATGAAAATATGGTGAGGGCTAGTCAGCAGTCCAGCCTAAGTAATTTACAGAGTAGGTCTCACACAATACTACGGTAGGTGAATACAAAAAAGATGTACCTACTACGGTAGCTAAGTGCTGGCTGTTCTTCATACCTACCACGGTAGGCCTACAAAACCCCCTGAACCCAGAAACCTCCACAGATAAGCTAAACCTTATGGACAGTCTAGTAGCTAGCTAGCTAGCTAGCTACCTTACAGTAGTTTTGCAGCCATAGTACAACAGTGTAGAGCTCAATACCATCATACATTCTGTATGAAGTACATGTTAGATGGCTAGACTGCGGGGTGCGGCTCGCTCTGTCTCTCGCCACACCCCCGGGTGGTAGCTCGCTTGATCTGTACTCCGTATACACTCCTCGCTAGCTAGACTGCTATCGACATCGCTCTATCTACACACATATGCATGTCCACGCTTTCAGCCGTGACAATACTCTTGAATGACAGCAGAGCTTAGACCCATGCCAGACCAAGTGACTGATAACTACATAGTACAAGCTACTCACAGCTTATGGTAGCACACCTGTAGTGCAGATGTACAAAGAGACTTAAATGGAGGCGAGAGAGGAATTCCCTCCTCCCCTCAGTGTCACGGTGTCAAGGTGTCAAGATGTCAAGGTGTCATGATGTCATGTCACAATGTCACAATGTCACGGTGCCATGGTAGGATAGTGCGATAGTGTCTTTTAAGAGCAGAATGAGCAATGCAAGCAGCAATAAAGAACAGCGCGAGGTAAAAAAGAGAATATGGCTGCTTGGGGTTGATAATACTTTATTCCAAGGTACACATCTCTGCTTGGCCGACGGCAGTCGACTGGGGGCAGAAGCCAGCGCTGGGCTATCTCTCCAAAGGATAGCGATATGTCCACATTCCAACGTCGCGTAGTTCCGCACTCTATGCTTGACATGCGCCGCAGTGCTGGTAACTCATAGCCTGTCCAGAGGACTGAGCCAAAATCCCTTCCCTGACCGGTCTCCCCCTTCACACCGGGACGCGCCCTGTCGAGGAAAACGGACGGGGAGAATGGCGAGAGAAGACTCTTTCCTTTGGAGGTGCTGCTGCAAGACATGAGATGTCTGGGATGTCAGGCTAGTGCGCGCCGCCGAAGATCATCATTCAGATGGTTCGTGGCCCTCCGACATCGGTCGCCAGTTCAACTCAGACTGCAAGCGGAGAGCATCGTGCACGGAATGTGCCAACACCTCTGCGCCAACCCCGACCCCGACCCCAGCTCCTGCAGCCCTTCAGGTGAGATTGATCAGCTGCGAAGAGCTGCTGGGTCTCGGTCTATTATGTCTCGCGCGGGGAGCCATCCTGAGGCAAAAGAGCTGTTCCAATGGAGCATTGCTGGCGACGGACGACTCGCTGAGCCTGCTGATTAGAGGCGTGGGGAGATTTGGCTTGTGGAATTCTGCTTGTTCCGGCTGCGAGCGCATCGATCAAGCAGGGTGGTAGCGGATGCCGTTTGAGCCCGTGTTGATGGAAACTGCTCTTCAACCTGGCTGGGGACTGCCGCCAGCATGGGAGAACATTCACCGTGCTGACTGCATGCATACGCAGCGGACTGCAGCAAGGGAGATCGTCTCGACAATCTGCTTGCCCCGGTCTGGAGAGGCTAGTTGAACGGCTGTTCTCCATCGAGAGCAGAAAGCCGCGCCAGTGGAGGACTCTCATCTTTCCGAGGGCGGACGCGTCGAGCGAGACATGAAGCTTTCCTTTCGCACAAGATGGACGACAAAGAAAGCTTGGCGTGGAGGCGGGTATGGGAAGATGCGGGGATCGTTTCAGCATGTACGTCTTGCCATTTCTGGCAAGAAACGATGAAGGAAGAAAGATAGAGAGACAGAACGGATTCAAGTCGGAGACGAAGGGGAGAGACGGGTTCGAGGATGGAGGCAGAGGAAGGCCTCGTTGGAAAGAATAATCTTCAGGGGAATAAGTACGCCGGGATCCACCTTTTTCAGCATGACGACCAAAGCCAGGAAGAAAATCACAAGAAGACGAAAGACCGAAGCGCAGAAGAGCACAACGCCCACGACACCTGGGCCAGAGAAGAATGCACGTTGTCATTCCCTTTTCCCCACCTTTTCCGAGAATCGAACATGAAGCGGTGGTTGAGTATCAAGCTGCATCGAAAAGAAGAGGGCGAGACGGATGATGGCGATTCGAAAAGTGGATTTTCCGCAACGGTCTGAAGTCTCACCGGCGAAGGAGACACCTGGAAACGGACAAAGATGTGAAGACCAAAATGATGAACCCTTCTCCGGCAAAGAACAGCGTTCCTAACAACCTGATGCGTGTACGCCGAGTTGTGCAGTGGGTATCGATGTATATCAGCCCTCCCAAGCCAGAGGGACCCTTGGCGCCTGATGTCCAGCCCCGTGTCGTAACCCGACGGAGAACGGCCGTCCTGTAGCCGCCGATGACGACGATGGTGAAGACGGAGATGATTTTTATGACGATGACGACGATGACGATGATGACGATGATGACGGTGGTGGTGATGACGACGATGATGAAGATGCCATGTCGATGATGGTCATGTTGATAAATGAAGAACCCCAATCAACCCCACTAAACGACTGTAAGCACAAGACCGGGCGACTACCGAGTCGCCCACCTCGCCGGAAAAAACCGGAGAGACGATGCAGTGCCATCGTCGACCGACGCTGCGACGGAGCACGCCCCCCCCCCCCCCCCCCCCCCCCCCCCCCCCCCGGTGCACGTCGCCACCTCACATGGCAGAAGGCGAGCCAGCATGACAACCACGCTCGTGTCGCTTCATGTTGCTCCGAACGCTGAAGGCTTTGCCGCATCCGTCGTGCGGGCACTTGAAAGGCTTCTCGCCCGTGTGGCTGTGACTGTGGATGCGCAGGCTGCTGGGGCGTGAAAAGGCCTTGCTGCAGGTCTGACAGATGTATCGATCCTGCGACGGCGGAAAGGTGAGCTGCGAGGACGGCGAGATGTGGTGGTGATGCTGCCACGGGCTCGTGCCCGAGGCACCGAGCACGCCGGTCGACAGACCAGCCGGCGGTGGGAAGTGCTGCCCCGGGGCGCGTGCGTGATACCACTCCGGCGGCCTGCCCAGCGGATCCGAACCGGGCCCGTACGACGGTGGCAGCAGGTGGCCGGCGTACGGAACCGAGGATGGCATCATCGCCGGCCGGCTCGCCGTCGCCGACGCCGACGCTTGATATGGCGACAGATGGTGGTGGTGCGGCGGTGGGGACGAGTGCTGCGAGCCGGTCGAGGGGGACTGGTGCTTGTCAAAATCTTGCGCGTGACAGACAGGGGGGCTTGGCGGCATATTTACTCCGGCGAGACCCTTTCCGCCACCGTGATGGGACGACTGCTGTGACTGGACCGGGAGGGAGTCGGTGGTGGATCGAGTCCGGCCCGAACGAGGTTGCTGTCGTTCGGCTACGTGTCGACCCCGGTCAGCGAACAAAACGTGCCGGCGTCACATCGCTCCGCAGAGAACGCACCTTGCTCGATGTTGGACGGGGAACCAATATCGGCAGAACTGAAGAGGTCCGATATCGACGGCAACGAGCACCGGCCGTCGTCCATGGGTGGCGACGACGTCGGGACGCCGGTCGATGCGTAGCTGTAGCGGTCCGCCGGGCTTGGTGGATACGAGTCAATCGTGAGGGCCAGGGACATCGCCGAAGGAGCAGTGGCATCCGGCGATGCTCGAGCTGAGGAAGAGAGAGAGACGTCTCGTACGGCGCAGGTCACCTAGGTTGCCGTCGACCAGCTGCGCGAGGCTCATCGGCCCAGGTAACCAGCAAGGCGGTTGACGGGAGCGCGGTCGACTCGCCGCGCCCAGAACGGTCCCGGCTTGTTCGTCCGACTTGGTTGGATGCTCGGGATGAGGTCAGCGTCGACCACGACCGGCACCGGCCCTATTTCCTTTTTCTGGGCGACCGTCGGGGCTTTTTTTTTTGTTGCCCCTCTTTGCTTCCTAGCGCTCTGTTTCCAACGAGTCTGAAGCGCTCCCCTCCAGATGATGGTGTGTGTGCGCGCGCTTGTCAGCGGTTGAAACGCTGCCGTGTTGGCGGAGTTGGCCGAGATCCCCAGGCGAGGAGGGAATCGCCCCTTCATGCAAGCGCGGATCGCGCACTAGGCTGAGAGGATCCGCGCAGGGCCTGACGGCGATGCGCCGCTTGCCCGTGGCGCTTTGGGCTCGACCGCAGTGGATCCCCA
The DNA here is from genome assembly GCA_963422465.1 of Lichina pygmaea. Lineage (NCBI taxonomy): Eukaryota > Fungi > Ascomycota > Lichinomycetes > Lichinales > Lichinaceae > Lichina > Lichina pygmaea. Next base: position 1,566,216 of record OY730175.1, on the reverse strand, counting down.
GCAGATTTCGGCGCGAACCGGGGGAGCAGCGATGGTTCGACCTTGGCAGGAGCGACAGCTGGAACAGGGGAGGAGGTCGATCGGTGTCGCTGACCCGCCTGCCTGCCCGGCTCTGTCAACGGCGTCTGTCTTGTCCGAGGTGTCTCTCCCCCTCTTTCTCTCTCGCTCACAGACAACGAGGGCAACTGTCGATGCGAACTTCAGGCGCCGATGATGACCGGTAGACCCATCAGGACCAACGTCAGTTGGAGAGCCGCGTCAGCCGACTATGAAGCTTGATTCGGGCACTGGAACAGATTGTTCGGAGGAAGTTCGAGCGGAATGCGCAGCCGGTGTCGTTCCCCTCGGGAGCAGGTCTTGCGCGCAGTCTCTCCAGCCGTTCGTGACGATGCCAGAAGCAGCGCGCGCTTTGCTCTCGGTTTTGTTCTCTCGGAGCACCTCTCTTCCCCGCTATCGTAGCTACCGCAGGTTCGGAAAGGGGCGATGTAGGCTTATCAACCTCGTTGGACCGTCGACATGGTCTGACGGTACGGGTTTGGGCTGGCGCGGCTGTTGACCCTCCGAACCGTTGCGGATCCTCGCGACGGGCAAGGGCTGTTTCAACAGCTCGGCGGAGCCGTTATTTTCTGCCTCCGATGCACCCCAAGATCCGTGACAGAAACGGGACGAGAGAGAGACTCCAGCTTCAACGGGGACACAGAGAGTGGGGGGGGGGCCTCCGCAGGCCCATGATGACATCGGCGAGGAGCACGCCGCTTTCGGCAACGGTCCGTCGTTGGACATGTTCCTCTGGTCAAGCTGGGGCCTGGTTCCCGTCCGCGGCCCCCCCCCCCCCCTTTCGCCTTACTATACCGAGTCAGGCCACGCAAGCAACGGTCTTCAAGCCGGAAAGGGGGGGGGGGGCAAGGGAGGGGTGGGCGCCACATCCTCTTTGCCCGCCGGGTTCGCCCCGGCCCCTTTGCTGCCCCCCCTCCCTCGATGGCTCCCCAGCCCTCGAGAAAGAAGGGGAAAGGGTGTGTTGGGAGGACGCACACTTGTCAGGTGTCTGGCCAGTCGAAAAGCGTTTGTGGTGTCTGAACTTGTGTGCGGGCGGGAGCGCATTTGCATGTCGGTCGCGGCGGAGAGGGTGTCTGGACATGCACCGCGCGCATGCCGGGCTCAGCAAGCATGTCGACTTGACGGCCTGCCATGGGCAAGGTAGCAGTACGTATCGTACAAGCGCCAGCCGCGCACTCGACGGTGCCCGCCGGTCCGGAGGAGGAGAATAGCCTGACCAAAGGGAAGAAAGGCCCGGTCAGTTCGGCGTACTGGCAACGATTTGGTTCGTGGACGATGCATTCGCACCAGCCATGCGATGATGGGCGCAGAAGGAAATAGCATGATTGTACGAGGCGCAAGCACAAAAGGCACCACAACATGGCTGAGGCTGATCGCATCTTCGGCCCACCCTCCTTCCCCATCCGTTTCTTCCATTCCGTCTCCGGAGCGGGTGCCCTAAACCTCGCGAATCGTCCGTGCTCTTGCTTTCCAAGAGCCACCCGGCGCGGCCGGGGAGGGGGGGGGGGGGGGGGTTGCGGGGAGAGAGAGAGAGATAGACAGAGCCGAGGCAAAGCAATCGGCGCTCTGCTCCAAGGCGCAAAAGGAACATTGGCGGAAAAAGAAACGCCAGCGATCCAGGCCACACCCGGAGCGCGAGCGAAGCAAGCAATGCAGGCGGGTGTCAACCAACGCAGGCTGTGGGCTCGCCTCCTCGGTACGGGTAACGGCCGACATGCTGCTGTTCCTTTACGTATTCGAGTACGTACGCATCATGTACGTACGCACAGTAGTACGCTTCGTGAGCCGACCGATCTGAGCAGGGTGGCGGCCCGGGGAAACACATATTGCCGGTGCCTGCGGGCTGAAGCACGGTGTAACGCACGCCGGAGGTCCAGCAGAGCAACCTAGCTTACGGCATCGGGCTGCTTGCGCCGTATCGCACCCCACCCCGGTGCATTTCCATCGTGTGCGGGCGTCGCGGTACGGTACGGCGGATCCACGGAAGATCTTTATCGTTCGAGCCTCGGGACGAGGCATGTAGGCACATCGGCCCATGCGATGCCGATGACATCGAAGCAAGATCCCCTAAGTCCGCGTCAGACGTCTGTAGGTACAACACCATATGGTACGGTACGTACGAAGGTACGTACGTACGTGCTTGCTGGGACTTGACGCCAGCGCGCTTCTCGGACGTCAAACCGATGGCCTTGTGGCCCGTCGGTGGCCGCCACAAGACCCACCCGGCGTTTCTCAAACTTCCCGGTGGGCCATACGTACGTACGTAGTATGAAGCACCGGTAGTGCTGTAGGATGGTGGTGGTGGGGGTGGCAGGCCGGCCGGCCCTTCAGCTCGAGACACCGGATGAGGTTTGCGACCTTGATGCGAGCGCCAGCGAGCCGGATCCATAGCGTGTCTAGGTCGCTAATCCCTTCCCACGTTCTCGGATTGGGGCAGGCGCACATGCGGCCGCGTGTCCTGTCCTGGCTCCCGAGCCAGCGTCCGGACCGATAGCCTCTTCGACCGTCGCGACGGGAACGCATTGCCGCGATGGAGACCAATTTTGCATGCTGCTGTACGTAGTCCTCCAATCTGAGCATCCAACATCGGTTGTTTCTTGCTGTCGTCCGGCACGCAGCTGAACAGTGGGATCTCGTGCGAGTGCCGGTACTACCTCCATCGCAGAAGGTGCCCGTCAAACGTCGAAGGCGGTTGGCGCCTGTTTCGGGGCAGGGCTTGAAGATCCGTGCAGTAGTAGTAACTTATCTCGGACGACCAGTCAAGCGTACGGCTTAGTTAGTCCGCGCGGTCCCTTAACTTAGAACCGTCAGTCCTGATCTGCCGGCAGTTATCCGCCCCCCCTGAGCGGAAACGGGGCGACGTCATCGTCGGAGACCTCTCTTTCTTCCGGTGATGTCGAGCGACCAACGAGCCATCTGGACCCTTCTACAGTATCCTTGCTGCCCCGTGAGGAATGGTGGAGATCCTTCGTTGGCCCGTCCATCACCTGTAACCAGCCTCGGCCCGTTACTGTTGAGTTGTTCGGGAGCTGAGCAGCTTCGCTGCTACTGTAACTTAGCGTGGCACCCACGGCACCCTCGGCCGCCGCCCGGTGAGTTTTGCAACTTATCGGTCTTGGCACAGCAGCTCGTGAGCCGGTATACACGTACGATACCATGGATACGTACGTACCTCGAACATGTTGTAGCGTACGATACGACGAGGCCCTCTGTTGCGGAGGGTCGAAGCATCTTCGAGCGAACGCGAAGCATTGAGTTTCGACTTTTCGATGCTTGAAGCTTGGTCTGTCAAAAGGTCCCTGTCGCCGCCGCCGACGACGATCTTGTCCTGGGACAGATGCCGGCGAATAATCATCTGACGCCCGCGTTTGGCGGAAGGCAAGGCCCATCCCGTCGTCGCAGCTGCTTCGCTTCCACGTGACCCGACCGGCTCGGTGATCTTCTGTTTCACTCGACCGCAGGTCTGTGCGCTTGCCTGGCGGCGGCAACACGCCCACGACACCTTAATTCGACAGAAGACAAGGCTGGAAGATGCCGGTCCTGGGATCAAGGGTCGACATCTGTGGCTGTTGCTGCTGGTACTGTAAGAACATGACCGGGAAAATAGGCCCCAGCCGCCCCGAACCAACATCGGACGCTAACGGTTAAACTGCATTGCAGCAATCTCTGCTTTCGGTCTTGATTTGGCAGCAGGATCCCCCTTTTGGGACGACCGATCGCTCTCGCTCCTTTCCTTTTTCATCCGGCTCTGCTAAGGCCAGGGCCTACTCGTATGTCCGCTGGCTTCTGCCGCGTAGATCTTGCGCTAGGGACGAAACGGCTAGGATGAGGCCAGCTAGCGTGGTGCCATTGTGGGTTGGGGCATGCCCTGACCGAGGCCGCCCCCCATGGCTGAACGATGGTTTCCTTCTCAGCAGAGCTCCAGAGGCACTCGTTCCTGGATTGACCCGCAATACATTCGTACGTAACTCAAGTCCAGGAAATGCGCCTGAGTCTGGTGATCGACAGCAATCCCGTCCCGGGTGTATTGAAAAATCCCGTCGGAGCTCGACGGGATCGCTGTGGCATTCGTTGTGCTCCTCTTTCGATTCTTCGGAGCTTGAATTGCAACAGCGTGTTTTCCAGGTGGACCAGACGACATGAAACCTGGCCGGGCCCGAGGACTGCGCGTACCGGATGCTTCCGTACAGTGTTTTGCTGTACGAGTACTCTGAGGCCGTTCTGCGCGTTGCCGCCATTTCCACCAATTGCTCTCAAGTCTGCCGCGCTGGTATGGCTACATCTCTGGTCAAGCCTGTTTCGCTCAGATCCTCTTCGGGAAGTGAGAGACCTTTCGTCCCTGTTGAGACGGAGAAGAGACCGGCTTGGTCTCGCTCTCGATTTCTTCCATCGTCCGTCGTATTCCTCACGTCGTTGGCTGTGGGCTTGAACTTCATTCTCTAGCTTGCAACATCGACTGCCCGCGCGTTTGAGCCGGACGGCTCAGCCGAGCCCGTCGACGACAGTCGTTCTTCAATGCCGATGAAACTCAAACCGTCCAAGAAGGATGATCCGCCGGAGACGGGGAAAAATCTCGGTGGAGCGTTCAGCTGACCAGCCCTGAGGCCGCTCTCGGCAGTCGTAGGCAGGAGTTTGGTGGACGGCGGCCTCGTCGGCGGGGAAGGCCCGAGCGTTGACTATTGTCGATGCTGAGTGAGGCGCGAACTTCGAGCACTTCCGATGTATCATACGAGTACTTGTACCGTATCTTCGTGGCCGCGCCCCTCTTGCTGAGACGTACCATGCGTATCGTGTGATCATGTGGCCAATGGGCCCAGCAGCTGATCCGCTCGGCTGCCTCCCCGGACAAACAGAGTTGACCTGGCGAGAGCGTTCGGGCTAGGCCAGCGTCGGCCGGGCACTATCCTTGCCCGAGCCAACCACGCATTTATTCCGTGCTGCGGCCGGCGTTGGGGGCTGAAAATCACAAGTCGGCCGCAACTGGCATCTTCACAGCATAGCCAGGGCTCCGCCAGATCGTCAGCCCAAGAACCTCGTGCTAGAAGCAGACCCGTGCCTGCAGTACCTGCTGACCTTTGCTGCCTTTCAGCCCTCGTCCACGTGTTCATGGCTGCAGATGGCTCGAGTGGGGAATGCATGCTCAGCTCACTCGATGGAGCACCCCACGCGAAAGCCAGGTCTCGTCAGCCTCACGTCAGTTCGGCCGTGGTCGCCACCACATGGACGGACGGAGTTCTGAAATCATACGAGACCAAGGCGAGGCCACCGCCGTGGCCTTACTGGTTTGCGGAACCCCTCCCAGACCCGTTTTCAGGTTGCCTGCAGAAGCAGCGTTGGCCAATGGTTCGACGCTGGTCTTCTGCGTTCTCACAGTGGACATCTGCCTGGCGAACGCCCTTCGAGCTTGGTTCTCGGGGCCCCGTAAGCTCCCGGTGGATTCCCGCCCAAGGATCTGAACGGTCGACTACGTCGTGCAATATCATTGCGAGAGAGAGAGAGCATCAGAACCTTTTGCGCTGCCGACGATCGCCGAGGAACAGTCGTGGAGACTGCCGATTGGACGACCGTGATGTTGGACCCAGAAAGACCCCCACCGGGCGCACCTGCGTTAAAGATGCCAGACATGGTACGAATGAGTACCTTTCTCGTAGCCAGTGGCCTAGTCATGTTTCTGGTCGTCCCGCTCGAGATGCCAAGAAAAATCACAGGAATGCAACTAGCTCCCTTTCGAGCTTGCTGTTATTCGGTCGATCAAGGAGATAAAGTGGAGCGCTGGAGAGACTCATCCCACCATTCGTCGTGATACTGGGAGAGTAGAACCCAACTCTTCTGTGTTCGTCGTTCCACCCATCCGGGAGCTCTGTCGTGCCTATATTCATTGGACCACGCTGCCGCTGCGGCCTGTTTGAACAAGTGCAGCCTCTGCCGCTAGCACACCTAATCTGGATCGGGAATGATCTTGCTAGAGCGTTTTCTGTCCTTGAAGTCAACGGCCAAAGAAGCAAGCCATCAGGCAGAGAAATGGCCTCCGGAATTGTCTGTCTTGAAACAAACGGCCGGCTCCAGGGACATTCCTCTGGCGATCATTGGACAGGGGCTTCAGTCATCCGCGCTTTGCCTGGAATTCGCTGTCAGCTGATCTGGAGCCACTCCGGCAGAGTCGGACAAGGGACCGGGGATCCTCCTGCCAGGCTGCCAGGAACGAGGCGGTCTTGCGTAGAACGCCGCTTGACATTCATCTCTCGAGACAGTCGTCTCCCTCTTTCTGCTCTCACGGCTTCGTCATGACCACGCTCCGATGCATTCATTCGTGTAGACGAATGTGGCCGTCCTCGATATTTAGACCTGGCAATGCCATGCCGCTTGTAAGTTAGCTCTCTGCTCATACTCTACTACACAAGCAGAATTCTCACCGTGGACGTGCTGTAGATATCTTAATCTGTTGGAAACCATGGTCATCTCCTTATTAGGATGACGTAGTAGATCAGGCGGTGTTCAGCCGAGAACAGCTTCAGCTGCTACTCCAATCAGATGAATCAGGTGTCTGGCAGGGAAGCCCAAGTCTCGGAAGACACTGCCCCACAGTTGTAGCGGTATCTAGGTGATTATTCCGTGACACCTGACGTTGACAGGATTAGTGCTGAGCTTATTGTTCGAAAGTGCTGTTAGAGCCGATTCTACTTCCTATGCCACCTGGCATGGATTTGGAAGGGTGGTAGGGTTGAAAGACAAAAGAGAGATTGTAGTGCATCACGCATAGAATCGAACCGGCTAATCTCATTTTCCAACCCGGGTGGTTAGCCTCGTGGCGTAAACGCAGGAGTGTTCCCAGACGAGAGCTCTTGCCATCGAGCTAATCACGAAAGAAGGATGCTCAGCAGAAACATCTAAACCTACCTCCAGAGGCCAGAGGCCAGAGTCTGATGGAGAAATGCCGGACGAACTAATGGTGGGCATTGAAAGAGACCGGCCCGTGTTCCGAAGATTCTGTTCTCGTAGAATGATAAATGTCCAGCTCCCGCCAAAGAGGCCAACCCCTTTCGGTCTTCACGCCAGAACGATTTCAATATCCACCATCCCGCTCGGATTGATAGTGGGTTCGATATCTCTGGCCGAGTGTACTGACTGGTACCTGGAGATATAAGATTCTGCTCCATGCTCTTGACAGCGCAAGTACGCACGTACGTACATCGAGTCTGATAAGCGTGCCTACTTTGCTCAACGTACCGCCGGGGGGGGGGGTATACTACTCCTCACCGATATCTATACGAAGTACGTAACCTCAGAACAGCTTTCCACCAAGCAACCATGATTCCGGCGGGAGCACAACAGTTCCACCTGTCGGAGAACAAGATCTCTCTCAGACAACGCGGCTCTTGGACACTCGAAATCTCTGGAGTTGACATTAGCTATCTTGTGGTCTTGGCAGGAACAGGAGGGACCAGTGATCGATATCTCGAATCATCTCCTTTGCACGTACGCATGTACCGTCCATGATGCAAGTGCTCGGCCTTTGGCGCATCAAGATCTCTCGCCATCCTCTGGGGGCTCTTTCATCCTCTTGAAGTGGCACCAAAAGGGCCCCAAGACCGGCAGCTTGTGCATTTGAATCATACTAGTAAGCTGCTATCATAGAGAAGCACTCCGACGTGGATCATCACCGATGTAAGGATTTCAAACTGCTGTCGGGTCCGTCGCTGCTCACTCGGCCATTCTCACGATGATGCGGGCCACCACCCAGTAAGTACGACATAGCCAGCGACTTCCTTTGCTCAGGGAGCGGGTACCCGGTGGATCCATCGGCCCTAGGACGAGCTGGACCAGCGGACCTCATTGATGGGAGTTGGATGACCTTCGGCCCCGAGCCAACGTACCTATTTTGATCCCGACTCAGCATGTCAAAAATACGGCCCTAGTATCGACGTTCGAACGTACTTCTAGGAAGCACGAACATTGGGACCGCCATCCCGAGAGCATCACGACGATGGATCCAGTTCGGCATAATCATTTTCGGTCTACCGCCGCAAACACCAACCACCGAGCCAGGAATAACCCGTTCCGCTCCGACTCCCGATCGGGCGACCCATGAACGTGTCGCTGGTCGTTTCGATCAAGCCACGAACACTCTCGGGTGTGTTCAAGACCGTACGATGAGCCACCATCACGGGACTGCTGATGCCTACGTCGTCATCGTGCCTGCCGAGATGGAAGGCGTGGGTTCTGCCAAGCTTCATTGACCGCCGTTTTCATCTGGAATAGGCCAGCGCATCCCACGGCTCGGTTCCATGCAACACGCAGGTACCAGAAGTAAACGATGCGACATCCGGCGATCCCTGCAGAGGATGGCGTCCGCCCGTTTGGCTTTGCTGCTACGGAGATCTCTAGCTGCAAGATTCACCTCACGAACGGGCGTTTCTTCATCGTTGCGTATGCGTGGCCCAGCAGGATGATCTGGCCGATGTAAGACATACAGAATGCGTGGCATCAGCTGCAGCAGTGCAAGCGACGCAAGCTACTCTGGTGCAAACGTGGGGGCATGCTTACCCAGATATCAGGAAGAGACGAGCGACCGAGTTGGTGTTGATGTCGATGCATGCTCGTGATGCTGTATCGGCGTACGGAGTACGGAACGTACGTACGTACGAGGTACGAGGCCCACAGCAGCGTACGAATACAGCAGCAAACGTGACTACGAAGCGCCCGTCATCGAGACAAAAAGACCCCAAGAAAAAGCAACACTGTACGGTAGCCGGAACGTGCACGCTGCTGCCCGAGAGAAGCACCGCCAACAATTGGGATGATTGTGGGGAAGGCCATCAGGAGATAATCAAGATGCACCTCTCGAGAGAATTGGAGATTGTGGTGAGAGACTGGGAAAAGGTCAGAAATCACAAAGACCAGAAGGATGAGAAACAAAAGATGAAAAATAGAACAAATCAAATCAGATAGATGAAAAGGGTTTCGCCCTACTGATCCGTATCCGCGGGGACGGATTCTCGGCCCAAGTTTACCGATTCCTCAAGCTGCAGGCCGTATACCCACCGCAAAAGCCAAAGGCGCCCAAACGCGACCCGATGAAGCGTCGCCGAACCTTCTTCGGCCGCTTCGGGACGCGCGCAAGAAAGAGAGAGAGGGAGAGAGGGAAGAGAAGGTGAGGAAGACGAAGAGCTGCGTCCTCGACTCTTATCCATCGGCAAGACCACCGACAAGGCCGTTCTCGCGCTGGGCCTCGCTCGTCGGCAGCAGCTGCGATCCCACCCAGACGTGCCAGGTCCTCGGCTCTCTACCACCGCCGTTGATATCATGATCCGAGCACCGTGCATGTGAAACATGCCTCGAGCCATCACCCTACTGTCGCGTCCCGGACGATGGCTACTCTTCAGTCGGTCCCGGATACCTCGCTCGGCCTTACCCGGGATGAGATCATCTTGTTGCGGCAGCATCAGCAGGTAGCGCTCGAGGGGCGGGGCCGAGGGAGCAGTCGCGGCGGAGCATCGTCGCGCGCCGCGAGCGCCGCCTCGAGTCAAGGCCGGCTGCTGCTCGACCCGGGCAGCCTGCAGGCATTGGGCTACCATTTCGATCGGTTGATGGGGGCCATCCAACAACGACTTCAGATGGTGGGTCGTCTCTAATTCCGTCATCTATCGAGTCATGTGCAAGTGAGAGAGAGGTCCGACGGAGAGCCAGCCTCGGAGAGGGCCGATCCCAGGCGACGCAAGAGAATATGAGCCCGGCCGTTGACCAAGGCAAGAACACTCCAAGGCTAATCGCCCGGTGCGAACCGCGCCCCCGCCAGTGCGCGCTCGTGCGCGCAGAGTGGGGCACGTTCGTGCACAGGCATGAATCCATAGTTGAACCAACAGACGCAATTCTCGACCCAAGCGCAATCGTCGTCGGCGCACAACGCCATGGCCATCGCCGACGCCGAGATCGCTCGCTTCCACGAGATACTGCGGCAGATGAACGAGCTCGAGCGCGAATTCGACAAGGTTCGCCATATCCGGGACATTGTCAAGAGCTTCAGGTCGCGCGTCGAAGGGCTCGAGAAACGTGTGTGATGGGCTGGAGCGAAACGACTGGGACGACGGGGCCGGCCGTTGGGGTCTTTGTGCAACCTCCCCTCTCAACCGCTTCACGAGACCGAGATGCTCCACCAGGTGTAGAAGTCGGGAAGGACACCGTCAGCCCGGTCCCTATTCCCCTAGTGTCCCCCTAGGCTGCGGTCCCGCTACGCCTACGAGTCGAGAAAACAACGACTCTTCCGGCGACCGGAGGAAGACGAGCGAAATCGCGATCCATGCCGGGCTCCTCCTTCCTCGGGTTAACACCAGACCGCCAAGACTCGAAGAGGGAGGGCGCCGGATGCAGATGCTCATGGAGACTACACGCTCTCGGGTCTTCTCCTCACCCGTTTCGTCGCCGTCCTAACATTCCTCGATCTCTCCTAATTCCCGTCGCCGAATACAACCCACACGTCGTCTCCGGACGGCCACGTCATAGCCTCTCAGAAACGCAGCAGCTCGAATCAGGAACAATCCCCAACCCCGTCTTCGACGACGGACGTTCCACCGAGGAAAGGGAGCGACGGTAACGGATGGTATCCCGAGAGGAAGAATCACAGAGTTCCCTAGCGTCATGGCCCAGAATCCGATGTTTCGACAGATGTACTCTCTTTCTCTTTCTCCGCGAACGATGAATGTCTACTTCACCAACTATTCTCTTCACTTCTCGATCTCCTGTGTTGTCTTCATTGTATATCTATCTTACAGTTTTTGTGTCCTCGCGGACTACGTCCCCCCCCCCCCCCCCCCCTCTTTTCTCTATGGATCGAGCCAGAACTGTACATGATCACATGCGTCGCTTTTTATTGGTCTTGCAATTATTACCTTGACAGGGAGATGGAGGGAGAACAAGGAAAAGAGAGAGTGATGGCTATCAATGAGGCATGAGTTTTCAAAGAGCGAAGCGCCCCTTTCTTCCTTCCTCTCATCTTTGCAGCGAAAAAAAGGGCCATTGGGGGGGGGGAGTGGTTTCGCTGTACGAGCTTCACAGCATCCACGCTCACCTGAACATCTCCATCTTCCCCATCCCGTCTCCCATCCCTGATTGCCCTCCCTCCTCTTATATCTTCCTTCCTCCACTTCACATTTCACCCAAGGAACCCCATGACACGGCTGCTGCGAAAACATGATCAATCTCCCGACTTGAACCGAGGCTAGCTCTATGGAAAGAGACTTCTCAACCGCCGAAAGACTTTTACTTTCATCGCTGCGTGTCCCGAGCCATCATCGTCGTCTCTACTCGTCCCCTTCCTCTACCGCTTTGCTACCGTAGTCACTCGGTGGGTTTCGGAGCCTTGAAATATGCAATGGGCAATGAGCAATGGGCAACGGGAAATGAACAATTAGGCGTAGCACCCGCCGGACATAGCATCGGCCGTAGCGTAGGGTATACTGATAGCACAGCCCAAGCTACGACCACCACGTTAAGTAGCAGAACGCTCTACATACGTACAAGAGTGGAGATTGACTGACAGTACTTAATCAGCCGTATTTTCGTCTTTGGAAAATCGTTCGCTCCCTCCCTCCCTCTCCCCAAGAAAAAGAACAAGCATGGAAGTACAAAGAGCGACTCGACTGCTTCGAGAATCGGGATGTGGTTACAGATGGCCAACTCAACTACATTCTAGGCTGGCTGAACGGATAGTTTAGTTTCTTGGGCTGAAGTACTGATGGTTGGGTTGGGGCGTGGAAGACGAGGAGAGGCCGAGGGGAAGGGGTTGTTCATTTTGTTTAGCTTTTTTTTTTTTGGATAGATAGCTATGGATAGCAATGGATGGCAGTGGATAGTGATGAATAGCAGTGGATAGCAGAAGGTGGTATAGAATGATAGATGATCGCAAGGGCGGCAAAAGACAGCAAGCATGGCAAAGATGGCGGGCGAGCAAGCAATAGATAAAGAGATCAACGACAGGGTAAGAGAAAATCCATCGACGTGCCCCCATGCACCGTAGAAATACGATGCACACACTACTCTCAGCCTCTCGACATGGGAGAGATGCGTATCTCCCCGTACGCGACCGCCTGCTCGACCACGATGATGTTCTTCGTCGCTAGCAGCAACGTGTGGTGAAAGGCCTGCGACGCAACGGCCTTGGAGTGACGCGTCGGCTCGAGCACTTGTTCGAAGACGACGTAGTCTCGCGCCGGGGCTGGCTCCGGTACGCGCTCGGAATCTGCGGCCGCGATTCCGGCCTGCTGCTGTTGCTGCCTTCCTTCGAGGTTGGTTCTCAGATACTCGAGGAAATTGAAGGTATCCGGCTCAAGCGCTTGGCGCTGCACCGTCGCTGCTGGCGCTCCCGGAGTGCCCGGTACCGGCACCGGCACCGGTAGCTCATATTCCTCGAGGCCAAGCCCCCCCAGCAACGCTTCTTCGTCCGCGGTGTCCCCGGCGTCGAAGCCGCTGATATCCCCGGTCCCGCTTGGCCGTCCTCGCCCGACGAGCGGACTCGAGCTCGTGATGCGGCTGACGCGCCGAGAAGGGATGACTGGAGTTGGAACGGCGGCGGAGCTGCGCCTTGCCATGCTGATCGGCACACCGGAGGACAGAAGGCCGGGCCCAGGACGAATTGCGGATGGAGGCCGCGATCCACGTACGGACGCGCTGATGTTCCACGGCATGGCTGATGACTGATCTTGAAGCACCGCCGCCGCCTCTCTGCCGATCTCGACGTCCTAGATGCCGGTCAGCACATGATGAGGATCACATGCGCATACACTAACATCGTCAAATCCCCGACTCCCGCTACTGTCATCGACGTCCATCGGATCGCCCCCTCGGCCAACTTCGTCCTCCTCTTGCCGAGCCCTGACCCGTCGTTCCTCGCTGTCGGGCGCAGGCTCGTCATCGCTAGGTGTCTTTCTCTTTCTTGGCGTCTCCGGCGGCTCGACCGGCCTCACAAGCTGCATCAGATTCTCCCCCGAGAAGACGTGGAGCTCCCCGGCCAGATTTCCCTGGCCAATGCCCAAGCCAATGTTGCCGACGCCGGCCCCGAACACCCACAAGGCGGCATTTTGTTTGGCTATGCTCGGGAGCTTGTGGACCTGCTTGGCCTTGCTTGCGATTGCCATGTTGTTGGCATAGTAGTTGTCCCACGCGATAATCTCATTACGCCGGAGCTCAGTAGCTTGGTCGAGCTCAATGGCTCGAGGCTGTCGTCGCCTGGGAGCAGGTGTCGACTCTGTCGGAGGCGGCAGAGCCTGTGCTTCTTCGGGTTGAGAGCAAGATATTGAAGGAACCCCTTGGACCTCAGCGGCCCCAGGACGCGGCGAAAATGGCAAGCCTTCTGGAAGATCGTATTCAACATCCATTCCGCTTCCTTCAGCGTCGTTGACAGGTTCCCTGAGCTGGAAATCCGTCAACAGAAGACCGGACCATTTATCAGGATGGCATACACTTACTTGCTTGGCCCTCAGTCCTTCCTCGTGTTCTCTTCTGACTCGTGCACTTGCCGCGGAGTCTGGTTCCATTCTCACCCGTGGCTCCGTAGTCGCCAGTGCAGCAGAGTCGGACCGCCCCACCGTGCGCAAGTTACCCTCGGCATCGAACTCAAAGTCAACGTCGGCCAGAAGACCTTCGTCGTCGTCGTTCTGAAATGGGGCTTGATAAAGGGTTTCCGAATCCACCAGGTCGGAGGAGGTCTCTGCCGCGCCAAATGGAAGCATGCCACGGCCGTCACCTTCTGAGGTTGGGATGATCAATTGCGGCACAGATTGATCCGACGGGACAGTCCTTGCCGTTGCCAGCCCTCTTGGGATTGTGGATCGAGCGGCGAGCCCGGAGTGAACATCGCTGAGTAACAGGCTGAGATTGAAGTCTGGAAGTGCCAACTCTGGGAGAAACGCTGGATCGTCAGGAAGCATGAGCTGCTCTGGACTGACGGGGCATGAGCAACGTCGACATCGCCATTGCTTCTGTTCACCCACCGTGTTCTTGCGGCTCGACTGTCCAGATCGGTTGTTCTCATCAACTTGCGAAAGGCCATGATACTGTTCTGGGCATGCTGGACGTCGGCCAGCATGTAACCGCATTGCTGGAGATACACCCGCGACACGCCATAGCTACAGAACTTAGCGGGCGCATGGATCGTGGAAATGGCCCGGGACGCTCACAGAAGATTTCCCTGCAGCCTCAAGGCCAGGGGGGCCTCGGGGGCGACAATCGTCTCGCAAACCTTGGAGACATTGACCTCAAGGATTGCTTTCCGGTTGACCTTCTTGAGAGCCGATTTCGGGCCAAGTGTCGCCACCAACCTAGGTAACAAGTTCAGAGGTGCGTCTATCAGAGTAGCTGCTCCGCTCACCAGATGGTTGCGACCCCATGCTTCCTGGATGTCAGGACTGCGCGACGAGACTAGTCAGCCCCTGCAGTCGAGTCACTGACTGCATATCTTGCGGATAGAATCCATACTCTCGTGGCTGTAGAACATTGTGATCAGAAACGCCTGGCACTCTGCCAGTGGCACTGCGGCAAAGTAGAGTCGAGCTGATTCGAAGAAAACTAGAATGGATCTCAGTTTTGGGTCACTGCACAAAAGCCGGGGTGGCGCTTTGTACGATGCCGCCCTTCAATGGCTGAGGCTCCAGAGGAAAATTGCATCCATTGCGCACAAATTATTAAGCTGATCAGCCATGGTTGTGCGATCCCTGCTATCAGACGTATGCCCTAACCATCATGTCTTCTATCACAGTCCAAGGATTAACATTGATCCTCTTGCCATAAGAGTCTCCTTGTGGCAAGACGTTCCGCCATCGCGCCATCAAGCGGTTCGCAACACATCACATCAGGGCTCAACCCTGGAATCATAAGCTGCCCGCAAGCGGATTCGAGGAGGAAAGTTCTCTGAAGATGAATCTAGCACTTTTACGTTCCCAGAATCGACTTTATATGCGCTTAATGAAAGACAACTTCCATAGACAATCCCACGGAGCGTCCTCTGCGATAGAACCATTTAGCTGAATGGAAAAAGATGGCCCGGCCTGGAAGATTGCAACTGATGCCTTAATATGCGCCGATCGCATATATCAAACACATCTCTTGATCATGTAGCGTTACATGATCATTTTGATGCAAACGAAGAAATCCTTGGTCCATGGTCTTCCGTCGGTGAAATGTAAGAGGTTGGAGCGAATTCCATCTTCCACGCCCGATTCGAGGATTATCTCGAGGAAGATCTGGATTGTCGCATTGTGCCTGAATCTTCTGCTCCCAGTACGGAGTACTCTCAACTCATGTTCTCGTGACCTCGTCTAACCGGGAATGCCTGCAGGTAGTATACGTAAACAGTACCCATACGTACGGAGTACTTCTAGAACACATCCAAAGCTCTAGTATTGTCGCTGTGGTAACCGTGGTTGTTGTCTTGGCTAGCCCCACCGAGGCGGTACGGAATGTGACCATCAACCTTCGACGACCCCCGATGTCCAGCGACGAAACTTAAGTCAAGGATCCTTCCGTACGTACTTCTAGCTGCCGATCACGGCTCTCGCTATCGCAATCTTTGCTGTCGTCCGACTGCTGCGACTCTGCGAAGCATGGCGTCACCTTTCCCGCTGTCGTCCGAGTCGATGCTGCCCCGCCCACCGCCGCCTCTACGCACGAGGGGTACGGACCGCGATATGGAACGACCTCGAACGCCTCCCCCCGGCGAGTGGTTCACGTCACCGTCTCAGACACCTCAGGGCAGCCCGAGCAAGAAGCAGATTCCGCCTGGAGCCATTGAGCTCTCGGATGCGTTCGAAAACTCTCTCAAGCTCACGCCCACGCCAATTACGGCCCTCAGTCCGAACAAGGCCACACGACTGTCGCAAGGACCTGTCCTGACTCCAAAGGGAGGGAATGTGCCTATCGGTGAGGATCCATTCAGCTGGAACGAGCACAGTATCGTCCACACGAGGGACACTCGTCCTGGCCCGGCGAGCCCGAAGAAGTCGAACAAGGAGAATACGCCGCCGAGGCCGAAATTAGGCAAGGAACCACACCAGCAACAGTCGTCAGCTGCAGCTTCGCGGCAAGAGCTCTATCAGGCCCGCGAGCAGATCGGAGGAACTCGGAAGATCTATGATACGCACAAAGGGCTAAGTGCCGAAGATCTGGAGAAGTTGAAGAAGCCGCAAATTAAGAGACTGGCCAACGTCGCTCAGCTTTGTACGCCGAGGGTCTATTCTAAATCTCGGACGACGGTGCTGACTGTCGCCAGACTTCCTTGACCACTACTTCGATCTGCTGAGCTATGTGCATTCACGGCAACAACGACTTGCACAGTTCAAAGCTCAAGTGCCATCCCCTCCGGCTACCCCCAATGCCGAATATGAAGCAGCATGGCAGAGGTATCTCGGCCGCGAAAGGGCACATCTCCGCAAGCGTCGGACGCGTCTGAGGCATGGAGACTTTCATATCCTCACTCAGGTGGGGCAAGGTGGGTATGGCCAAGTCTACCTGGCTCAGAAGAAGGACACAAAGGAAGTGTGCGCGTTGAAGGTCATGAGCAAGAAGCTGCTGTTCAAGCTGGACGAAGTACGGCACGTGCTGACGGAGCGCGATATCCTGACGGCTGCCAAGAGCGATTGGCTGGTGAAGCTGCTCTACGCTTTCCAGGACGAGCAGAGTATCTACCTAGCTATGGTAAGGGACTCCTGTTGCTCAGTCCATCGTGCTTTGTATCTAAGGAAGCTGCAGGAATACGTCCCTGGCGGCGACTTTCGGACGTTGCTCAACAACACCGGCGTGCTGCACAATCGCTATGTCAGGTTCTACATCGCCGAGATGTTCGCCTGTGTGGATGCGCTCCACCAGCTGGGCTACATCCATCGCGATCTGAAGCCCGAGAACTTTCTGATCGATTCGACCGGTCACGTGAAGCTCACGGACTTTGGCCTGTCCTCGGGCATGCTCAGCCCCGTCAAGATCGAGTCGATGAGGATCAGGCTCGAGGAAGTGGGCAAAGTGACCAGCCCCTTTGGGCGTCCCACCGAGCAGCGGACCATGGCCGAACGGCGAGAAGGGTACCGCGCCTTGCGAGATCTTGATGCGAACTACGCAAAGTCCATCGTGGGCTCCCCTGACTACATGGCGCCCGAAGTCCTCAGAGGCGAAGAGTACGATTCTACCGTAGACTATTGGAGTCTCGGTTGTATGCTCTTCGAGGCCCTGACCGGGTATCCGCCTTTCGCGGGATCGACGGTGGAAGAGACGTGGCAGAATCTGAAGAACTGGAAGTCGGTCTGGAGGAAACCCGTGTTCGAGGATCCGAACTACTTTATCAGCAAGCGCACATGGAATCTGATCGAACGGTAAGTCTTGGTCAATCCAGGGCTGGGGGGAGTCGCGGTGTAACACGTGACGAGCAGACTCATCGCATCCAAGAGCCATCGCTTGTCCAACATCTCCGAGATCCGTTCGCACGCGTACTTTGCCGAGGTCGAGTGGAATCAGCTCCGGGCACAGATGGCGCCCTTTGTGCCCGAGCTCGATTCGGAGACCGACGCCGGCTACTTTGACGACTTTAGCAACGAGGAGGACATGGCCAAGTACAAGGAGGTGCACGAGAAGCAGCAGGCCATCGAGGGCATGGCGGATCGCAACGACAGTGTGAACAAGGGCATGTTCGTCGGGTTTACATTCAGGTGCGTCGTCGTCGAGATTCGACATTTCTTGTAGCCGGCCGCTACGAACAGAGGCAAGACTGATCTGACCGCGTCGAACAGACACCGCAAGACGACCACGGACGTCGATGGCAAGCCATCCAGCCCGCGGAAAACGGTCCTCAACGACGGCTCGTTCGGAACGATCTTCTAGCCCAGCACCCTTTCTCCTCTTTCCCTTGACAGCAATAGTACCAAACTATGCCGTTCCATTCCCCTGGTTGCCAACAGCACACACATTGTCTTCACACCTGACTTTTTCCGCCTCCCACCCGCTTCCACAATATCTTTGGGGGACTTGTTCGCCACCTGTGTCTTCTACGTGACAGCAGCAGCAGCTTTAGGGGTCTCTTGTACTCACGACGTCAACATGACTTTGTCTTCTTTTTCATTCAGACATTCAGGCGTTCATATCTTGTATTGCGGCGTGGTGTGTCGAGGGTGTCGAAAAAAGGGGGGGGGGGGGCCGGGGGGGGGGGGGGGGGGGGGGGGGGGGGGGGGGGCGGAGAAGGACATGAACAGTGATCGACGAAGAGAGGTATAGCTAGCCATGCCAACCTGAACCTCTGTCCTCAGCGGAGCGTACACGTATTGTCTATATGTAGGGATACTTCTCCGCTGTACCTCCGTACCAGCTCTCATTTCACGGCGCGATCGGTTCTTACGCCTGTATTCTGCACTTTTATGCAGCACTTGAGTCTTATTTCTATACATTGCACCTGATTGCTATGTGTACGATGCGTACATCAAGACTGCCCCGCACCAAACTAGCATACCGCACCAAGCTACCATATCATACGAATACCATACATGACATACCAAACCATGCATAGCAAGGCCACCCCGTTCCTTTGTTAGAGGGGAAGGGGGGGAGGCAGTCAATCACTCTCTTGTTCAACTTGATAATCACTCCCTCGCCTGTTTGAACGACCTGCTGTGGTTCTCCTGAGAGGCATTGATATCGGTATCGGAGTTCTTACACCACTCTAGCACTAGAGATCTAGACTATGCTGGTTCAACTATAAACAGTAGGTAAGGAAGACCCTAGAAGGGGTGAATAACCTCCCTCTGCACCGCCTGGCTAGCGCTATCCTCTCCTGAGAGGTGCGTGTTTTTTGAAATATTGATTGGTTGATCAGTCACCTCTGGACTTGAGTAGTTCCTGTGCGTACAGAAGGGACCGCATGCGGTCCAAGACTACATACAAAGTGTATATACATATTGTACGTCCATTCTGTAGGTATATTGTTGGATATGTAGGTAGACACAAACATGCATGCCCACATGCATGCCCGCATGCGTGAGATGTCAACTCAATCAGGATAAAAGCGTAGAGACCCTGCTGCGAAGAGCGGCTTGTGGGAGTACTGTGTGGGCGTATGTGTGTGTTAGGAGGGTAGTGAGTAAGTAATTACAAGTAGTAAGTACTAGGTAGTGAGTAGGTACAGTGGCTGTAAGGAAGAAATCCGGAGAAGGACGGAGCGGGACGGTAGACAGTGGACATTACTGTTGACAGACAGTCAGGGAGACGGTTGGAGGGACGGTAGAGAGTGCCGTAGACCGATCGTCGGAGAGACGATAAGAGAGACGATCAGAGGCAGGCTTAGAGTGAGGGTCAGAGAGACGGTTGGAGGGACGGTTGGAGAGATTGTCAGAGGAACGGCCACGGAGACGGTCACAGAGACGGCTATAGGACCAGCCACAGGAAGAGAAACAACGTCAGGAACAGCTACGAAGACGGCTAGACAGACGATGACGGCCACTACTACCTACTAGGACGGTCATGATCAAGTTTCTTGTGAATCATCTTTCAATTTAGGACATCTCTCCAATCTGCAATCTTTCTCCACGTACATGCGGTGTTTCAATCTGGGTGCTGTACTCAACAGCTCGACTAGTAGGACCAACTGACCATCCAACCGTCCGAACATCCGACCATCCAACACGACAACAAAAACCTGAGGAAGTACAATCTCGATAGGAAACACAAAACCTCGACCAACAGACGGGTAAGCACGTAGTTGAGCTGGTCGAGAGAAATAGAGAGTCGAGGGAAAGAGGAAGAGAAATGAGGGAGAGAAGATGAGGCTTCGTCAGTTCTTCTTCGCCTTCTTCGCCTTCTTGTCGAAGGCCGCGATGTAGGGCACTGCCGGGATGATGCGCGCCACCTTCGGGGCGGCGATGACGGCCGGGCGCGGCGGTGATGCCGGCTGCGACGCCGGCGCGGAAGGAGGAGGCGCCGTCGATGATGAGATATCCTCGGCGCGGCCGACTAAGGGCGGAGGAGCGGGAACACTCGGCGGGGTCGCGACCGTGGGAATGAACGTCGGCGGGGGTGGGACGGCGGGGATGAAAGCCGCCGGCAACGGCGGCGGAGGCGGCGGAGGCAGGGGTGGAGGAGGAGCAAAGAACCCCAGCGGAGGAACCATGAAGGGGAAAGGCGCACCGGGCGGGACGAAAGGAGGCGCGAAGTGAGGAGGCGACTGCCGGCTCGTCTTGGCCATCGACGCCCGCAGAGCGTCGCGCACGACTTCTTCGAAAGGCGTGCCGTTCTTGACGGCGGCGTCGTAGCGCTCGGCGAAATCGGAGCCGCTGGGAGGACCGGACATGTTGCGCCCGTGTACCGGTGCCCACTTGCCCTTGCCCTTGTTCGCCTCGAACGCCTTCTCGAGCGCGCTGGCCGAGAATGTGCCACGTTCAAGGATCAGGTTCTGAGGCGGGCTCGGAAGGGTCGAGGACATGCTGTCCGTGGTGTATCCGGAGCCCGAGTTCTTCTGCACATCGGACGAAATGCTGCCCGACCGGCTGCCGATGCCCAAAAACGCCTTCAGAGCTTCCGTGGCCCGTGCTTCTGGCGATCCGCTTGCCGAAGAACGAGAAAACGCTGCAGTCGTCGTCGGGACAGCGGCCCGAAGTGGTTGCCGCTGCTGCGGAAGCGAATCCTCGTGCTGGGGAGGGCTGACCGACCGAGATCGATTCGCAGAAGACCCCGTCCCGCTGCTGGCCTTGAGGGATGCGAGCACCACATGTTCGACCTTTCCACCGTTCTGCATCGCCTCGTCATAGCAGGTCGCAGAGTTGGGCTGTGGCTCCTCAGCCAGCTCTGACTGTTGCGTAACAGGCTCGACCGCCTCAGTGCTCTCCTTGCTGGCTTCGTGATGAGCGTCGGTGGCAGATTTCTCGACAGCAGCGGCCTGGTCACCCGCGACGTTCGCATCCTTGATCACCGCCAGATTCTCGAGCGGGGCGACGTCAGTCTTGTGGGAGCCAGAAACTGTATCCTGTCCCTGTGTGGGGTCTGGGGGGTCGCTCTTAGACACCTGAACAGATTCGCCCTCCGCATCCGTGGTGTCTGCGACGCCGTCCTTGGTATCCTGTGCCTTGTCCGCCGCGAAGCTTTCGGCGATCTGGGTCTGGTTTTCGACTTGGCCATTGGATTCGGCACCGGCCATGTTCGGCTCCGAGCCAACGGTGGACGGAGAGGCATCTGCGCTGACCGGCTCAGTGTTGGCAGACGCATGAGCCTTGTTGGGCTGTCCAACTCCGTCGCCTTGGGTGCTCCCGTTGGGGTCTGCCCCGTCAGATGAGCCTGGGTTCTCCTTCAACGAACCCAAGCGGAACTTCTTCACCTGACGTGCCGTCTTCTTCGGCTCGACCGGCTCATCGTCATTCTGATCATTCCCGTTGCTGATGCCGACCTGCGTCGAAATTGGGTGAGACTCGAGAGCAGGAGAGAGCTTGCGCGAGCCCGATTCTGGCATTAGCTCCTTTGCAGGACTCTTGATTTTGCCGTGTTTGCTCCTTGTGTAGCTGTGCTTTGGAAGAAGCACAGCTGTCTCGACATTGTTGACGGTCTCTTCGGCCTTCACGTCAGCAACCGGGGTGGTCTCCTTTTCAGTCTTCGTCTCGAGCATCGGGGTTTGCTCCTTGAGAGTCGTGATTTCGAGAGTCGTAGTGGCCTGCTCCTTGACCGCGTCGGTCTTCTTCCCAGCGGTCGACGAGACGTCTTTGCCGGTCTTGACTTCGATCACAGGAGTGAGGTTCTTGTCGGTGCTCAGTTGAACAGTCGGACCAGCATCCTTGACCGTCTTGACATCGTGAGCCGTCGTAGCCTCCTCCTTGACCGCGTCGGCCTTCTTCCCGGTATGGAAGTCTTCTTGGACCGGGACAGGCTGGCCCATCGAGCTTTCGACAGCCGCCTGCGCCAACGGAGCGGCCGGGACGGAGTTGTCCTTCTGCACCGTGGCACCTGCATGAACGGACGAATTGATGGGCGATTGCGCCGGCGGGGACTGGCGGGGCACGAACACCGGCGCAGAACCCCTCAGCGGGCTGGAGGTGCGCCGCGTCGTGGTCTCCTTGCGTTGCTGCTGGTTGCCGTCCGGGGTAGTCGTGCCAGAGACCATAACGTTGGTGGTACCATGAGCCTCGCCGTCTGGAAGGTCACGTGAGCCGATGGGCTGAATGTAGGGTTCTAGGTACTTACTGCGGAAAGGCGTTTCGCCCCCGTTATCCATGTTGACGAAAGTCACCGCGAGCTTGGATCCCCAAATGATCGCTCCGTTGAGTCTAGCCACTGCGGCCTCGGCATCTTCGTTCCGTTCGAACCTTTGGCACGTCAGTCTTTGACGGGATGCTAAGAAGTCAGTCAAGAGACTCACTGGATGTAAGAGTGGTTCATTGAACCCGTTCCGACGACCCCGCTCTCAAAGTAGACCAGGTTCTTGACAAATGCAATGTCTCGGAGCACCTCGTGCAACTCTAGCTCGCGGACGCTGTTCGGGATGCATTGGACGAGAATCCAAGCGCCATCTCGGCCACTCCCCTGGTTGGAGACGCTTCGCATGTAGTCTCCGATCTCAGTCGCGCGGCTGCCGTGCATGACCGCATTGGAAACCGGACCGTTGTCCGTCATCGAACTGATATGGATACCGTTCTGGACTCGAGTCGAGTCCGCAGTAAGGTGGTACTTACCAAAAGACACATCGACCGGTGCAAATGCGGCTGGATAGAAGAAGGACGGATTCGGGCCCTGAGGCAAGCGAGAGTAGTCGACGGGAGGGGGATAGTGATATCCGGCCGGCTGGTCCGTCGACTGGGCCCGGCACTGACAGCAACAGCAACAGCCGCAACAATACTGTTGTTCCTGCGGCACCCAGCCGTGAAAGCCAGGAGACCCGGCTGCCGTCGATCCATGATTCATCGACGAAGGTTCACCGAAGTGACCGACAGTCGTCAGCTCGGGAGTGAGCTGGGGACCGGCGCCCCATGGATGAGATGGTATGACCATCTCGGGCAGAACGGTAGCTCCGAGCGAGAAGCTGAAGGATGCTCGGAGCAATGATAATGGAAGGCAGCGATGCGTGATGGATATTGACGGTTGGTTGTTGTTGAGCAAGATGTAGATGTGGGGCAATTGTGTGGGAGCGGAGATGGTTTGGAGGAAGAAAGAAAATTGGGAGAGAAGATGGCGGCGAGGAATTTATAGGCAAAACCCAACCATCGACGTGTTATATGGAAGAAGCCATACCCCCCGCAATCGTGTATAGCAACCACGACGACGACACCCTAGCACCCTTTGTTTACAAGGCGACCATAAAATCGGTCTCCACAAACGAACAGAACCGCAAAATAGCTGGGCCAGCTACACGCGCCGAATCAAAGAAGAAAGGCTTTCTTGCTGCAAGCAGGAGAGTAAGAACACAACAAGGGGAAGAGAGTAATGACATAGATGCCACTATATAATAATCTACATAAATTGCCCAGACACCCATGTCCACCAAGACGCAACAACTCGAAGCATCAAGATAGGAATCTTCCTGGCTCAGGAAGCAAGCGTCCCATCCTCCGATGAGAACCTGATGTTCACAGCCTTTCGGTCCCTTCTGCAATGAATTCAACATACGTTGAAGCCGGGCAGAGCTTCCCAGCCCTCGGTGGCAACGAATGCAAAAGAGATATGGCCAACTCTACCTGCATTTCTTCGGCGCGCTTCTGACGGCGACGATCACAGGCACTGTTGTGTTGACGCTGTCCGCCATCCCACCTGCGCCGACTACGTTAAGTCTTCGCGGT
The DNA here is from genome assembly GCA_963422465.1 of Lichina pygmaea. Taxonomy (NCBI): domain Eukaryota; kingdom Fungi; phylum Ascomycota; class Lichinomycetes; order Lichinales; family Lichinaceae; genus Lichina; species Lichina pygmaea. Next base: position 1,542,382 of record OY730175.1, on the reverse strand, counting down.
GGTAACAGGGTCCTGGACACCGCCCCACGGCAGAAAGAGCAATCAACAGGGGTCAATGGGCGTGTCGGTGGCCTCCTCGACCGCAATAACCCCTGTATTATCATTTCGATGCTAATTATTTGCCATTCCACTCCAGCAATTTGAGAATCTCAGAGGTATCTTCACCCGTCACTGAAGGGTCGATCGTCAGAGTTACGCCATCGTCAGCAGCTATCCAGGTCATTGGTCTGCTTACCCACACGGCCGTTGCTCCAATCCACCGTCTGTTGCGTACGTTGTGAGTCAAGCCATCTGGCCGGAGGGTCGAGAGCGTCCTTACCAGCGGCCAGACGAAGTCGCCCGGCTTCGCCTTCAGCCTCCTCATGGCATCCGCCTCATCCTTGGCACCTCTCATGATATCACCTGCTCTCCCCGCCCCGACATACTCCAATATGCTTCGGAGCTGATCCGACGTGGGGCTCTTCTCTGTGACCTCCAGGTCCCATTCTGTTCTTCTGATGTTGGCTTTCTGCCCGGGGTCACTCGCCTTTATCGAAGCTCGTTGCAACAGAGCCAGCAGGCGCGTCGACGATTGCAAAGATGGTTTGTGAAACAGGGTAATGACATCGAGAGTTTTGCCCTGTAGAGAATCAGTGAGTTTTGTGGCCTCTATAGACACGGGCGATAGGAGCGACTCACCCATCCGAACATCTTGGGGTCTTAAGAGGTACCGTAGACTGAAGATCCCAGCTTCTCTTCCGGCCCAGTCCGTCGGTCACTTGCAGTGATGTCGGATGTCGTCAAGTTAAAGTTGATCACGTGACCCAGCCCAATCTGGCGGTTGTCACGGTAACCGACCGCGTGTCCCTGTCGTGGCGCTTAACGCGTCTAAAGTCACTTTCAGCCACGGTCAAGTTTTCGGCCACAAGCCCCCATAATCCTGTACCTTGCTCTACAGATTGCTGCCCCATCACCATGCAGATGCGATTCGTGTCCGAGGATGATGGCAAGAGGCTACCCTTCGGTCTTGTCAATGCCGAGTCTGTCATATCCTAGTTTCGTCCTGTCACCATGGAGATCCCGCTGATGTTGCTCTGAATCGTAGCGAGAGACGCAAGCATGCGGACGAGAGTGGTCCCTTTGGAAAGTCACGGCGAGGCCGAACTCGGACGAAGCACACGCCTACCGCGAACAAGGAGGATCCTCATATCGCGTACTTTGGGGAAGTGCTCAGGCACGACCTGGCAAAGTCTGGCCCGAAGGACCAGTCGCCACCGAAGCAATCTCGGTCACGGTCTAGTTCGCAAAGCAACGTATACAACACCACCGCTTCCGGCGGGCTGGCCTTGACGGTCGGAACGGCAGCTCCGGCAAGCGCTGCTCCGGCCTTGCACATCCAGAAGGAGCCGACGGAAGTCATCCTCTACGGCTTCAAGTCGACGCAGCAGTATGCGGCCATCGACCGGTTCGAAAAGCTTAGCGGCGGTTACGTCTGCGAGGACTACCCTCGAGATTCGCCCATGGGATTCAACAAGTTCCGAACGATAGCCAGCTACCCAGTTCCCCGAGTCCTCACGCCCGAGGAGCGCCTGAAAGCCAACGTCTATCGTGGTGGCGAGCATTGGATCAAAGTCACCTTCAACTCGACCCAGGCAGCCGAGAGAGCGCTCGAAGCGTCACCGCTGGAGATCAAGGGGTTCTTGGTTCGCGCCGAGCTGTACCGAGGGCAGTCTCCCCATCGAGACGAGCCAACGCCCGTGAGGCAAGAGGGCGCGGACGTACCGGGACTCTCCGAGCCTCGATCCACAGCAGAGGTGCCCGTTCATCTGTCAAGCGGTTTCTTGTCTTCGTCTACCGCCGGTCCCTCCGACGAGGGTTCACGGCGAGCTTCGACACTTCCGAGGTCGTTCAGCGTGGTTTCTGCTCCGTCGTCCAACGCCAGCAACCAAGCAACGTCCTCGTTGTCCTCATCCGCCGCTTCGTCCGCGACGGTCACCGAGTATGCGGCCACGGCCACGGCTCGACACGGGACTTACCGCGGGCCCCGTCTGCCCGAGACAACCGAGACCGAAGTGTGCAGAGTGATCCCGACGGCGCGGAAAGTCAAGCTACGACCGGCCGAAGAGGCCGTTCTCCCGAGACAAGGCACCTTCGATGGCCTGCTGTCGTACATCCCCTTTGGCGACTTCTTCCGCAACCCGAAGTTCGTCGACCAGATCCCAAAGCTCGAAGACGGGAGGTTCGACTACGCAAGGGCAAGTGTCTATTGGAGGGTGTGCTTCTGGCTGGACCGCATCTTCCAGACGGATCTGTGCGGGCTCAAGGACGAATAGCGCTCCGTCGTAGCCCCTCACTGTGCAGCGCCTCTATGGATCGGTGGTCTTTTCTCCACATGCACCTTAGATCGCATCAACGGCCCAGATCCCTTTTGCGTTGGAATGCGTACGAGGCGTATAGCGGAAATGAGGTTAGATTTATACGCTTGGTGAGCAGAAAAGCCCGCAGCAGTATCAAACCACTTTGGTCAGATCGCTCCCCAGGCCACTGGGTCAAGGATTGCCTTGAGAAACACTTTCCAGAGAAGATGTCAGATGAGCCTGGGGACTTGATCACCCAAGAGCAATTGATCAAGCTGATTTTTTTATTTTTATTTTTATTTTATTCTTACACTGATTTAGCTGTAGAGCCATGCAGAACTTCTAGGTACATGTTTGTTTCTCCAGAAAACCTTTGGAGGAATAAAAACTGGAGCTTGGGAGAGACTAGAGAAAATCTTGAGGAATATGCAGTAGCTAAGGAAATTTGTACATGTAGTTATTTGTTAAAACAAATAGTTGACTTGGTAAAGCTCAGAAAGAGAGTTGGTGGACTAGGTTGAACTGGTCAAGTCTTTTCAAAGACAAACCAGAAAAGAAGTTTAGGAAGTAGCTTGGAGGAGAATAAGATAGATGGGAAATCTTGTAGAGAGAATTGGACTTGTTGTCTTTGGTTTGAAAGTTTGTTACAGAAAAAAGTGATGTGTTGGGCTGTTTCTTCTCCAAAACCACAGGTGCATAGAGAGAAGTTAAAGTCTGGGACATTTGCTCTGAAAAGAAAACTGGCCAGTCCTATTCTTGCTAACAGAATTTGAAGAAATAGACTAGACTCAGTTTTTCTCAAATCTTTGAAGATATCAAGATTTTTCTTCTGTGGCCTTCTGGTGAACATATCCCAAATAGCAGAACAATTTCCTCTGCTTACCTGCCATCTGGCTTCCTATTCTTTGTGGAAAACCTCCTGTAGACTTTTCTTTGAGAAGTCTTGGCTAGTAGTTAGTTGTTCTAGCCAGACTGTTCTCCAGTTCAGAGAAATAGTTGTCAGAGACTTTGGTGCTGTTCTGAGAGAAGAAACATAGAGGGAAATCTGACTGTAGTTTGTGGAGAAGTGTAGAAGGAGAGTTGGGTAGTGTGTTTGAATAGAAAGATAAAAGAAAACATGCTGTTCTCAGCTTGAAGTATAAGTCTAGAGAGGGTAGAAATAGTTCTGATTTAAGTAGGAAAATAGGAGTGGCTTTAAAGACACCTTCTATAGTTCTTAGATATTTATTTTGGAAAGTAGATAATGAAATAATATTAGAGAGTTTCTTTTGGGGATTGAACCAGACTCCTACCACATAGCTAAGAAAAGATCTTAGTATAGCAGTGTAGACATGATGTACTGTTAGGACTGGTAGTCCCCAAGTAGAGTAGGTTGTTCTGGATAAAGCTGAGAAATATTTAGAGACTTTCTGTGACATGATTTTTTGGTGTTTTTTCCAGACAAGTTTTGAGTCAAAGTAAAGTCCCAAGATGTGTACTTCTTCTTTTGGTTGAAGTACCACTTCTCCAAGTCTTAGACTGAGCTGAAGATTGTCTCTTCTTCTTCTAGAAAAATAGAGAAGTTTATACTTTTCAGGTGCAAACCTCATACTATGTTTTCTTGCCCAGTTCTGATATTTGGAATATGTAGACTTCAACTTAAGAAGGTTGCTTTTCAAGGAAGAGAAGAATATAAGAAGATTAGTGTCATCTGCAAAACCAAGTACTGAAACTTCTTTCTCAGAGGTGTGTACAGTATTGTGCAGTTCTGAGATATAGAAAAAAATAGAATAGAAGAGAAAGATGATTCTTGAGAGACTCCACAGTGTATAGAGAACTGGGGGGACTCTGAGTCATCAAACACAAGAGAGGTAGTGTGTGAAGTAGTGAAAGAAAAGATCTAGGATACAAACCACTTTGGAATCTTTCTCTTAATTAGGATCTTTCTGAGAACTTCTGGCAAGACTCTGTCATAGGCTCCAGAGATATCCAGAGAGAGAAGACTAGCAACCATTCCTTCTTTCCAGATTTTTTCTACCTGGGAGGTCAGAAGAAAAAGTGCTGATTCTGTTGATTTTTCTTTTCTGAATCCTATCTGGATTTCTGGCAAGAGATTTTCTTTCTCACCTAGTTCACTTAGTCTTGCAGCTGCAATAGCTTCTATTAGCTTCCCAATTATATTCAGGAGAGCTATAGAACACTATGCTTTTGCTTGACAGTAGGATCTCTTGCCAGGTTTCCTTAGGCAGATTGTCTTGGCTGACTTGTACCTGTCTGGGAAGTATTCCAGTCTCCAGCAAGTCTCCAAAACCTTGGCAATTCTTTTGTTGAAGAGGTCTCCCAGTACTCTTAGAAATCCATTTGGTAGTGTCTTGGCCTTGTGCTGAGAGGTTTTTTCTTCTTTAGAACCTCTTGTACTTCTTCCTTGGAGACTTCTTGGGATAGTTACTATTCCTGGGGTTTTCTGGTTTATGTCTTTGAAAAGACTTGACCAGTTCAACCTAGCCCACCAGCTCTCTTTCTAAGCTCTACCAAGCCAACTGTTTGTTTTAACAAATAGCTACATGTACAAATTTCCTTAGCTACTGCATATTCCACAAGATTTTCCCTAGTCTCTCCCAAGCTCCAGTTTTTATTCCTCCAAAGGTTTTCTGGAGAAACAAACATGTACCTAGAAGTTCTGCATGGCTCTACAGCTAAATCAGTGTAAGAATAAAATAAATAAAATAAATAAATTCCTGGGTTTCTTCTGGCAGGTCCTGTTCCTCTGGCTTGTTGCGGTCTGTACTGTACTGTCCTATCTGAGTATAGGATTAGGGCGAGAGGTGGAAGGCAGGTTGGTTCTCGCAGGAGACGAGTGTCAAGGAGTGTGAAGGGGTTTGGTGGAACATGGTGGTGATCACACCTGATCAGTGGCTTCGTACAAGATTGTATTGAAGTAGATCTAGTTGTCTGGATCACAACATGAGTTGAAGACAATTGTTCTATAAGGAAACTATCACCAGACTATGCCAAAGACAGCAAGCTCCTTTTAATTCTCAAGATTTCACTTCTATTATTTCAAACCCAGAGCTTCTACAGAAGTTTCTATACTGGTTCATGTCTTTGAAAAGACTGAACCAGTTTAATCTGGCTTTCAAACTCCACTATTCACACTCTAATATCTAGAAGTTTTCTTTCTACCAGTCACTACAAGATTTCCTTTTGCTACATCCTCTAGTCACCCCCAGTCTTCAGTTTTTATTCCTCTAAAGGTTTTCTGAAGAAAATCACTCTTAGCTAGAAGATCTGCATGGCTGAAAAGCTACTATCAGTGTAAGAATCAAATAAAATAAATAAAAATCACCAGACTATATAGTGCTGGCCTGTCAAGATGATCAAGATTGTCTTGACAGTCTTGATGTCAAGACGGGTGAGATTGTCTTGACAGTCCCACCATGTTATGCACCCTGCGTCAAGACTGGTGAGATTGTCTTGATGCTTCCTGCATTCTGCATCAAGACTGGTGAGATTGTCTTGATGCTTCATGCATACTGTGTCAAGCCACCTGTGTGTGTCTTGACAGTTATGTGATCCCTTGTTGGTTGGTCACTTGACTTCCATAGTGTTCTCTTGTCTGGCCCGCAGCCTGATTGCCTATAAATAAGTGGCTCCCATCCCAGGGGTTGTAACACTACCCTCCTCTTCTTCATTCATTGTCCTGATGAATTCTTGAGTATGTCTGCGAAATCACGTGCCTCTACTTACTGAAAACAACTGGTAGCCCAGATCTGTGATTATAACTTTGTATCGCTTGCTCTGTGTGACTTCTGTGTTTTAAACCACAAGCCCTGCTTCCAAATATCTGACGACAACAATAAGTTGAAGTGTGCTGAATGCACTTGTCATGGGAAGTCCTGTGTGTCGCTTTCTTGGGAGTTGCTGAACATGACCTGAGATAACCTTTGCGAGGATTTGGCTGTTGATGAGGCCAAGCAGGATACTCTTGTTGAGCAGCTTGCCAAGCTGCAGGCTTGTGTGTCCTGAAAGTGAAAGGTTCTTGAAGGTGCTGAGAGTCAAGCAAAGAAGAAGCTCCAGTGCCTTGTTGCTGAAATGGAGGCAGATGGTGAAGACTTGTCAGCGACAGTCATTGACACGTCTGCACTGCAGGCCGAGCTGTTCAGTCCTGCTTCTGCCAGAACTGCTGCAGGAGGAGCTGGCAGTTCACGAGGTTCCTGAGTGGTTCCCAGGTATTTTCTGAGTCTGGGTAGTTTTTCCACTTGACAAGGTATCACTGACTTTTTCTCTTCAAGATCTGTTTGACCTCAAATTCCTGTTCTTCCTCTGGTTGGTAATGAAATGTTTCCTGCAAGGGTGTGCTCTGGTCAGCTAATTTGATCATTGAGATATGAAAGTTTGGGTGTACCCAAGTGTCTCTCAGTAGTCGCAGTCTGATGTTGACTAGTCCAGTTCTTTCTTTGACTGAAAGTAGTCTGACCTTGACATAGTCTAGTTTCTTTGTTCTTGGTTTCTTGACTTTCCAATTTTTTGTGAGAAGGTAGACTTTATCCTCCTTCTTCAGCTGAGGTGCCATTTTCAATTTTTTGTCTATTTGGTGTTGCATCTTTTCTGAGGTCTCTTGAAGGTAATGCCTTATCATTGTGTGTGTTTGTTGTAGGAGCTTGTCATGTTGGAGTGCTTTCTCCGTGTTTGGTGAAGCTTTGCTTGGTATTCTGATGTTTGCGTGTTGTCCAAAATTGGCAAAGAATAGTGATTCCTTTGTTGAATCTGATCTGTGCTGGTTGATTGCCAGCTGTGCCACTGGTAATAATTGTACCTAATTGCTGTGGGTCTGGTTGATGTAATACTGCAAATAAGTCTCCAGGACTTGGTTTGCTCACTCTGTCTGGCTGTCAGTTCGTGGGTGATAGGCTGTAGACATCTTGGGTTTTGTTCCCATGGCTGCACTGATTGTTTTCCAGTAGTTAGATGTGAAGAGTTTATCTCTGTCAGTAATAACTGTGATTGGAACTCTGTGGTCCCTGACCAATCTGTCTAGTAGGAGGTGTCCCAACTGCTCTGCTGTGTGGGTTTCCTTGAATAGTACTACTATTAGGTATTTTGTGAATCTGTCCACAATCACCATAATTGAGTTGTAGGTGATTTCTGTGACTGGGTCTTTGGACTTGGGTAGTTTTGTGATGAAGTCTATTGATATGTCTTCCCAAGAGTCTCTTGGTATTGTGTTCAGGTGTCCCTCTCTATATAGCTTATGTCTTCCATGTTTGTTTTTCTGGCATAGTAGACACTTGCTGATGTAGCTTATGACATGTTGTCAGAGGTTGATGACATTGTTCCCTGCCTGTTGGATAAGGTCTGTGGTTTTGGTGATTCCTGGGTGACTATGTACTGGGTTGTTGTGGTAGTTCCTTATTAATTCTTCAGTGTCTTCTACTGTGAGCTTGTTGATCTGTGGTCAAAGTACCAGGTTTCCTTGCTGGTCCTGCTGTAAGATTATTCCTTGGTGTTCATCATCTTCTATGTGGTCTTTTTGTTGGTGTAGTGTGTCTGCTCTCCTATTGTTCTGTCCGGGGGTGTACAAGATCTTGAACTTGTGTTGCCCTAGGAGTTCAGCCTATCTGACTTGTTGTCTGTTCAGCTTCTTTGTTGTTGTGAATATTGTCAGATTCTTGTAGTCTGTGAGAATAGTGAGTTCAGAACTGCTTTCCGCATACACTCTCCAATATTCCAGTATGTTGACAACTGCCAGTAGTTCTTTGTTGTGGATATCATAGTTTTGTTCTACTTATGACATTTTGCGTGAGTAGTAGGCAACTGGATGCCACTTACTGTCTGCCTATTAGTATAGACATGCTCCCACTGCCTGATCTGAAGCATCTGTCTTGATTTGTGTCAGTTGGCCTGTCTTGAAGTTGAGGAGAACTGGTTTCTTGGTGTAAGTGTTCTTGAGCTGTTGGAATACTTTTTGTTATTTCTCCATCCACCAGTACTCCATGTCCTTCTTTGTGAGTTCTGTCAGTGGTGTTGCTGTCTGTGAGTAGTTCTTGATGAACTGTCAGTTGAAGTTGGCAAATCCTAGGAAGGCTTGTACTTCCTTAACTGATGTCAGTGTTGGCTATTGCTGAATCACTTTGATTTTCTCAGAGTTGATCTTGATCCCTTTGATTCCTATGATGTATCTGAGGAATTCAACTTCCAGTTTGTTGAACTTGTATTTCTTCAGGTTGAGCTTGAGCCCTGCCTCTTGTAGGTATTGTAGAACATCCTTCACATGTTTGGTATATTCCTGTTATGTGTTTGAGTAGACAAGAATGTTGTCTAGGTAGGTGATAGCTGTTTAGTCCAGGTGTGCTCTGATGATGTTGTTGATCAATGCTTGACATGTTGCTGGTGCATTCATGAGTCTGAATAGCATAACCAGATACTTGTAGTGTCTGTATCAGGTTCTAAAGGCTGTCTTCCATTCTTCTCCTTTTTTCATGTGTATCAGGTTGTATACTCCTTTCAAGTCTAGCATAGTGAAGATTGTAGCTTGGCTGATCCTGTCCCACAATTTGTTCGCATTTGGCAACAGATATTGGTTTTTGATAGTAATGTTGTTGAGTTTCCTGTAATCCACACAAAGTTGAAGACTTCTGTCTTTCTTTAGTGCAAATAGTATTGGGTATCCTGCTGGCAATTGAGATTCTTGAATAAAACCCTTTTTCAGGTTTTCCTCCAGGTACTTGCAAAGTACTTGGAGCTCTTTCTCTGATAACTGGTAAATTGGTCCAAATCCTGGCTCTGTCCCTGGTTGCAACTTGATCTCATGATCCCAAGGTTAGTGCTTAGGCAACACTGCTATTGTTGTCTCTTCCTGAAAGAGGCTATCATACCCAGGTCAGTACTTTTCAGAGATCTCCAGAGAGTTAACAACTTCCTCTCTCTTCATCTCTGACTGTTTGGCCACCTGGTTCTGGGGTGTGCCTGTCAAGGTGGACCTCTTCTCTTGAGAGTTGTCCTTTCTGTCAGTGAGATTCCACTGAGGACTCCTTCCCTCATCTGTCCACACCTTCTGCGGCTGGTAACAGGTCTGAGCTGTGTTGTTAGTGCAGTTCCTAAATGTGAGTACTCCTGTCCTCCAGTTAACAACTGGGTTGTGCTTCTTTAGCCAAGGCATCCCTAAATAGATATCCTGAGTGGCCAACTTGACAATATCAAGGTGGATCCTTTCAGTATAGTGTCCGGTAACTATTTCCATTGGCTGCGTCTTATGGCAGACTAGCTCTGTCTGTCCATTTGCCATCGTGAGCTGGTAGGGCTGCTGCTTGTGTTTTTTTCCAGTGCTGAGAGTGTTGTAAAGTTGTCTTGAAATATAGTTTCCGCTGGCTCCAGAATCAACAAGTGTGTATGTCTGTACTGGCGTGTTGGTGTGTAGTGACACAGATAATCACAGGTGCTTTGTGTTGCTAGGGGTCATGTGGTTGAGCTCCTGATGTCACCCCTTGACAAGGGAGTTCAGTCTTTTCCTGATTGAAGTGTTTTTCCACTGACTGGGCAATAGGTCTAGCCCTTCCCATCAGTCCTGAGGAATCTATTCATGAATTTGTCTTGCTGATGCTTGTCACATCTGGGTCTGAGGCAGTACTGCCAATTGTTGATGTAGCAGTTGTTGTTGTTGCCTTGCTGTAGGAACATGAGGTATTCGTGCCAATCATGTGTGTGCCCGGAGAATGTGGTATGTTTGTGTTTGTCCCAAAGGTGGATCTCACACACATCCTTCTCGCAATTGACCTAATGCTTGTGGCAGGTGGCGTGGTAGGGTGAATGTCCTCCGTACCTTTGTAGTTGTTCATGGTAGGTGCAGTAGTGTTTTGTGCAGAACCTCCACTGTAGTTCACCATGCCGTAAGTTTTGTGGGTCCATGCTGTAAGTATAGCTTCCTTGTGGTATTTCTTCTTTGATAGACACAGGTTTGTCTCAGTCCCCATCAGAGGTGGTTAAGAGCTCCTGTCCCTTGTCCTGACCTGTCTGTTCTGGTAGGTCCTTACCTCCTGATGTTACCAGTTGGTAGGCTGCTTCAAGTGTTTGGTTGTAATCATCCTATTGTTCGAGGGATAGCTGGGCCTCTCCTGGTGGGTCCTCTGGCTTGATGACATTCCAGTCTCCATCAAGCGTATTAAGTTGCTGTCAGTGCACCTTATTCTTTGAACAACAGTCTTTCACCATGTGGCCTAGCTTGCCACAGGCATAGCACTTCAGTGCTTTCCTCTTTTTGTTGTTTCTTCCCTTTGTGAATCTTCTCCTGTGGTGGACTGCATCTAGTTCCATGGGTGCATAGCCATATGGATTATGTGGTGGTGCCTTGTTAGGTGGCTTGTAGTGGTTGCTCACATGCTATGTGGGGTGGCTGTATCTTCTGTCATGGTACTTCTCCATTGCTTGCTTGAATAACTTGTCGTCAATGTTGATTGCTTGTGCGATGAGCTCATCCAGTGTGTTGACTGCTTGTCTGTCAAAGGTGATCTTGTCCTTCATGTTTTCCTTGAGTCCATGTCAGTACATGACTATCAGAGTGTTGTTATCCCAGTCAGTCAGTACTGAGTATTGTTTGAACTGTGTGGTATACTCTGCGGCTGAGTGTTGTTACTTAATGTGCTAGATTATTTGTGTAGCCACTTTGTCTTTGTTAGATAGTCCAAGGATTCTTTTGATCTTGTCCTTGAATCATGTCTATTTTGTCATCTATTCTGATGTGCTGTTGTGATCTCTGTTTCCTGAGAGATGTTTGTTGACATAAGGCTTAATCCATCAGTGGGCATTGTCTCTTATGTAAGTGGTTGCAAAGAGTAGCCACTTTTCTTTAGGCAGTCTCATCTCTGGTTGGAATTGAAAGTAGACTTGAAGTTGCATGAGCCAGTCGTCAACCTTGTTTCTTTCACTGTAGAACAGGTCTGGCTTGGTGACGCTAATCTTTCCATCTGGGAAGTTGGGGTTGGTTGCTCCTGAGGTACTCATCCTTGAGGGTCTTCAAAGTGTTGCAGTCTGTACTGTGCTGTCCTAACTGAGTATAGGATTAAGGGTGAGATGTGGAAGGCAGGTTGGTTCTTGCAGGAGAGGAGTGTCAAGGAGTGCGAAGGGGTTTGGTGGAATGTGGTAGTGGTGACACCTGATCAATAGCTTTGTACAAAAGGATTGTATTGAAGTAGACCTAGTTGTCTGGATCACAACATGAGTTGAAGATGATTGTTCCATAAGGGAACTATTGTCAGACTATATAGTGCTGGCCTGTCAAGACAATCAAGATTGTCTCAACAGTCTTGACATCAAGACAGGTGAGATTGTCTTGACAGTCCCACTATACTATGCATCCTGTGTTGAGACTGGTGAGATTGTCTTGACACTTCATGCACGCTGTGTCAAGATGAGTGAGATTGTCTCAATACTTCCTGCACCCTACATCAAGACTGGTGAGATTGTCTCAATACTTCATGCATGCTGCGTCAAGCCACCCGTGTTTGTCTTGACAGTCACATAACTCTTTGTCAGTTTGGTCACTTGACTTTCCATGGTGTCCTCTTGCCTGGCCCGCGGCCTGATTGCTTATAAATGAGTGGCTCCCATCCCAGGGATCATAACATCTGTTTGTTGGATGCTTAAATTGATTCTTGAAAAGACTTTTGTACTGGTCCCAAGTCATCATCTCTATTTCACCTTTCTTGTAACAGATCTGCATCACACTCTTAATAGCTTCATCAAGGTACTGTATTACTTTGAGAACTATCTTCTTATTGTCTATAACAAAAAATCTCTTCCCAGTACAACTACACCCAAGGACCATCACTTCTGACAATCACTGTATTTTGTCAGAAGTCCTGGAAACCAGCCGAGTTCCACCCTCAAACCACCAAAACCTTAAGGTGAAAACCCATCACTTTGGAAAAATCAAGCTGTTTGTCAAAAGTTGTGATCCCAAACTCTACGATCTTTAACTTCAACAAGCAACAGACTACCAATAACAAGACAGAGAGAGGACAGTGGTTTTCTGGAGAACTGGGGACAGACCCCAATTACCTAGGAACACTCAGTCTTGGGGTGTGGTCCCAGGATTGAGTAAGTACTTGTTAAGGTCTAGGCCGGAACAGCCTAGGTAAGCGAGGGAGGAGTGTTAGTCATACAGAACATCATCCGACTGATCCGGTGGACAAGCAGGAGCTAAGCGAGGAGCTTGTCCGGTGGACAAGCAGGAGCTAAGCAAGAAGCTTGTCCAGTGGACAAGCAGGAGCTAAGCGAGGAGCTCGTCCACGCAAAAGGATGATACCCCTCAGAGAAGACCCCCCCCCAGGGCATCTGTATAAAGACCACCCCAAGGGCCTGGAGGGATTAGCTTTCCAGGCTGAACACACATACACACATTGTACTGAGACAATAGTACAGAGAGAGTTACCTATCTGTCTATTTCTCTATCAAGTCCCTGTCTAGAATCCGCCCTGCGAAGTAACAGACTGTACTGGTTTCTGTGTGAACCCAGCCTGGCCTTTAACAGTTTCAGCCTCTAACATATAGAACACTGACTTGATACGATGGTGGATCCACGAAGCCCTACCCCTTCCCAGGTGGCTCAAGCCCAGACTGCTCAGGCAGCTCAGGCCCAGGCTGTCCAGGCAGCACCTATTGTTAACCTACCCCTGAAGCCCTTGAAGGTAGGTGCTCTGAAGAGGTACAATAGATCCAGGAAAGGACTGGAGTTGTTCTTCTCACAACTGGAGCTCTACTATAGGTTCAACACAGCCCAGTTCCTGACAGACCAGGAGAAGGTGCTATTTGCAGCCTCCTACCTGGAAGGACCAGCCTTCGCTTGGTTCAATATCTACTTAAAGGATTACCTAGACAATCAGGCAGACCCCAAGGAGTAAGAAGACAATACCCAACAGGTCATGGGAAGCTTGAAAACCTTTAAGACAGCTATGAGAAAGATGTTTGGGATTCTTGACAAGGAAAAGGATGTGGAACAAAAGCTCCAAGCACTGCAGCAAACTGGATCAGTATCAGAGTTTGTGGCGAAGTTCCAACAACTAGCAGTGAGGACCCAGTGGGGGGACAGTGCACTAACAGCACTATTCTACCAAGGCCTCAAGGAATAAGTCAAGGATGACATCGTGTGAGGGGACCGACCAACCAAGCTCTACGAAATAATCAAGACTGCAGCTTGCTTTGACAACTGACAGTTCAAGAGAGAGCTTGAGAAGCAAGGCAAGCAGACAAAACTATGGGTGAAGAAAAAGCCAACACCTGCCAAAGATAACTACAGCTTGGTACCCATGGAAATCAATACAGTGGAACCACAAAAGAAGGAGACACAGAAGTGTTACAACTGTCAGAAAGTGGGCCACCTCACAGTGAACTGCAGGAGCAAGAAGAAGAACAAGAAAGGCAAAGGGAAGCAGTTGAACACCACAAGTGCCTGGAAAGGCAGGGAGACAGAGAAGTCCCAGAGAGCCCCCCAAGGCACACTGCCCCACAATCACCCTAAGGTGGCACTCCTCAGAGAGGAGGACAACCTCTGACAACACACTGAAAAACTTGAGAATATACTTCAGAAAATCTTGGATCACCTCAACAAGATCCAAAGGAAGGTTGACAGAATCCACTGGGAGGAAGACCTGATCTCCGAGTTTGACACAACCAGCTATATGGAGGAACAGGTTGACGACAAGAAAGCCCAGCCACCACCAGTCTCTGACAAACCTGTCCTTCAACAACAGGACACAACCCTATCAGAAATAGAGGAGACGCAAGTGTCATGATGGGTTGATGATACCCTCAGTATCACACAGATCAGAGACATCACTACACAAGTGGACCTACACCAGGCTACAACAGCAGTCTGTGGACAACCTTATTGGAAGGTGTGCAAAGACAACCACTGCAAGAAACACCTTCTAGAGAAAAGAAAGAAGATGTGGTTCCCAGGGTCTGAGATGGAAGTATGATAGAATATGCACATCCAAAGGGTCAACCCTGAACAAGATGATTGCAACCAAGACCTGTGGGAACAATGCCTCACTACACAATGCAAACAACATGTGGTAGAGCATCAGGCCCAGGGCCTAGGCAGCTCAAAAAACTAGCAGTACTTTTCAAAACTGGGGTTGGAAGAGCAGGCAAGACAACACCCCAGGAGGAAGAAGTCAAGCCAAGCCTTGACACAACAGCCTGCAGCCCACACTTTCACATCAAGATCAGAGTCAATGGGTGGTTGGCTAAGGCCATGATCAACTCTGGTGTGACTGGCAACTTCATGTCAGAAAGCTTTGCCAGAAGAAACAAGGTTCCAGTCCAAGACAAGAAAGACCTTTACCAATTGACAGTAGTGGACAGAACACCACTCTCCAAAGACAAGAGATAAGTGATGAAGGAGACCAAGAGTCTGAGACTGAGTGTCCATGGCACAACAATCAGAACAGAGGAATTTGACTTGGTCCGAATACCACACAAAGTTATATTTTTTTATTTTATTTATTTATTTGATTCTTACACTAGTAGTAGCTTTACAGCCATGCAGATCTTCTAGCTAATAGTGAACTCCTTCAGAAAACCTTTGAAGGGATAAAAACTGAAGGCAGAGTGTGACTAGGGAATGTAACAAGGAATCTTGAAGTTTCTGGTAAGAGAAGAGAATCTAGGTATTGGATTGGGAATAGTGGAGTTTGAAAGCTAGATTAAACTGGTTTAGTCTTTTCAAAGACATAAACCAGTACAAGAACTTCTGTAGTAGCTCTGAGTTTGAAATAATAGTGGTGAAGTCTTGGGGATTAAAAGAGACTTGTTGTCTTTGTCTTGAATAAAGAGAGCATGACTTTGATTTTGATTTGATTTGATTCTTACACTGATTCGGCTGTTAAGCCATGCAGAACTTCTTGAAGGATTTTTGTCTCTGGTAGACTTGACTCGGGGACCTCACGCATTTACCGTACACCCTGTGGTTTGTAGTGTACGTACTGTGGGAAAACCCCAAACCCTGTAGGGGAAATAGGAAAACCACAGTAATGAGGGTTTTGTGGATCTTGATGGATATTGGGTGAGCTATTTCTTGGGGGTTTTCATACATCTTGCGAGGAGTACATCTTAGACAAGTTCTATGAATCTCGGGGGTTTTTGTGGCAGAATGTGGGGTGGGTCAGATTTGAACTGACAACTAGTTTAGTCAGGTTCTCCAGGCCTGACACCACTAGTTCCGGGTGATGGGTGCCACGTAGTGGGAAACTCTCACCAGCTTCCCACTACACCATGCCGCCCCAAAGAGAGCATGAAGAGGTGATATGTTTTGCAGTTTCTTCTGCTTGGCCACACACACATAGTGGGGTAGGGAAGTCAGGAACTCCAGCTCTGAAAAGAAAACTTGCCAGACCAATTCTTCCAGTCCTGATTTGCAGTAGCAGACTTGCCTCAGCTTTCTGTAACTCTTTGTAGAGCTTCAGATTGTTTTTGTGTGGCTTTTGACAGAAAGTCTGCCAGCCTGGATAGCTTCTTCTTTTCTTCTCTTCCCATTGGTCTTCCCACTCTTTAGTAAAGAGCTTTTGTAGTTCTTTCTTTGAACTAGCCTGGTTAGTAGTTATTTGACTTAACCAAGTGAATTTCCACTTAGGAGAGATAGTTGAGGATTCCTTTAAAGGTTTCTTCAAGAGAGAGGCATAGCTGGAAATAGTGGAAAAGATACTGTCAAGAAAGTATTTGAGAGGGGAGTTTTGAATAGAAGAAAGAAAACAGGCAGTGCGAAATTTAAAGTATAGGTCTAGAGGTAGAAGAAAAAGCTCACTCTCTAATAGAAAAGAAGGAGTGGCTTTGAAGGCACCCCCAATAAGTCTTAGGCATCTGTTTTGAAATGAAACAAGAGAAGAGATATTGGAGGATTTTCTTAGAGGGTTAAACCAGATCCCCACTGCATAGCTCAGTAGAGATCTCAGTATAGCAGTGTACACCAGACGTGATGTGTGAACTGGAAAGCCCCAAGTAGAATAGGAAGTTCTAGAAAGAGAAGAGAGTGCTTTCTGTGCTTTTTGAAGAATAATCCTCTGGTGTTTGTGCCAGTGGAGCTTTGCATCTAGGTACACTCCAAGTACTCGCACTTCTTCTTTTGGTTTGAGAATCATATTCCCCAGTCTGAGCTTGAGCTGAAGATTGTCTGATCTTCTTCTGGAAAAATGAAGTATTTCATATTTCTCAGGAGAGAAGACCATTCCATGTCTTGCAGCCCATGATAGACATTTGAGGTGTGTGTTCTTTAACTTCAGAAGGTTACTTTTCAAGGAGTGACCAAAAGCAAGCAGATTTGTATCATCTGCAAACCCCAGGGCAGATACACCAGAAGAGGGAGTATGCACAGTCTCATGCAATTCAGAAATGTAGAATAGAAAAAGAATAGGGGATAATGGAGAACCTTGAGAAACTCCACAATGAATAGGAATTGAACAAGACTCAGAATCATCAAAGACAAGAGTGGTAGAGCGCTTATCACAGAAGGAGTAGATCCAGGAAGCTAGCCAGGCAGGTATTCCTTTTCTTTTCAGAATTTGCTGTAGTATCTTGGGGAGAACTCTGTCATAGACTCCTGAGATATCCAGTGAGAGTAGGGATGCAACCATACCTTTCTTCCAGACTTTTTCCACTTGGGAGGTTAGAAGGAAAAGTGCTGCTTCTGTGGATCTTCCTTTCCTAAAGCCCATCTGGATATCTGGCAATAGTCCAGCTTCTTCTGCTATCTTGCTTAGTCTGGCTGCAGCAATAGCTTCCATCAGCTTGCCTGTTGTGTTTAGCAGAGCTATAGGGCGCCAGACTTTAGCTTGATTGTAGGTTCCCTTGCCAGGTTTCCTCAAGCAGACTGTTTTTGCACTCTTAAATCTTTCAGGGAAGTACTCCAGTTTCCAGCATGTTGAAGTCAGAATAGCTAGAGCTTGGCAGAACCTAGGCCCCAGAGCTCTCAGGAATCCATTTGGCAGCTTATCTCTCCCTCCTGCTGTGAAAGGTTTCTTCTTGGCCAGAATTTGCTCCACTTCTTCACATGTTACCTCCTGGGAGAGCTGTATCTCAGAGATAGTCTGGGAGCTTTCTGAGCCTGGTTCTGGAACTAGAGCTTTTGGAAAGAACTGCTGTGAGAAGGCTTTAGTTTTTTCCTCAAAGGTTTTGGCTATTCCTTCTTGTGTTTCCAGGTCAGGAACCAGAGGAAGATCAGGAGTCTTGTTGGCTTTGGACTTTCCCCACTTTGCAAGCTTCCAGAACTTTGAAGAGCTGGCCAGCTCATGGATTTGGTGTCTGAAAGTGTTCTGTTTTCCATCTCTGACTGCCTTTTTCTTGAGCTTAGTTGCTTGCTCAAGTTCCTCTTGACTTGCTTGCCTTTTTTGCACTTTTCTTCTTACTCTTCTTTCCTCTTTAACCTTGTTTTGGATCTCTTGATTCCACCAGGGAACTGAGTGGCCAGATTGCTTCTGGAGCTGTGTGGATTTGCTTGCTATTTCTTGGAGAAAGTTGTCAAGATACTCCAAGTACTCATCCACTTCATATTTGTCTTGGAAGTGGAAGAGCAGGTGTAGCTTCTCACACTCTACTCTTGCAAGGTTTGAGTCCAGTGTTCTCCAGTTTCTTTCTGGTTTCCAGATTTTCCTTGGAGGATCCAGGTCCAGGCAGGTTAGTACAGGTCTGTGGTCAGACCCATGAAAGAACTGAAGAGCCACTTTAGAGAAAATCAGAGAGTTAGAAAGAGAAGAAGAAATAAAAGACAGATCAATAGAAGAACATGGTTTTTCAGAAAGAGATCTTGCTCTGGTAGGGGTGAAAGGTGCAATAGCTAAATCCAGATTTAAATCTTTCATTAGGTCTTGAAACTTGTTTGCAGTCTCAGAGTACAGTCTTCTTTTCTTTGACCAGTCTGGGTGGTGAAGATTTGAGTCTGTGAGAAGAATATGTTGTCCTTGTTCTTGTAAAGCATTTTGGAGTAAACAGAGAAGAGCTTCTGATGCCTCTGTGTAGTTTTCTTGACTTGATGGGGTGAAGTAGAGATTATGTACCCAAAGAGAAGTAGAAGAGTTTTCCAAGTAGATTTCAAGAGAAACAAAGTCTTTATTCCAGAAGGTAGGATGAAGAGAAGAGAGTTTCAGATTTTTATTAATAAGAAAAAGTGTTCTGCCAATCTCTGAACAGTAGAGAGGAAGAAAGGAAGAGAAAACAGTTGAAGTGCTTGTTTCTAGGTGAGGGTTTTTCCAGGGCTCTTGAAGTGCAATAATGTCCACCTCTTGGAGAGCTGAGGTTGCTAGCAGTAGCTCTTGGACTGATTGGCTTTTTTGCACATTATACTGGAGAAGTGTCAGCTTTGTGTCTTTCATGCAGACATCTCAGCATCAAAGATCTTGAAGGAGTTAGCTGGTAGCTTTCCTCCAGAGTTGGCTGATCTTGAAGAAAGAATTTGCACTTCTGGGAGTGCACCTCTGAGTCTCTCTGAGCTTCTGCTTGGCTCAGCTGTTTTACGTTTTTTCCCCCCTGGTAGAGACTGAGAGAGAGGGAAAGACATAACTGGGGGGGGTTGTAGAGCTGGAACAGAGGTAGCTGTTGGGATCTCATATTTTCCTGGGTGTGTGTTCCATGCTTCTCTTGCCTTCTTGGCTGCTTCCTGGCGTACTGGACAGACACTGGCCCAGGCTGGGTGAGCTCCTCTGCAGTTGCAGCATTTTGGCTTGAGAAGCTGTTCAGGAACTTGGCAGGCTCTCCTTTCATGCTGGCCTCCACAGGCACCACACACAGCTTTGTTCTTGCAGAAGCGTGCTTGGTGCCCATAGCCAAAGCACTTGAAACATTGTGCAATAACTGTGTCTGCCAGAAAAAGTTCTGCTTCATGCATCCTGTGCCCCAGCACTAGCCCACTCTCAATCAAAAGATTGGCTTGTTCAGGGGTAGCCAGATCCAGGTGGAGAGAGGTAACTGGCTTCTTTTGAGCTATAGCCTTCTTAGACCAGTAGGCTCTCAGGATGGTGATTTGCTTGCTCAGAGATGGGTTGCTGTTCTGGATTATCTGGCAGGTTTTCTCCAGGTCTTCAGGTTGGATATCTTCTGTTCTGACTCCATGGATCAGAACTGGGAATCTCTTGGGCTGGATGGTTGCTTCCTTTGTGAAGATAGCTGATACCCAGGCAGGGTTTTTCTCTAGGAAGACTTTAGTCTCTTGGCTTTCTGTGTTAATAAGGATATCCCCTGAAGGAAGTTTCCTTACTGCTCTGACCTGCTTGTTGTAGGGGCTGGGTAGTCTGTCTTGAAGAGCCTGGAAAAGCTGGATGTGAGTTCTATTAGCCATGTCAGGTGGCTGGATACCAGGATGTACAAGAACTTCTTTGAGAATTCTTGCAGGTAGAGGGATTTGTGCTGGAATAGATTTTTGGACAGCCTGGGCATATGATGGCTTGGCTTCTTGTTTGTCCAGCCACTTGTTGATATTCTCCAGCTCCTGGAAGATTCTGTTGGTGAGGCCAGTAGAGCTAGACTGGGCTTCTGTAGAGAAGAAGCTCTTTTTGATATTTTCCCAGCTTTTCAGAATAGATTCTGGGACTGGTTGAGTTTTGATCCAGAAGTCTACTAGTTTGTAGTTATTCTGGGGAGCTGGTTGGAGGGTAGGAGAGCTGGACTGGGTGCTAGGCAGACTGGAAGCTGGTTGGGAGAGTATAGCTGGTGTAGCTCTGGTGTTACTTTCTGAAGAGGTGGGTTTTTTCTTCTTGGGAGCTATGTTAGAGATTGTTTGGCACTGGTTGGGTGTTTTCTGTCTGCAGAGTACTGCCAGAAAGAAGAGTCACCTGGTTTCCCAGCAGTAATAATCTAGTCCTGGGACCAATCCCCAAGACTAGACTTTCCTGGGCAGCTTTTTCCAACTAAGCTCTGGGCAAAGCTAGAAGTATTAACCTAGACTAGAGACCAGACCCCCTATCTAGACTTTCCTTGAGCCAAAGACTCTGCTAGCTCCAGAGTCAGTCAGACTCTAACCATTCCTCTTATCCTGAGACTCTCTCTCTGGTTGTGGGTAGATTGCTGGTTGTTGAAGAAGAAGGTCGGGGATTCAAGATCACAACTTTTGACAAACACGCGTGGTTCTCAAAGGTGATGGGTTTTCACCTTAAGGTTTGAGTGGTTTCAGAGCCACAGTCGTACTATGCCAGAACATAGTGTAGAGTTGGCACCCCCCCACAGGGTCTCTACCACACTTTCCCACAGTCCCGAGGTCTCTTGCACTCCGCCGTACGTGCTCACCCCTGGGATCCTGCTTCGGAGCGCTGGGTCACCAGCCCAGAGCCCACGCTCCAACTGTAGTTTGCTCCCTGAGCTTGTTGTTTGCAGCCTAAGCCTGCACTCCGTACAAACCGGCATGTGCATCCATCCTCTCGGGCCATATAGACAGTCTCGTAGTAGGCCCAGGCCCTACCTCCGTCACTGCTATTATATGCCACGCCTCGCAGTTGTTAACTGTTTTGTGTTACCTTCGCAGATCTCTCGTACAAAGGCCGACCATGCCTCGCAGGCCTTACGGACCCTGCAGGCCGTGCCAGCACCTGCAGGGCTGCCTTTCCAGCCCACTAACCAAGTAGGGAGGAGTTTTCCTTGGTCCGCTGTCGCCTGTGGGGCCTCAGTTGCACCTGTTGGCCCACTGGATAACCCAGTCCCCCGGCCCCAGATTGTGGATTGTACGAAGAGACTTCATGGCAAGGCCTTAGGCAAAACCATCAAGCCAGCACTTTGGCTATCACACAGCCCTTAGGCACTGGAGCGGCGACGTCTCCTTGTACGACCACTCTCCTTCTTTAACAGGTGGTCTCTGTTCGATTAACAACACCACAGTGCCAAGGCCACTCCCCCCCCTAGCAGATCCTCACACGTTAGCTGGAGACTCTGCTAGGAGGGTGACTTGACGAGAACTCCTCTCGACTACTCCAGAGGTGCCCTATCAGACACCTAGACTTCACATCCACCAGCTGTCGGGATGGCTTCAGGCCGTAGTGTACACGGTAGTTGTCTGTCGGGTGGTTTTCATCTCCCAAGCTTGGTCGCAGTCCTCTGTTCTGCTGTAGCTGTTTCACGGGGGTGTCCAGGGTGCCTGCGCGACACCTCCGGTGGCCTGTCACTCCGCAACACCAGCAGCTCGACTGGTGACTCGATTAGCTCTTGGTGCAGCGACTACGAGCAGCCTGGGAAGCCGCCCGCCATCGACTGCCCCGAGGTTCCCAGCCTGCACCACGTGGAGGTTCGAGTCGTTGCAGGCCCACAAAGTTATATTGGGACTTCTGTGGTTGGAAAAACAAAACCCAAGGATTGACTGGAAAAGAAGGTAACTAGTCTTTCCAGATAAGACACTGGTCAAGTCAGAACCAGGAGTGATGATTAAAGAAATCTCACTGACACAGTGGAAGAAATACCACTAGTGTGGGGAGGCCTGTGTGGCCTGGATGAAACCCCAAACACAACAACTTTGCACCACGCAAGACGCCGTGGGTGAGACTCAGGCACTGCAGTTGCCAAATAAGTATAAAGAATACCAGGAGATGTTCAAAGAAACAGCAATCACAACACTACCAGAACATCAGGAGTGGGACCACAAGATTCTGCTGGAAGACAGAAAAAAACCCACACATAGCCCCATCTACACTCTGTCAGTGAAAGAGCTTGAGGCTCTGAGAGACTACCTGGACAAGAACCTAGTGAAAGGGTTCATAAGACTTTCAACATCACCAGCTGGATACTCAATATTGTTTGTGCCAAAGAAAGATAGCAAACTTTGACTGTGTGTTGATTATCGGCGGCTAAATGTGATCACAGTGAAAAACTGCTACCCACTGCCATTGATATCAGAAATCCAAGACTGGATCCAAGAAGCTAAATAGTTTACCAGGTTTGATATTCAAGGTGCTTTCAACCTGGTTAGGATGAAAGATGGTGAGGAATGGAAGACAGCCTTTTGTACAAGGTACAGGCACTACAAGTATACTGTGATGCTATTCAGTCTTACAAATACACTGGTGACATTCCAATCACTTATTAACACTGTCCTCTGACAATACCTGGACATATCTGTCACTGCTTACATTGATGATGTCTTGGTATACACCAATAGAACCTTGGAGGAGTATAAACAGCATGTCAAGAAGATCCTACATGTGCTCCAGAAAGCAGGCATAAGGTTACACCTTGATAAAAGTGTTTTCCACACAAAAGAAGTGGAATATTTGGGGTCAATCCTGACAACAGAAGGAATCTGAATAGACAACACAAAGACAGCAGCAGTACAAGACTGGCCAACACCCAAAAACCTCAAAGAAGTACAATCCTTCCTAGGATTTGCAAACTTCTACTGATGATTCATCAAGGACTACTCAAGAACAGCAGTAGCCTTGACAGAGTTAACCAGAAAGAACAAATCTTTCAGGTGGGGGGAGAGCCAACAAGCAGCCTTCCAGGAGTTGAAGAATAAATTCATCTCCACACCTATTTTGGTATTATTTGATTCTGAGAAGAGGATCATTCTGGAAACTGATACCTCAGACCAAGTATTGGGATCCTGCTTGTGTCAACCAGACACTGACAACCGCTTACACCCTGTTGTGTACTGATCAAGAAAGTTCTCTGGCCCAGAACTGAGGTACGATGTTCATGACAAAGAGTTGTTAGCAATCATCAACATATTCCAAGAATGGAGGCCTTACTTGGAGGGGGCAAAATACACGGTAGACGTGTACTCAGACCACAAGAACTTAGCTTACTTCACAACAACAAAGAAGCTAAACTGACAACAAGTTTGATGGGCAGAGTTGTTGGCATCATACAACTTTCAAATCCTCTACTGGAAAGACACTGAAAATGCTTGAGTGGACACACTCAGCAGATAACCAGATTTAATAGACAACAAAACAACAGAGGAACACCCAATCCTAGTGACAAAAGGACAAACCCTGGTCTATGCCCAACCCCAACTGGCAACAACTGAAACAAAGAGTCCACTCCTTACTCTTGGCCACAAGGTGGCAAACAAAAAGGAAATTGTGCCAGAAAGAGCACAAGAGGAGGTGATCCGGAGGCACTATGACAGGCCTTTGCACAGACACCCCAGGCAAGATAAAACCTTGGAGAAAATCTAAAGGAACTACCACTTCAACAGAATGAAGCGCAAGGTGACAGAGTTTATCTGCAACTGCGAACAGTGCGCAAAGTACAAACTATCAAGACATAAGCTCTATGGGCAGGCACAGTAAATAGACCTACCCAAGACACTATGGGAAACTATCATGATGGATTTTGTGGTCAAGTTGCCAAAGTCAACAGACTCAGCAACAAAAGTGGTATACAATAGTATTTTGGTGGTTGTTGACAAGCTCACCAAATACACCCACCTGGTCCTGTGGAAAGAATCAGGAACCGCGAACAAACTTGCGAGTGTCCTGCTCAAGGAGCTGGTAAGCCACTGAGGGCTACCAAAAACAATCATCTTGGATCAAGACAAACTCTTCACCTTGAAATTCTGGAACATGTGGACAAGGCAACTTGGCATTGATACAAGGATGTCAACAGCCTACTACCCACAAACCAACAGACAAACTGAGTGGACAAACCAGACGATGGAGTAGTATCTACAACACTACATCAACCACCAGCAGGATAACTGGGTGGAACTGCTACCAATAGCCCAGTTTGTGTACAACAACCAGCAACACAGTGTGACAGGGACAACACTGTTCTTTGCGAACTATGGAAGAAACCCCCAATAGCAGGCAACAGCAGGAGACAATATTGTCAATGTTAACAAACTTGCTGCTATGCACAAGATGATGAAAACAATAATCAACCATGCCCAGAACACCACCGCCCGCTGATTACACGACAAAAGGTTGAAGGGACCAACCCTGGAAAAAGGGGATAAGGTCTACCTATCAACAAAAAACCTGCACTCAAAGTGACTGAGCAAAAAGCTGGACCATGTACAAATCAGACTATTCAAAATCAAGAAGTGCACTGGGAAAGTCAACTATTGACTGAGACTACCACAAAAAGCAAGGATACACTGAGTATTCCACGTCTCACTGCTTGAACCAGCACCCAGCAACACAGAGATCAAGACAGAATGGAACTTCAAGGATGACGAAGAAGAGTATGATGTTGAAAGGATTCTGGATAGTCGAAGAAACAGACAGAAAACTGAGTACCTGGTGAAGTGGTTAGGATTTGACAAAGAGGAGAATTTGTGGGAACCAACCGAGAACTTCAGCCCTGTGATAAACCAGAAGCTGGTGGATGTTACAACCCCTGGGATGGGAGCCACTTATTTATAGGCAATCAGGCCACGGGCCAGGCAAGAGGACACTATGGAAGTCAAGTGACCAACCAACAAGGGGTCACGTGACTGTCAAGACACACACAGGCGGCTTGACGCAGCATGCATGAAGCATCAAGACAATCTCACCAGTCTTGACGCAGGGTGTATAACATGGTGGGACTGTTGAGACAATCTCACCCGTCTCGACATCAAGACTGTCAAGACAATCTTGATTGTCTTGACGGACCAGCACTATATTTTGATTTTGATTTGATTTGATTTGATTCTTACACTGATTCGGCTGTTAAGCCATGCAGAACTTCTTGAAGGATTTTTGTCTCTGGTAGACTTGACTCAGGGACCTCACGTATTTACTGTACACCCTGTGGTTTGTAGTGTACGTACTGTGGGAAAACCCCAAACTCTGTAGGGGAAATAGGAAAACCACAGTAATGAGGGTTTTGTGGATCTTGACAGATATTGGGTGAGCTATTTCTTGGGAGTTTTCATACATCTTGCGAGGAGTACATCTTAGACAAGTTCTATGAATCTCGGGGGTTTTTGTGGCAGAATGTGGGGTGGGTCAGATTTGAACTGACAACTAGTTTAGTCAGGTTCTCCAGGCCTGACACCACTAGTTCCGGGTCATGGGTGCCACGTAGTGGGAAACTCTCACCAGCTTCCCGCTACACCATGCCGCCCCACCAGCACTATATAGTCTGGCGATAGTTCCCTTATGGAATGATTATCTTCAACTCATGTTGTGATCCAGACAACTAGATCTACTTCAATACAATCCTTTTGTACGAAGCTATTGATCAGGTGTCACCACCACCACATTCCACCAAACCCCTTCACACTCCTTGACACTCCTCTTCTGCGAGAACCAACCCGCCTTCCACATCTTGCCCTTAATCCTATACTCGGTTAGGACAGCACGGTACAGACCGCAACAGTGGATTACCACTGAGCAAACCCGCAGTGACCAGGTCTGACAGGGACAACAGCTCAAGAGAAGCCAAAGTCTCTGAAGAGAAGACATCCTCAAAGGACAGCGGAGCAGCAGTCTGACTGGCCTCCTGTTCACAGATAACACGGAGAGCCTCTTGTTCCTGAGCATCAAGGGACTCTTGATCCTTGATGGCTGACAGCTCACAACAGATGGCATCAGCCTTCTTCTGTGAGAGATGACTCAGCTGCTGGTGGAGGCAGATCTGCCAGGGAAGCAACTTTGACAATTGGTCATCAGTCTCCCGCAGCTGAGCCTTGAGCTGCTTGCACTCAAGTTCCATCTTCTTCTATTCTGATTCTGAGAGATGAAGGTCGCAGTGACAACCCTTCTTGATGCACTGACAGCAAAAAGATGATGTGGAACTCACAACACACTTAGCGTGGTCATGATGACAAGCACTGCATGTGATTTTTGATTCCTTGCCTATTTTGCCAATGTGACAAGAGAGAGAACTGCGACGACAAGTACAAGTTGTCTGATCTTGGTTCATGACAAAAGAGGAGCAGGGAGAAAAGGATCTGGGGACAGAACTCTTGGAGAGAGGGGATAGTGTTAAGGTCTAGACTGGAACAGCCTAGGTAAGCAAGGGAGGAGTGTTAGTCATACAGAACAACATCTGACTGATCTGGTGGACAAGCAGGAGCTAAGTGAGGAGCTTGTCCGGTGGACAAGCAGAAGCTAAGTGAGGAGCTTGTCTACACAAAAGGATGATACCCCTTGGAGAAGACCCCCCCCTAGGGCATCTGTATAAAGACCACCCCAAGAGTCTGGAGGGATTAGCTCTCCAGGCTGAACACACATACTCACATCATACTGAGACAATAGTACAGAGAGAGTTACCTATCTGTCTATTTCTCTATCAAGTCCCTGTCTAGAATCTGCCCTGCGAAGCAACAGACTGTACCGGTTTCTGTGTGAACCCAGCCCGGCCTTTAACAGTACTCCCAGTTCAAGAGGAAAACAGAGAGTGGAAAAGTGGAATGACTTGAGCTCTACTCTTGGCTGGCAGAATCTAAGAATTCAAGGAAAGTCTAGATAGGGGGTCTGGTCTCTAGTCTAGGTGAATACTCCCAGACCTAACCCAGAGCTTAGAAGGAAGAAGCTGCCCAGGAAAGTCTAGCTCTGAGGTCTGGACTCAGGGCTAGATCACTACTGCTGGAAAGTCAGAGTACTCTTCTCTTTCCCTCAACTCTCTGAACTCTCTAAAGGTATCACTACTGGAAACCCAGAGCTATGGCCTCAAAAAAGAAAAAACCCAGTCATCCCCAATACAACTCTAGAGTACCAACCTCTATACTGGCTCCCAGATCTCCCAACATCCAATCCAGCTCTTCTTCTTTATCTATTCCCCCAGAGCCAAGCCAACAAGATACCTCTCTGGCAACACCAGACCAACAAGCTGGAGAAAACACAGTGCCAGTATCCCAGTGTTAAGGCCTAGGCCGGAACAGCCCAGGTAAGCGAGGGAGGAGTGTTAGTCATACGGAACAACATCCGACTGATCCGGTGGATGAGCAAGAGCTAAGCGAGGAGCTTGTCCGGTGGACAAGCAGAAGCTAAGCGAGGAGCTCGTCCGGTGGACAAGCAGGAGCTAAGCGAGGAGCTCGTCCGGTGGACGAGCAGGAGCTAAGCGAGGAGCTCGTCCGGTGGACGAGCAGGAGCTAAGCGAGGAGCTCGTCCGGTGGACAAGCAGGAGCTAAGCGAGGAGCTCGTCCGGTGGACGAGCAGGAGCTAAGCGAGGAGCTTGTCCGGTGGACGAGCAGGAGCTAAGCGAGGAGCTTGTCCACGCAAAAGGATGATACCCCTCGAGGAGACCCCCCCCCTTGGGGCATCTGTATAAAGACCCCCCAAAGAGCCCAGAGGGATTAGCTCTCCAGGCTGAACACTAATGCACACATCGTACTGAGACAATAGCACAGGAGAGTTACCCCACCTGTCTATTTCTCTACCAAGTCCCTGTCTAGAATCCACCCTGCGAAGCAACAGACTGTACTGCCTTCTGTGTGAACCTGGCCCAGCCTTTAACAGTTTCAGCCTCTAACACATAGGACACTGACTTGATACGATAGTGGATCCACGAAGCCCTACCCCTTCTCAGGCAGCCCAAGCCCAAGCTGCTCAGGTGGCTCAGGCCCAGGCTGTCCAGGCAGCACCTATTGTTAACCTACCCCTGAAGCCCTTAAAGGTAGGTGCCCCGAAGAGGTACGATGGATCCAGGGGAGGACTGGAGTTGTTCTTCTCACAACTGGAGCTCTACTATAGGTTCAACACAGCCCAGTTCCTGACAGACCAGGAGAAGGTGCTGTTTGCAGCCTCCTACCTGGAAGGACCAGCCTTCACTTGGTTCAACATCTACTTAAGGGATTACCTAGACAATCAGGCAGACCCCAAGGAGCAAGAAGACAATACCTGACAGGTTATGGGAAGCTTGAAAATCTTTAAGACAGCCATGAGGAAGATGTTTGGGATCCTTGACAAGGAAAGGGATGTGGAACAAAAGCTCCAAGCACTGCGGCAAACTGGATCAGCATTGGAATTTGTGGTGAAGTTCCAACAACTAGCAGTGAGGACCCAGTGGGGGGACAGTGCACTAACAGCACTATTCTACCAAGGCCTTAAGGAACAAGTCAAGGATGACATTGCACGAGGAGACTGACCAACTGAGCTCTACAAAATAATCAAGACTGCAGCTCGCATCGACAACTGACAGTTTGAGAGAGAGCTTGAGAAGCAAGGCAAGCAGATGAAACTATGGGTGAAGAAAAAGCCAACACCCGCCAAAGATAACTACAGCTTGGTACCCATGGAAATCAATGTGGTGGAACCACAAAAGAAGGAGACACGGAAGTGTTACAACTGTCAGAAAGTGGGCCACCTTGCAGTGAACTGCAGAAGCAAGAAGAAGAACAAGAAGGGTAAAGGGAAGCAGTTGAACACCACGAGTGCCTGGAAAGGCAGGGAGATGGAGGAGCCCCAGAGGGCCCCCCAAGACACACTGCCCCACAATCACCCTGAGGCAGTACTCCTCAGAGAGGAGGACAACCTCTGACAACACGCTGAAAAACTTGAGAACATGCTCCAAGAAACCTTGGACCACCTTGACAAGATCTGAAGGAAGGTCAACAGAATCCACTGGGAGGATGACCTGATCTCCGAGTTTGACACAACCAGCTATATAGAGGAACAGGTCAACAACAAAGAAGCCCAGCCACCACCAGTCCCTGACAAACCTGTCCTTCAACAACAGGATGCAACTCTATCAGAAATAGGGGAGATGCAAGTGTCACGATGGGTCGACAATACTCTCAGCATCACCCAGGTCAGAGACATTGCTGATGATTGCAACCAAGATCTGTGGGAACGATGCTTCACCACACGATGCAGATGACACACGGTAGAGCGTCAGGCCCAGGGCCTAGGTGGCTCAAAAAACTAGCAGCACTTTTCAAAACTGGGGTCGGAAGAGCAGGCAAGACAACACCCTGGGAGGAAGGAGTCAAGCCAAGCCTTGACGCAACAGCCTGCAGCCTGCACTTTCACATCAAGATCAGAGTCAATGGGCAGTTGGCTAAGGCCATGATCAACTCTGGTGCGACTGGCAACTTCATGTCAGAAAGCTTTGCCAGAAGAAACAAGGTTCCAGTCCAAGGCAAGAGAGACCCCTACCAGTTGACAGTGGTGGACAGAACACCACTCTCCAAAGACAAGGGACAAGTGACAAAGGAGACCAAGAGCCTGAGACTGAGTGTCCATGGCATGACAATCGGAACAGAGGAATTTGACTTGGTCTGAATACCACACAAAGTTATATTGGGACTTCCATGGTTGGAAAAACAAAACCCAAGGATTGACTGGACAAGAAGGCAACTAGTCTTTCCAGATAAGACACTGGTCACATCAGAACCAGGGGTGATGATCAAAGAAATCTCACTGACACGCTGGAAGAAATACCACTGGCATGGGCAGGCCTGTGTGGCCTGGATGAAACCCTGAACACAACAACTTTGCACCACGCAAGACACTGTGGGTGAGACTCAGGCACCGCAGTTGCCAAGTGAGTATAAAGAATACCAGGAGATGTTTGAAGAAACAGCGATCGTGACACTACCGGAACATCAGGAGTGGGACCACAAGATTCCACTGGAAGACAGAAAAAAACCCACACACAGCCCTATCTACACTCTGTCAGCAAAAGAGCTTGAGGCCCTGAGAGACTACCTGGACAAGAACCTAGCGAAAGGGTTCATAAGACTTTCAACATCACTAGCTGGATACCTGATATTGTTCATGCCAAAGAAAAACAGTAAACTTCAACTGTGTGTTGATTATCGGTGGCTAAATGTGATTACAGTGAAAAACTGCTACCCGCTGCCATTGATATCAGAAATCCAAGACCAGATCCAAGGAGCCAAATAGTTTACCAAGTTTGACATTTGAGGCACTTTCAACCTGGTTAGGATGAAAGACTGAGGAATGGAAGACAGCCTTTCGTACAAGGTACGGGCACTACAAGTATACTGTGATGCCATTCAGCCTTACAAATGCACCGGTGACATTCCAATCACTTATTAACACTGTCCTCTGACAATACCTGGATATATTTGTCACCGCTTATATCGACGATGTCTTGGTATACACCAATGGAACCTTGGAGGAGTATAAACAGCATGTCAAAACAATCCTACATGCGCTCCAGAAAGCAGGCATGAGGTTACACCTTGATAAAAGTGTTTTCCACATGAAAGAAGTGGAATATTTGGGGTTGATCCTGACAACAGAAGGAATTCGAATAGATGACACAAAGACAGCAGCAGTACAAGACTGGCCAACACCCAAAAACCTCAAAGAAGTACAATCCTTCCTAGGATTTGCAAACTTCTACTGACAATTCATCAAGGACTACTCAAGAACAGCAGCAGCCTTGACAGAGTTAACCAGAAAGAACAAATCTTTCAGGTGGGGAGAGAGCCAACAAGCGGCCTTCCAGGAGTTGAAGGATAAATTCATCTCCACACCTATTTTGGCATCATTTGATCCTGAGAAGAGGATCATTCTGGAAACTGATGCCTCAGACCAAGCATTGGGATCCTGCTTGTGTCAACCAGACACTGACAACTGCTTACACCCTGTCGCGTATCAATCA
Organism: Lichina pygmaea; assembly: GCA_963422465.1. Lineage (NCBI taxonomy): Eukaryota > Fungi > Ascomycota > Lichinomycetes > Lichinales > Lichinaceae > Lichina > Lichina pygmaea. The sequence continues at coordinate 1,511,600 of OY730175.1, read as the reverse complement.
AGAAAGTTCTCCAGCCCAGAACTGAGGTATGATGTTCACAACAAAGAGTTGCTAGCAATTGTCGATGTATTCCAAGAATGGAGGCCTTACTTGGAGGGGGCAAAATACACAGTAGACATGTACTCAGACCACAAGAACCTAGCTTACTTCACAACAACAAAGAAGCTAAACTGACAGCAAGTTCAATGGGCAGAGTTGTTAGCATCATACAACTTCCAAATCCTCTACTGGAAGGGCACTGAAAATGCTTGAGTGGACGCACTCAGCAGGCGACCAGACCTGATGGATGAGAAAACAACAGAGGAACACCCAATCCTAGCGACAAAAGGACAAACCCTGGTCTATGCCCAACCCCAACTGGCAACAACAGAAACAAAGAGTCCACTCCTTACCCTTGGCCACAAGACAGCAAACAAAAAGGAAATTGTGCCAGAAAGAGCACAAGAGAAGGTGATCCGGAGGCACCATGACAGGCCTTTGCACAGACACCCTGGGCAAGATAAAACCTTGGAGAAAATCTAAAGGAATTACCACTTTGACAGAATGAAGCGCAAGGTGACAGAGTTCATTCGCAACTGCGAACAGTGTGCGAAGAACAAGCCATCAAGACATAAGCCCTATGGGCAGGCACAGCAAATGGACCTACCTGAGGCACCATGGGAAACTATCACAATGGATTTTGTGGTCAAGTTGCCAAAGTCAACAGACCCAGCAACAAAGGTGGTATACGATAGCATTTTGGTGGTTGTTGACAAGCTCACCAAATACACCCACCTGGTCCTGTGGAAAGAGTCAGGAACCGCGAACAAACTTGCGAGCATCCTACTCAAAGAGCTGGTAAGCCACCGAGAGCTACCAAAGACAATCATCTCAGATCAAGACAAACTCTTCACCTTGAAATTCTGGAACATGTGGACAAGGCAACTTGGTATTGATACAAGGATGTCAACAGCCTACCACCCACAAACTGACAGACAAACTGAGCGGACAAACCAGACAATAGAGCAGTATCTATGACACTACGTCAACCACCAGCAGGATAACTGGGTGGAACTGCTACCAATAGCCCAGTTTGTGTACAACAACCAGCAACATAGTGTGACAGGGACAACACCATTCTTTGCGAACTACAGAAGAAACCCCTGATGGCAGGCAACAGCAGAAGGCAATGTTGTTGATGTTAGCAAACTCGCTGCTATGCACGAGATGATGAAAACAACAATTGACTGTGCCCAGAACACCACCGCCCGCTGATTACACAACAAAAGGTTGAAGGGACCAACCCTGGAAAAAGAGGATAAGGTCTACCTATCAACAAAAAACCTGTGCTCAAAGTGACTGAGCAAAAAGCTGGATCATGTACGAATCAGACTATTCGAAATCAAGAAGTGTACTGGGAAGGTCAACTATCAACTGAGACTACCACAAAAAGCAAGGATACACTGAGTATTCCACGTCTCACTGCTTGAACCAGCACCCAGTGACGCAGAGATCAAGACAGAATGGAACTTCAAGGATGACAAAGAAGAGTACAATGTTGAAAGAATCCTGGATAGTCGAAGAAACAGACAGAAAACTGAGTACCTGGTGAAGTGGTTAGGATTTGACGAAGAGGAGAATTCATAGGAACCAACCAAGAACTTCAGCCCTGCGATGAACCAGAAGCTGGTGGATTACCACCAAGCAAACCCGCAGCAACCAGGTCTGACAGAGACAACAGCTTGAGAGAAGCCAAAGCCTCTGAAGAGAAGATGTTCTCAAAGGACAGTGGAGCAGCAGCCTGACTGGCCTCCTGTTCACAGATAACACAGAGAGCCTTCTGTTCCTGAGCATCAAGGGATTCCTGATCCTTGATGGCGGACAGCTCATGACAGATGGCATCAGCCTCCTTCTGTGAGAGATGACCCAGCTGCCAGTGGAGGCAGATCTGCCAGGGAAGCAACTTTGACAATTGGTCATCAGTCTCCCGCAGCTGAGCCTCAAGCTGCTCACACTCAAGTTCCATCTTCTTCCATTCTGATTCTGAGAGATGAAGGTCACAGCGACAACCCTTCTCAACACACCGACAACAAAAAGATGATGCGGAGCTCACGACACACTGGGTGTGGTCGTGACAACAAGCACCGCATACAATTTTTGATTTCTTGCCTATTTTGCCAATACAACAAGAAAGAAAACTGCGACGACAAGTTCAAGTTGTCTGGCCTTGGTTCATGACAAAAGAGGAGCAGGAACAAAAAGGATCTGGGGACAGAACCCTTGGAGAGAGAGGATAGTGTTAAGGCCTAGGCCGGAACAGCCCAGGTAAGTGAGGGAGGAGTGTTAGTCATACAGAACAACATCTGACTGATCTGGTGGATAAGCAAGAGCTAAGCGAGGAGCTCGTCTGGTGGACAAGCAGGAGCTAAGCGAGGAGCTCGTCCGGTGGACAAGCAGGAGCTAAGTGAGGAGCTTGTCCGGTGGACAAGCAGGAGCTAAGCAAGGAGCTTATCTGGTGGACAAGCAGGAGCTAAGCGAGGAGCTTGTCCACGCAAAAGGATGATACCCCTCGAGGAGACCCCCCCCCTTGGGGCATCTGTATAAAGACCCCCCAAAGGGCCCGGAGAGATTAGCTCTCCAGGCTGAACACCAATGCACACATCGTACTGAGACAATAGCACAGGAGAGTTACCCCACCTGTCTATTCCTCTACCAAGTCCCTGTCTAGAATCTGCCCTGCGAAGCAACAGACCGTACTGCCTTCTGTGTGAACCCGGCCCGGCCTTTAACACCCAGATTGTTGAAGTCTGGCTAAACCAGTCTAAAGCTTCCCCAAAGGTACAGGCAGCATGGAAGAAAATCACCACCCAGCTAGCAAGCTATATAGCTACACCTTCCACCACTGGACAAGAGATCCAGAAAGTTCTCCAGAGACTGGACAGAATTGAGAAAAATATGCAAACACCAGCATCTAATCTCTCCTATGCTCAAGCAGTCCAGAAAGCTACAGTTCAGGAAATTCCAGTTCCCCAGAGAATTTTCAGTGAGATTACTATCAGACCTGGAGTCCAAATAGTACAGACAGGAAACAGAACACTCTCCCAGCTTGTGCAGGCTATCAAGAACAAAGTCTCTACATCTTGCCAGAAAGATATCAGAGCAGTCAGAAAGCTTCCTTCTGGTGATATTATCATCTCTCTGGAATCTCCCTCAGCCAAGACCCAACTAGAACAGAACAAAGACTGGATCTCTGCAGTGTTCTCTGAAGAAGCTAAGATCTCTTCCAGAATCTTCCCAGTCATGGTTCATGGAGTTCAAACAAAGGACTTTAACTCAGATAACCTGGAAGAGACAACTAAGACTATCTTCAGACAAAACCCTGGTATAGAAAACCAGGTCAAAATCCTGAGAACCTACTGGACCAGAAAGTCCAAACTTCTTAAGAAATCTGTGACATCTCTGCACATAGATCTTGCAACACCTGAGCAAGCTAATCTACTAATCAAGAGAGAAGTTGTACTTGGCCATATGATCCATGAAGTAGAACCAGCACTTCTGGATACATCAGTGGTCTAATGCTACAAATGCTCAAAGTTTGGACACCAGACAAGAACCTGCCAAGCTCAAGCACAGTGCCTGGCATGTGGAGGAAAACATGCCAGAAGAGATTGCTCAATTCCTCAAGAAAAGCTAGTTCCCAAATGTGCTAACTGTGGAGGGAAGCACTCTGCTTGGGAAAAAGCCTGCCCTAAAAAGCAGGAAGCTACACAGAAAGCTAGAGAATCCTGGCTCACCAGACCTGGAAGATACACCACTCCAGAAAACATCTCTTCCACTTTTATCTTCTCTCCAAGTAAAGCATATCACCTCTTCATACTCTCTCTACTCAAGTTAAAGACAACATGCTCTCTTTAACCTCCAAGATTTCACTACTATTATTTCAAACCCAGAGCTTCTACAGAAGTTTCTGTACTTGTTTATGTCTTTGAAAAAACTAAACCAATTTAATCTGGCTTTCAAACTTCACTATTCACACTCCAACATCTAGAAGCTTTTCCTGCCAGACACTACAAGATTTTCTTTTGCTACACTTTCTAGTCACCTCCCTGTCTTCAGTTTTTATTCCTTTAAAGGTTTTCTGAAGAAGTTCACTATTAGCTGGAAGATCTGCATGGCTGTAAAGCTACAAACAGTGTAAGAATCAAATCAAAAAATCTTCTCTCCAAGCCAGACCACCAATACTGGAAGTGGCCCTAATCTATCTGATAGAGAGGATGGGAAGAAAAGAAAACAGGGAGAGCTGGTGAGAACTAGATCAAGTGCAAGACTTAGCTCTCAAGCAACCTCTCTGCAAAACCTGAAGACTACCACTAATCTTCCAAAACAAAACTCTTTTGAGATACTTGTGGATTCTAACCCAGAGGTTTGATGAGTACACCAACTCTCAACCTTCTCCAGTATAATGTGCAGAAAAGCCAGACATGTCAAGATCTTCTACTAGCTAACCCCAGACTCCAGGAAGTGGATCTGATTGCACTTCAAGAACCATGGAGAAATCCATACCAGGAAACAAGTACCTCAACAGTCTTCTCAGCCTTCTACCCTCTTCAAGACCAAGTGTTAGGGAGAACTCTGATTCTAATCAACAGAAGAATACAGAGGTCAGCTATAACCCCTGTGTTCTGGAGCAAGGATTTAACATCACTGGAGATAAGAGTGCAAGCAAAAGTGTTCTGGGTACATAACCTGTACTTCACACCTACAAACCAGGAAAACTACAGAGCATCAGCAGAAGCTCTACTGGATGTACTGGCTCAGGCACTGGAGAAAGAAGGAGAACATATTCTTCTGACTGACTCAAACCTCCACCACCCATCCTGGTCAAAATCCTCCCAACTCTACTCTGAACTAGCTACTAAGTTCAAAGAACTCACAGATGATCAAGGACTAGAGCTGGCAATAGCACCTTTCACACCAACAAGAGCAAGAACACTGGCAGAGCCTCCCTTCTCTGCTATTGACTTATCTTTTATTTCTATATCACTTCTTAATTTCTTTATCTCTTCCCAGATTAACCTAGACTTCTACACAGGTTCAGACCATAGACCAGTTCAGACAATTCTAAGTCTAGAAACACCAAAGAAAGCCAGAACCCACCAAAGAAACTGGAGAACACTAGATTTGGACCAAGTCAAGAAAGAAGCTAAGAATCTTCCCCCTATTCCACCAATACTTAACAGAGAGGAAGTGGACAGCTATCTGGAGAACCTGGACAAAGCTCTTCAAGAACTGGCTGACAAGACAACAAGACCTCTGAGAGACTCAAAGTACACTGTTCCCTGGTGGAACCAAGAGATTAAAGAGAAAATTAAAGAGGAAAGAAAACTAAGAAGAAAAGTCTTCCAAAACCAAGAACCAGTCTACAAACTTGAAAAGGTAATAAAGGAAAAAAACACCTGATCAAGAATGCTAAAAGAAAGACATTCAGAGAACAACTCCAGAACCTGGCTGAAACACAAAAGCACTGGAAAATAGCCAAGTGGGGTAAAGAAAAAGCTGGCAAACCACCAGAACTTCCAATTATTCCAGAGCTCACAAAGCAAGATGGAGAAACTGCCAGAACTTTCACAGAAAAAGTAGAAGTATTCAAAACCTAGTTCTTCCCTCTACCTCTCCAGCCAGTACCAGAATCCCAGGACCAGCCAGCCAACCACCAACAACACCAGCTATCTCAGGAAATCTCCAAAGAAGATATCCACAATATTCTGAAAAAGAAAAAACCTTTTACAGCTCCTGGGAAAGACACTCTACCCAATGGATTTCTAAAGGTATTAGGAGACTCTTTCAATGAAAAGATAGCCAAAGTTCTGGAGGCCTGCTGGAAGCTAGAATATTTCCCTGACAGATACAAAGCAGCCAGAACAATATGCTTGAGAAAGCCTAGCAAAGGATCCTATTGCTATGCCAAAGCTTGGAGGCCAATAGCACTTCTCAACACAATTGGGAAGCTGATGGAAGCTCTGGCAGCCACAAAGCTAAGTGAACTGGCTGAGAAAGAAAACCTGCTACCAGAAATCCAGATAGGCTTCAGAAAAGGAAGATCAACTGAGTCTGCACTATTTCTACTCACTTCCCAAGTTGAAAAAGTCTGGAAGGAAGGAATGGTAGCCAGTCTTCTTTCTCTGGATATCTCAGAAGCTTATGATAGAGTTCTGCCAGAAATTCTCAAGAAAATCCTGGAGAGAAAAGGAATCCCCAGCTGGTTTGTTAACTGGATCTTTTCTTTCACTACTCAAAGAAAAACCTCTCTTGTTTTTGATGATTCAGAGTCTTCTTTTTTTCCAGTACACTGTGGAGTCCCTCAAGGTTCACCTCTCTCTCCTATTTTATTTCTTTTCTATATTTCAGATCTTCATAATATTGTTCATACACCAGAGAAAGGTGTATCAACTCTGGGCTTTGCAGATGATACAAACCTTCTGGCATTTTCCTCTTCTCTTAAAAGCAATCTTCTGAAACTAAAGTCTACTCACTCCAAGTGTTTAGACTGGGCAAGAAAACATGGAATGAAGTTTGCACCTGAAAAGTATGAACTTCTCTATTTTTCTAGAAGAAGAACAGATAATCTTCAGCTCAGTCTAAGACTTGGAGAAGTGGTACTACAGTCTAAGGAAGAAGTGTGTATTCTGGGACTACACTATGATTCCAAGCTTCTCTGGAAAAAACACCAGAAAATCATGTTACAGAAAGCTTCCAAGTTTTTCTCAGCACTTTCCAGAACTACTTTTTCTACATGGGGTCTACCTGTTCTCTCTGCTAGACTTGTCTACACTGCAATACTGAGATCACTTCTCAGCTATGCAGTAGGAGTCTGGTTCAATCCCCACAAAAAACCTTCTAATATTTCTTCTCTAAATCTTTTCCAGACTAAGTGTCTAAAAACTATAGGAGGTGTCTTCAAAGCTACTCCTACATTTCTTATTGAAGGAGAACTATTCCTACCATCTCTTGATCTTTATTTCAAATTTAGAACAGCAACTTTCCTACAATCTTTCTATTTTTCTAATACTTCTTCTAATCCTCTCTCCTCACTTCTCTATAAGCTCTTTTCCCAGATCACTGTTTTTGTTTCTACTCTGAGAACACCTCCAAAGTCTCTGTCTACTATCACACCTAACTGGAAAGCAAGATAGCTAGAAGAACTAACCACTAACCAAGATTACTCTAAGAAACAATTTCAAGAAGTGTTTCAGAAAGAGTGGGAAGCCAGATGGCAGGCAAACAGACAGAAGTGTTCTCCAGTCTGGGAGCTATTTTGCAGACTACCCCAAAGGAAAAATCTCAAAGTTTTCAAAGACTTGAGAAAAGCTGAAGCTAGTCTTTACTTGCAGATTCTATCAGCAAGGATAGGACTAGCCAGCTTTCTTTTCAGAGTAAATGTTCCTGACTTCCAATCCCCTCTATGTTCCTGTGGTTTTGGAGAAGAGACTGCTCAACATATTACTTTCCCTTGTAACAAGTTTCTTACTCAAAGACAGCAAGCCACTTTTCTTTCCTACAATTTCTCTACTTTACTTCAAAAGCCTAAAGTGCTTAAAGAATTTCTTCTCTGGTTTATGTCTTTGAAAAGACTAGACCAGTTTAACTTAGCACACCAACTCTTACCAGAAAACCTATCATCTCTGTGATTTTATTTTCTCCAGACACTGCATATTCTTCCAGATAATTCCCTAGTCTTACCCAAGTCTCAGTTTTTATTCCTTCAAAGGTTTTCTGGGAAAAAAAGCATGTATCTAGAAGTTCTGCATGGCTCACCAGCCAAATCAGAGTAAGAATAAAATAAAATAAAAATATTGTCTATAACCTCTGAGATCTCAAAACCTAGCTTGCATTGATGTAGGTATTTCTGCAGTTCTTGCACACTTCTCCCAGAGTACTTTGTGATACCCCTAAGTTTGAAATCCCCCCTGTATGTCCAGGTAGTTGATGTCTCTGCCCAGGACAGTCCCACAACTACATCACTGTGGGCTGGCTTATTTACAGCTGGTCCTACATATCTGCTGTCTCCCAGCCCTATAGCTTCAGTCATAACCTGGTGACTAAGTGTCTGTAGTTCAACCCACCTTGCTATAAGGTTTGACTGCTTGTTGAGCACCTTCTTCCTGTGCTCAAGCTTCTTGAGTTTCTCTGTCAGTGACAAGAGAGTCCTATCACTATACCTGAGAGTGCTGTGTTCATCTGCAACAATCTCCTCCAACACACACTCCTGTTCCACATCTCCACTGTTGTGTGGTGGTGATGCTGCCCCTCTGGTGAGAGATTGTCCCCCCCCTGCTGGAGGGAGTCTCTGCTGGGAGGTGCTGGCTTTTGGTCAGCCAGATCTATTATTTTGTTGTCTTGTTGTGACAATTTGCCAGGAGTCCTCTTGCTATGAAGAGCTCTGCCCAAGCTAGTCATCATGAACAGACTGCTTCTCTTTTCAGTGCGAGGAGAGTGAACAAAACTGTGAGAACATTACCAGCAGTGTGCTCAGGTGACTGCTTGGTGGGAAGAATCAAGTGTGTTGCTAGAATTGTTTGCTGGTCTCCAAGAAGAACAGTGAGAGTGGCTCTATATACTATAGAGCTGAGAACAGAGCATCTAGCTAAGCAACCCCAACCAATCTCCAAGCTACTGCACAGCTGTCTCAAGTAGCTGGCTAGTCATGGCTGGTCATGGCTGGCTTGTGTCAGGTATGCAAGTCAGAGCTGTATTCCTCTATTGGTCATGTGAGTAGAGCCACATCATGTGATTGACAGATGTGGGGCTGCCAGATGCGGACTATTGTAAGTAGTTGTTGCAACAGGACCTTACACCTGGGCAGTCTTTTCCAACTAGACTCTAGGGAAATCTGGTTGTACTAACTCAAGCTAGGGACCACACTCCCTACCTGAGCTTTCCTAGAGTTTTTCAACTCTACCAGCACTAGAGGTAAGCTCTAAACTGTTCCTCTTATCCTGGGAGCCCTGATCTCCTTGTTGGTGGATGTTTCTCACTTTTAGAAGAAGTTTGGTGTTTTATCTCTGATAGACTGGGAGTTACTGGTTCAATCCTGAGTTTTGGTCTCAGGGCTTATTGTTCCAGGGTAGGTAGGGCTTTGCCCAGTCCTTCAGGATACCTCTGGTCTCTCTCACTCTTGTTGTGGCTGGGTGGTTGGTAGTTGAAGCAAGAAGACGTGAGTTCTGGGATCACGACTTTTGACCAATAGGCCTGATTCAGAAAAGTGATGGGTTTTTACTCTTGGGAAGTGGGTGGTTTCAGCAAGCTTCACGACTGGTCACCAGGACTTATGACAAAATCCGCTTATTGTCAAAAGTGATGGTCCTTTGACGATGTGGTACTGGGAAGAGTTTTGTGATCAAGCTGATAGATCTTGTACAGGCATGTTGCCTGGCAGTCATCGATGCCAACAGGGGTCACACAGAATTCTGAGTTGCACGAGTGCAAGCATCTAGATGTCTTGAGAGGTTTGCAAATGCGGCTCTACAATGAACTTTGGCTTGTACTGTATGTATCTGACGCTGTTTCCGCTGATCATACACCTCGTACGTTACGTACTTGTCGACCGGGGACTCTGGATAGTTCCCGGGGATTTGCAGCGGTGTCGAGATCAGCCTCCCCCTGAGCGACGGCTAAATTGTTGTGACGCACGTGACGGTGGGCAGAGTTTTCCTCTTCTGCTTCTTTGTCGTCGCTCCTAGATTCTAGTTTCTTAGACCGATCTGAACAGTCATTCAGTCGACCAGTCGTCGGCTTTCAGTACTGTAGGAGCTCACGGAGCTCTCAGCAGAGCTTCAAAAGTTGGGGTTAGAGTTGGCCGACGTCATTGGCGAAATACAGTAGCAGTCGGAAGACGCTAGAGCACAACGGCCAGAAATATCCACATACGCAAGCCGACTACAATACGGCTACACTCAACTGTGACGGGGCACCTCTACAGAGCTTGGACAACTTCCTAGAGCAGCAAGACAATCAATTGCTCCCTAGTACGTCTCCACCTCAGAGATGAATCCCGCCATCTTTTTAGCTAGGAAGCGAAAATCTCTTTTGTGCGCCCCCGGAGTAATGTTCTTCCGCTCAGAGGGCTGTTTAGTCATCGACCCCGTGACAGTAGCCGTGCCACTGGGGGGGGGTACTTCGGCATCCCCCATGGGCACGGGTAGTACATTGAGGCGGCCACGACAGCCTAACGCAGTGATCGTCAACGCTATTCCGCAAGCGCGCCAACCCTAGGATTAAGGGCCACCCGCCCGCCGCTACCAACCACCCGGCAGACACAAACGTGCTCATATCCACGACAATCAGCTCAACCAACGGGGCGAACCAACAGTTGTCGGAAGGGCTTGACGGCTCGGAAAACTTCGAGACGAGCTTACGAGGTACGTATGTACATGGGCTTCGGACCTATTACCCACGTCCGATACCGTACGCGCGGTACGTAACGAACGCGCAGGAGAGTGTGGGGGGGAACTCCCGGGGGTTGGGGCCGCGGGGGGGGGGGGGGTGTATCAGGGAAATGATGTAGCCGGCGGTGAAGGGCCCTACAGTGGAGCCTCTACGGAAGTATATAAAGGTGCGTACCCCTGTCCGAGAGCCCAATCGGACGTCTCACAACATACCTCTCTCCTAACCATCGACATCTCCTCGACAAGATAGACCGGTCGAGCAACCCGAGAGCAAAGAAGTGCGAGTCGCAGCCACGATCAAGATGAAGCTCTCGATATCTCTCTGCTGCAGTCTGCTGCCGCTGGCCTTGGCCCACTTCGAACTCGTCTACCCGACCGAACGCGATGCCAACAGCGACGATCAGGGCGAGTTCCCGTGTAGCGGCGCGGACTCGCCGTCGGAGGAGCGCACCGACTGGTCTCTGCAGGGCGATCGCATCGAGCTGGAGCTAGGCCACGCCCGCGCCTACCTCCAGGTGCTCCTCGCCATCGGCAACGACCCGGGATCCAACTTCAACGTCGAGCTCCTGCCGACGGTGCTGCAAGAGGGCATGGGCACGCTGTGCCTGGACAATCTCCAGGTCCCCGAAGGCGTCGACGTCAGCGACGGCACCAACGCCACGATCCAGATCGCCATGGACGGCGAGACCGGTCTCTACAACGTGAGTGGTGGAACGTCGCAGCTTGAGCGCCGGGCATGTTTTGGTCGCTGACGTCTCTCAGTGCGCCGATATCACCTTCCGCGACGCTCCGGCCGAAGCCGGCTCGTGCACCAACTCCACCGGCATGACGACCGAGGCCCTCGACGAGCCCATCAACGCCAACTCGAGCAGCCCCATGGGAGACAGTCACGGCGGAGGTCACATGGGTGGAGGTGACATGGACGACATGGACGACATCGACGACGACGACACGGACGCGGATGAGGCGGAGGCGACCGAGACCGGGGCCGAGGTCCCGGAGGTCACCACCAACGCCGCGCATCGGAACGGCTTCAGCTTGGCCATGGCCGGTGCGGCGGCCGGTGCGCTCGGCTACGCCGTCGTGCTGGTATGAAAAACGGGGAGACGGAAGGGCGGGAGAGCGCGTCGACTGTCCTTGTCCGCTCGGGCAGGGAATCTACAGCGGAGATTTGAATTTGAAATCCAATAATGCATGCGTTGGTCCCATAGCTAATGCCGAGGTGTCTCGTATCTTTTTGAGTGTCTCGAGGCGTCTCTTCAAAGCTCGATTTCTGTCATGCCAAAATCAAAATTTAAGTGGTCATGGGCTTGATCCCTTGGTGGGCTTAGTGTCTCTGATAGAGAGAGTGTGTGTGAGAGAGTAATAGAGAGGGTGGGTGTGAGGCGTCTGGCTCACCAAAAGGTAGCATCTCGTCCTCGAGTCGAGCTTGCAAAGAACGTGTCGACCGACCGCCCGGAATGTAGTACGAGTGGAGGCAAACGTCGTCGACGAGGAGTGCCGGGCTCGGGCAGCCCGTGGGCAGCCCAGACAAGGCACTTCCTCTGTTCGGTCGGTCTGACGGAGGTTTCTAGAGTCGTCGGTCGTCTGATGAATCCAGGTCACGCCTGAGTAGAACGACTGTCTAATATGGTCGCGCGCTCCTTGGTAGGTGGGAAGAACCATCGATACGGACGGTTGACCCCGCCCTCCCTGCTCCTTGGCGACCAAGACGTAAAAGTAGAATACAGTCGTCGACCGAGGGGCCCTTTGCTGCGTAGGCTGCCTGCCTGCCTTTCCTTTCCCAAAAAAAAAACCAGAAAACCAAAAAGGAGAGTCCTCCCACGCGACGATGATGATAGTAATTAGAATTTACCACGAGCGTGCAATCTTCGCTCAATGCTCCTCGGTCTGGACATATCGGCCCACGAGCAATTCCCCGACAAAGACACCGGCCAGCACGGACAGGAAATATCCCACGTTGAACGTCATGACCGCCAACATCCTACGTCAGGGAGGAAGACTTGGCGTCAGCGGACGACGGGAGATCCGGGCACGACTTGCAAGAGGGCAGGAGAAGGAGGGAGTCGGAAGGCGAGAGGTCGAGAGGAGAAAGGAAAGAACGTACAGAAGATAACCGACTCCGGACATGACCACCACGATCGCGGCCCGAGGCACGTCGACGCTCAGTCGCCAAGGGAAGGGTTCGCGGATGTGTCTCCGCACGACGCGAACGTCCTCCTCGACGCCGGTGGCCGAGACGAGCAGGGCGGTCCGGGCGCCGCCATCTTCGCTGGTCCGTGCCTTCTCGTTCCTTTGCCCGGCCACGACGACGTATCTTCGGTTCAGATGCTGGTCGAGCCATCGGTGCTCCATGTGGTGCTTGAACGCCATGATGCCGCGGAAGACGACGGCGAGCACGATCAGGAAGATGCATGTCCCCGCGTAGCCCGCCGTCGACCGCGGCGTCCAGCTCTCGGAGAACAAGGGCGTTTCGATCGAGGTGAAGAACGTCATGGCCATGCCGGCCGAGGAGGACGACGACGAGCTCGAGGAGTGCTGGTGAGCCATGCTGGGCTTGGAGAATGTGGCCACGGCTCTGCTTGACGCTCCAGGGGTTGCCCTTGAGGCAGAGCTGACCCCTTACAGACGGCGCAAGACGAGGTTTCTCTTGCTTTGGTTTGAGCCCTCGAGGAATCGCCGCTCGGGGAAGACAGAGATCTCTATCTTCTGCGCCGCCGAGGCACCAGGAACAGGACGACGGCCGGGTGATGGTGATGTTCGAGGCAAGTAGTACTTCCCTGAACCTGTGCCGTGGTAAGTACTGACGATCACAGTTGCAACCATCACCGGTGATTAGAGCTCGCCAACATTGGCGCAGATGAAAAGCCCTCACTCATGTTGGGTCACTGAATGATTGAGAGAGTTTTTTGGAAAGAAAGAAAAAGACAACGATAACAGCCATCCCACGCACCTCCCTTCGTACGGAGAACCGTCACAGCCCCGTCACGACCCCGTCACGACCCAGTCACGACCCCGTCACGGACCGATCGTGCCCTTGTGAGCTCGGCCCGGCGTGCAGAACGGGTGTGCTTAGTCACCGAAGCGGATCCAGTGAACGAGAAACCGAGCGGGTATGAGAGGGTTTCCGCTCGATTTGGCATGGCGCCGCCGGTGCGACGTCGAATTAGGCTCTCGCATGTCAGCCTCCGCCTAGCGTAGGCCGTAGCGTACACTAACTTCTAGGCTCGATCGTGCTTATTTCGCTGGCGCGAGTTTTGGCACGTCGCGCTTGGGGGGCATGGGGGTATCGCCTTGGTGGGGCCCCTTGCGTAATTAGCACAGCTGAAGTGGTTGAGGGAGGGGGGGGGGGGGGGGGGGGGTGACAGAACATGACCGAAGGTGACGACGGCCGTGGACAAAAGAAAAAAAGACGAGAGAGACGTCGCGAGGCTGTTGGTCCCGAGGAACAACCATCTCGTTGGATGTCTGTTCCTCATCGGCTTCCCTTTGAACCTCTCATCACCCTTTGACATGGGTGTCGACCATGCTAGGCAAGCTGTGATCCGGCGACGAGATCGTTGATGGCCGTCTCGGAGGATCGTCCGTAATCAATCCTGCGATGGCCGGCCATGACCACAGCAGCCATGTCGGCGGCGGCCGTGGTGCCCAACTGCCGTTCGACTACTTCCCACGCATGTACTGGGCCGTGGTAGGGGCTGCCATCGGTCTCGCGACGCTGGTGAACGTCGCCAACTGGGTCTTGTGTCGTCAGAGGTCAGAGACTAGACGTGGTGGACTCGGTCGACGTGCCCTACTCCCCGATGCTAATGCCACTGCAGGGTCTCGGCGGCGTACCTCGATCTACCGACACCGGCAAAACCCAAGAACATCTTCACGAGGTCCGGTGCGACGGTCGCCGCGATCACGAGGGAGATCAGCTACGCTTCGGCGCCGGTGCTGAGGATACGCTCCTTCGTCTTTGCGACCCCTCCGGTCGGTCCGGCGCTGCTCATCGCCGCGAACACCGTCGTTCTGCTCGTCCTGTGCTTCTACACCTTTGATCTGGAGGATTACTGGCAGTGGGAGACGGTCGGCTATCGGACGGGCCATGTCGCGCTCGGTCAGCTGCCCTTGCTGTTCTTGCTGGCGGGGAAGAACAGCATCGTTGGGTTTCTCGTCGGCTCCAGCTACGAGAGACTCAACTGGCTCCATCGATGGGCGGCCCGGTGTCTCTTCCTCACAGTGACGCTGCACATGGCCTACTTCTTCAGGGTCTGGGCCCGCTGGGACTACATCGGCACCAAGATCGAGGACAGCCCGATCGTCAGGAAGGGTCTCGGCGCGTGGGGCGTCCTGGCCTGGATCGTCTTCAGCTCGATGACGCCTATCAGAGGCTGGGCGTATGAGTTCTTTGTGCTGCAGCATCTCGTCTCCTTCGTCGCCTTCCTGGCCATGGTCTACGTCCACACCCCTGATCGAGTCCACATGTGGATCTGGATCCCGGTCGCGCTCTTCGTCTTCGACCGCCTCGTGCGAGCGTGCTTCACCATGTACGGAAACCTGTCCGTCTTTCATCCGCGACGAAGATCGAGCCAGGACGGCGCAACGACGCTCCTGGCCTGCCGAGCCGAGTTCACGCCGCTCGACCGCGGCATAACCCGTCTCACGATCCACGACCCGCCGGTCCGGTGGAAGGCCGGCCAACACGTCTTCCTCTCCTGCCATTCTCTGCTTCCCTTCCAGAGCCACCCCTTTACGATCGCGTCCATCCCGCAGGACGGTCGCATGGAGTTTCTCGTGCGGACCAAGCGCGGCGGGACCAAGCGCTTCTTCGAATATGCCGACGGCCGACCGGCCCTGCCCGTGGTCGAGGTCGCTGCGTCGCCGAGCAAGACGGTGATCGTCGAAGGCCCGTACGGCCGGATCCGGCCGCTCCGGCAGTTCGACAGCGTCGTCTTCTTCGGCGGCGGCATCGGCGCGACCTTCACCGTCCCTCTCATGCGGGATCTCGTTTCGGCTTGGCTGAGCCAGGAAGACGGCCCCAGGTCATCCGACCGACGGCCAAACGCCATCGGAGCCAGCCGGCGGGGAGGAGTCGTCACTCGCTACATCCACTTTGTCTGGGTCGTCCGATCGGTGCGGGAGTGGTCTTGGTTCAAGGATCAGGTGACCCGCGCAATGAGCGACGTGGCAGAGATGAGACGCCGCGGCCGGTCGGTGGAGATGGCGGTGAGCATCTACATCACCTGCGACGCTTCCCTCACGGCGGAACATTCGCAGCTGGTCGGCGGGTCTCCATCGTGCCAGCCGGGCAAACGGCCTCCGCTCGAGAGTACATCTGCCGGTTGCGAGAAGACTGCACCCGACGGTACGACGACGAAGACGGAGGGCGGCGACGCTGAACGCGCCGTCGACCGCAAGAACGAATCTGCCGGTGGCCCGGGCGACACCTGCTGCTGTCGGACGACCATCACCAGCGACGTCCGAGACCGGGAACAGGGCGCGGCCGAGGGCGCCGGCTGTCCCTGCTCCGGCTCCAGCACGCATCCAGACCCGATTTCCTCTGCCACGAAAGCGAGGGCATCCTCGGCCTCGTCCGGCTCGTCCGGGTCCGAGTCCGTCTCGTCGGCGTCGTCGATGATATCGTCGTCAGGCAAGGCCTCTCCGTCCAAGCCCCTGTCCAAGTCCGTCGAGAAGCACGAGCTGGCGATATCGATCCGACCGGGCCGTCCTTCGCCGCGACACCTGCTCCTGCCGACGCTCGAGTGCGCTCTCGGCGAGACGGCCGTGGTCGTGTGCGGGCCGCAGACGCTCGCGACGACGGTGCGCAACCACGTCGTCGGCCTCAGCGACGAGAGGGCCGTGCACAAGGGGACCGGGGCACAGGGCATCTGGTTACACTGCGAGGCGTATGGGTATTAGGACATGCGGTTGGTTCTATCGTGAGGCTCTTGGGTATCGGCACGTCCGGTCCCCACGGCAAAGCTTGTGGACATCAAGACGGGCTTGTAGGTACCACGCCGTCCGCTCAATCATAACGCAAGCCTTGTCATGTAATTGAACATTTCTATTTCTTCGTCCATCTTTGTTCGGTCTAGGAAAGGCATGTTATTCTTCCGTGCGAGCGCCACAAGATAAGAAAGGGGGGGGGGGGGAGGGGGGGGGAGCGCCCATCCGTGTGAGGTGCCGGGAACCTCACAGTACAGTACAGTACAGTACAGTACTCCCGTAGTGTCACGAGCGCGTAGGGCAAAGAGAGACATGACGTCTTTCGTCCTTTCATTCTTCCTTCTTTTCTTCTTGGTCTTTCTTGGCTTTCCTTCTCTCTGGCTTCCTTGCTTTCTTTCCTTGCCCTAATCCCCCTCCCCACTACGATCAAATAGCCTGGAGCTATGACGATGCTACTACGTACTCATCTCTTGTTATGTTAGATCACGCAGAGTACAGTACTTTGTACCAGTGATTATCTACCCGGTAGGTTGAGCTGTTTGGTTGATGACACTGGTATCGTTGTTGTTGGCATCATGATGATGATCATCGGCAGCAGTAGCAGTAGCATTAGCATCACAATCACCATCACCATCACCATCGACAACACCATCACCATCGACAACTTGTCAGTATTACCATCACCGGCACCATCACCAGCACCATCAACACCTTGTCAGTATCACCAGCAACAGCTTGTCAGCAATGACTTTTCGTCAACAAGGTACTAGCAGCAAGGTACCAGCAATGACTTGTCAGCAACGACTAGTCAGCAACGACTAGTCAGCAATGAGATGGACTCCAACGCAAAGATGCAAGAATGCGAGAATGCGAAAATGCGAAAATGGCTACCGAAACATGTCGACGACTTGGAAAGCACTGATAAATCACTGATAAATCACTGATATCATCGTCGTCATCAACAGATCAATGACGTGGAAACCTTTACATCAATCAACCCCGCAAGCCTGTGAAATCCACCGAAGCACCCGAACAACTTCGCGCCCCCTTCTCTCTCCCACAGACCTCTCCCTCTTCGCTTTTCCTCTCCTTCGACGTCGGTTGTCGATGAGGAAAAGTGAGAGACATGTAGACCGGCGTGAGAGACGGAACATATTGAATCGGCATCAAAGACTGAAACGACTCCCGGAACGTCATTGCCCTTTTCTATCCTATCGTCATTCTGAAAGGGCCCCAGAACCGTTGGGATGGATTGCGTGGAAGAGATGGAGGATCGAGTGGAAGGGGGTGATCGGGGGTGTGTCAAAGAGAGGAAGAAAGGAAGAAAGAGGACCGCAACCCCTAGTAACCGTGCTTCTGCACCTCCCTCTCCGACCACTCCCATAGCTGCTTCGCGAGCTCGGCGTCGCGCGCTTGCTTGCTCCCGGCGTTCTTCTTGCCGACGGGCACGTAGTAGGCGCCCGAGTCGAGCTTGTCCTTGGCCACGGTGCTCGCCCAGAGCTGGTTCTTGGTGCCGGTCGGGACGTCGTTGAAGACGAGGCCGCTGAACATGCCGTACACGTACTTGAAGAGCGTGTTGCTGTCGTTGTACGAGTTTATCAGGTCGGTGTTGACCACACCCGGGTGCACGGCCACCGAGGTGATGTTTGGGTAGCGCCGCGCCAGCTCGCTCGCGAACAGGATGTTCGCGAGCTTGGACTGGCCATACCGCGTCCAGGTCGAGGCCGCCGGCAGGTGGTGGTCCTCGAAGTTGATTCCCACGTTCGGGGCCATCTGGTGGCCCATCGACGACATGTTGACGATCCGCACGTCCGAGCCTGGCTGCTCCGCCGTCTTCTGGAGCGTCGGGAGGAGGAGCTTGGTCAAGAGGAAATGCCCGATGTGATTCGTGCCCAGCTGGATCTCGTACCCTTCCTTCGTCGTCCCGACGGGCACGGCCATGATACCGGCGTTGTTGAGCAGAAGGTCCAGACGGTCCGACTTTGACTGGAACATCTTGGCCGCGTCACCGATCGACTGCATCGACGTGAGGTCTAGCGGGAGGAAGCTGATCTTGGCATCCGGCACGGTCTTCTTGATCTCGTCGATGGCCGATTGCGCTTTGGACTCGGTACGTGCGGCCAACCATATGTGGCCGGCATGGTGCTTGGCGAACTGGAGACAGGATTCTTTGCCGAGGCCGGTGTTTCCTGGGTGGCGATTGTTAGCATCGAGGACGAGGAGAGACAGGAAAGCGAAGCTGTGGCGCGTTTGAAGTTCCTCCATACCTCCTGTCACGAGGATGACCTTGCTCGAGAGATCAGGGATGTCGTTGTCGGGGTGGAACTGCGCTCCCCAGGCGAACATGTCGATGGCAGGGTATGGCAAAAGCGTCGTGGTCCGAGGTCCGATCAGGGAGTGTAGTGATCTGTAGGTCTCCTGAGTATTGACGGGCTGCTTCGGGATCGAAAGAGCTAGGTGGCCTTGGAAGATTCAACTGAGCATGATGCCAGGTTTCCGCTGACGGACGTTGGTATCTTCGCGCCGTCCTCCCAACGCTCGGACCAACGGGAAACAATGACGCCGACGGGGGGAGGTACACTGACGCTAAGCCCGAAAAAGGAATGAATAGCCGCAGCCGACCGCGCCACGCCCGCCAAAACGCCCAGTCATCGAACGGTACCTAACCGGGAGGCATCTCGGTACGAGGCAGACTGGAAATCACTGAGCAAAATCGACTACTGATACGGTTCCGTACAGTGGGGTGACGATAGTCTACGCACCCCCTGATCACGAATGCCTGATCGCTTAGCTCCCTAGAGATACTGTAGTAGTGTGATGTAGAAAGGCTGATCCTTGTTCAGTGTGGTCAAGCAACTACGGTATTGCTAAGGAGCTGCGCGATCAGCTACTTTTGACAGGGCGGGGGGGGCCCCTGCGTAAATTTTTGTCAACCCACCGTAGCGGCTTTGAAAAGACCGAGGATTGATGCAAGATGCCGTTTGCGAGCTGATTCTCAGACTACGTCACGAGTCCACAGGAAGCATCGTGGCATCGAGGTCTAAGTGGCCGAAATAGGATCAGCGCGCCCCGTCTCACCCCAAGCTCGCTGGCCTGCCCGGCTGGCTCATCCGCTGGCTTGCACCCACAGCATACGACGCACGGTACGTACATACGTCCTGTGGCCTGTGAGATCGGCGCGGTACCGGTACGGCAGTAGGTCAACCAGCTTACTACCATTACAGTACGGTACGAGGGTATGTGCTCAGTGCTCACACCTGTCTTCAACTCTCACCCTCCCTCTTGGGCTCTACTCCCCCACTTTCTTTACGATACACGCCACTAACCCAAGCCTGCACATACAGCAACATCAACATCAATACGTACTTCAGGCTGTCTGGTATCTCAGCTGACCCAAAGCAACAATGGAGAGTAGTACGTATTGTACTGTATTGCACACCTCAGTGTTTCAGGTGACCAGTAGATTCTTTGGCAATGAGCCCTCTAACGCAACAGGGATGCGAAAAAGTTGCTAGAAGTATCCCGGAGAGCCTACGATGCCAACACCCGTCCGGGTTTGAAGCAGCTACGCCGTCATTGCCGGGGACTGCTCTATCCAGTCTCGAGCCACCCGGGCCGCCCTCGCCTCGGAGGTCCTTGTACAGGTCGAGGAAGCCTACGTTCCGTACACCAGCTTTATGCCATGACCTACTGCCGAGGGCCAACCCGGGGAGCTCTACGGAGTACGTCTATACGTACCTTGCCTGGGACAGGCCTTACTGGAATGGCTGCTACTTGCGACAATTTGCAACAGGATCACGGTACCTCAGTGTTCAGCCAGGTCTCACTTGCAGCCGGAACAATGAGGGTCTCTTCCAGATGGCTGCCACTTCCAGGTAGACAAAAGATCTTGAGCTGGGGCTTATGAGCCGGGTTGTTCGTGACTCGGTACTCGAATCCTAGCTTCTACCGTACGGTAGGACCTTACCATAGCTATTGGACTTCCAGCCCATACCACCAAGTAACAGTAGAACACACCTTGCTTGAACCTTTGGAAAACAGACTCTTACAGACATTGCGGTAAGTTCATCTTATCCATCCATCCACTGGTCAGAGCTCCCTATGTACGGAGTACTCGTACTCCATACATTGACTCTGACACAGTAATCCATGAGTGCGGCTCTAACCGCAAGTGATGCACAATGCCACCGAAGGCCCACGATGCCATCCAGTACCGTACGTTAAGCGGCAGCGACCAAGGATGTGGCCGCCCGCCACTGTACGGTGCGCTACTGCACCCCACACGCGCAACTCGGTACTGTTCCGCCGCGAGTCCATCCCAAAAATCACCTCGTGCGAGTGGCAGCAACAGCTCGCACAAGACTCTATATACGTTCAGTCGAGGCAGCTTCGGCCATTGATACACAGCTGCGTACTTGTTAGCCGAAGACATACCAATTCATACGGATCATTTCTAGTAGACTCGGCATATCTGGATTGCAATCGGTGAGCTTGTCGGCTGGATCTGTCTCCATCGGCCTGGAAGCCAGCGTCCTGTCATGACAAAATTGCAAATCTCCCATCCATCTGAATTATTGCGAAGCGTACCACTGATCTGGATGAATTGACCGGCCTCCTAGAGCGACAATCATGGATCCAGCCAAATTGGCCAGATTGCAGCAATCGGTGCGGATTGGCGGCAAGGGCACGCCGCGACGGAAAGTCAAGAAGGTGCACAAGAGCGCCGGTTCCGACGACAAGAAACTACAGGCTACGCTCAAGAAGATCAGCACACAACCGATCCAGGCCATCGAAGAGGTGAACATGTTCAAGGAGGACGGGAACGTGATTCACTTTTCGAATCCAAAGGGTAAAGTCTCCGCGTTCCGTCCGACTTGATGCTCGAATTAAAGCACTCCCTGACATCCAGCCCAACCACACTCTGGCTCGAGTATAATTCATCCGTTCGCTGACACATGCCTGTCTCTTCTCTTCCCCTGAGCTAGTCCATGCTTCCGTTCCTTCAAACACCTTTGCTATCTACGGCAACGGCGAGGACAAGGAGCTCACCGAGCTGGTGCCGGGTATCCTGAACCAGCTCGGTCCGGACTCGCTGGCCTCGCTCCGGAAACTCGCCGAGAGCTACCAGTCGATACAGAAGAAGGAAGGTGGCGCGGGGGGAGCTGCCGGGGACGACGAAAAGAGGGCCGACGACGATGACGACGATGACATTCCTGATCTGGTGCCGGGCGAGAACTTTGAGAGCAAAGTTGAATAGACCCAGGCACTTGCTATCCCCCCCCCGGCCGGGTGCGAAGACTCGGGATTGGTGATGGCGACGATACGTGATGTAGGCAGAGACGCACGTGCTTGCAACAAGTGCTAGCAGTCGACATGTGAGAAGGATATCTGTTTCCCGGCGTCGACTTGCTCAGCAAGAGCGTGTCTATTTCTGTCTATCTCTCGAATGTGGATTGTGTATATGTGTGCGTGTGTGGGCGTAACAGCCTCCGATAAGCAACAGTACGACCACGCACCATTCCCCGGAGCGACTCCGTTTCGCAGTTGTCCGTTCGGGTAGAGCCACGGTAGGTGTTCTCGGACACTTCTCACCCGTGACTAGCCAGCGCCGCTGCTAGGGCAGAGGAGTAGGAGAACCCCCCTCCTCCCCCCTTCTCTCTCTCCGTGTCCTCCCAAGCCACATCTTCACCGGCCCCAGTCCCCATCACGTCAATCTTCAGCGCCCTCGCAGACTTCCTGAGCCCCGTGGGGGATTCCACCACACGACGGCACGGACGGAGATCTCGTGAACACCGCCTCTCCGCAAGGCTTCATTCGGCACCTGGCACTCCGAGGAGCATGCCTTGCAGCTTTGATTGCACACTGCATATCTTTGTGTGTTTGTTTGGGGGCTGTCTTGTAATCTTGAGTCTAATATATTCCTGCGTGACGTGCAGAGTACTTGTCTTTGCTTTGTAGTGTCTTGCGTGGAATTTGTAGTGCCTTGCATTGGTCTACGGTGGCTTTGCATCGGTGGGAAAAAGTGCTTGTGTGTACTGTATGTATCGCTGGTGCTGGAAGAAGTGAGAGATGTAGTACGGTACCGCCACTGCAGACGGGCCTGGACATGCTCCTTGTAAGAGACATGGTACAAGAGACGGTATACCGTACGATAGAGAAGGACTTGCGCGCGCGCGCGTGTGTGTGTGTGTGTGGAGAGGAAAAAGGTGGACGGGTCGGGGTGGAGATGATAGAACTAGGGCGGGTTAACGTGGAGCTAGTAAAAAAGGAGGGCCTGTAGAAGTGAAAGAATGATGTCAAAGTAACATAATCATAACAGAGTATGCGACGTACTGTACAGTAAGACCTTGGGAGAGAAGAGAAGAATACAAGTAGAATGCATTCGAGGGAACAAGATGTTCGTAGAACAAGAAATAGAGACGTGGAAAAGACGCCATGGGCTACAGTTGCCCCCATGACTGCTCTTCTTGTCTTTCCTTGGTGGGTGTCGTGACCGTGTGTTCTTGCAGCAGAGCCGATTTCCTGAGGGGTGAACGCTGCAGAGTGGAAAAGGCAGAGTGGGAACAGACAAGAGTGGAAACTCTGCAGAGCCGTAATATTCATGCAGCTAGTGCCCCACATCTCTAGCTACAGTACGTAGCTCTGCAACTCCTGAATGAACAATGTTACTAGTACAGATGCACCTATCAGTCCTCTTTGCGCCGTGGTCCTATGACATTTCTTAGCAGTATGTTTCCCACCTTGGGCAGTCTTCCATCCGTTTCTCTGGAGAAGTCTTCCATGGTCTTTTTGGACTCCCCCAGTTGAGTCATTCTCCTTCTACCGTTCCGGTTGGAACCTCCTTAGGAACAAGGCCTCGAAGCTGGCCGTATCATCTGTAGTGGCTCTGTTGATATTGGCAATGAAAACCACGCCCGAAGGCCCCGAATTCATTTCCCCACCAAACTTCCCTCCTCTCTCTTCGACGTCGATCACCTCTCAGCCATCGAGGAGATCCAGAGTGGACTATCCTAGATTCGCAGACGAGGCGACCGTGATGACCTCGACCGATAGATTGCTCGCTTAGGACTCGCTAGACCACGAGACCCTTCGTGCAAAGGGGCAGAATGGGAAAGCCTGGTGTTGACGCCGCAGAGTTGCTGCGGTCACCTCGGAGGCATCGGCCCGCTGGTTCGCGGCCTCAATCGCCGCAGTCTCTCTGGACTCAGACCTCTCCGAGCCTCTCTTCTCCACCGCCGCGGTCGCCGTTTCTCGTGCATTGGCCTTCTGTAAGGCCGCCGCGTCGCGCTCCTGAGCATGCGCCAGTTCCTCGCCACATCCTTGGTCTCGTCAACGGATAGGGCCAGTCTGCTGGCTACATCACCAAAGTCCTCTACGTCAAGAGGCTTAGGCTTGAGCTTGATCCATCCCTTCTCCACCCTAAATCACCATGAGCCTATTAGCAACTACATAACTAGAACTGTCGCTGAAGGACCACAGAAACTAGTGAAAGAGAGGTAGAGATAATCTTACATACATGTCGGAGAAGGGCGATCATCCACACGATGATCGTCATCGTGCCCACGACGGTGGTATACGGATGTCCCATGATCCACCACGTCTGAGCAACCCATTATTGGAGTTGCTGGCGAGATGTTGACGATGACGGCAATGATCATGATGCCGTCATCGATGACCGAGACGATACCGTACCACGTCCGAGTCGCGCAAAGGCGACAAGGTCGGTGGTGGTAAGATGAAGCCCACAAAGGGGTGAATTCTAATTTCTCCACTGTCGCGGAGTACTCGTAAGGGCGAAGTGACATCTGAGCTGTCGATCTTAAAGCCGAGCGACCGACCTAATTCGCAAGCGCGACACGCGCGACCAGACGGCAACTCCCGTGGCAAATTCCCGTACCGTTCGTACCGGTACTGTACTCGTACAGTACCACCGCCTCGTCAAACCCGCTTCTTTCCGGTCAATGACCGGCCTGGAGGAGACGAGACAAGCTTGACATATAGCCGTGTTAGCTAATTACTATCAGTACTCGTAAAGGGCAGCCCGCGCCAGGACACGACAGCGCGAAGGGGGCGACCATGGCATCGAAGTACGCCTTTACGACGTCCATCAAAGAGCTGCGCTTCTTCTTCTGCCAGCAGTCGGAGCATAGTTCGGCCACCAGGTAACGTTCAGTTCGAAGGACGCCCCGCTTGGCCTTCTGGATCTTCTTGGCTTGGGTAGCTCCATCGACTGACCCGCTCCTCTGATCCAGAACGTTCCTCACGCGCGCATACCCAACCATGAAGAAGAACAACCCGCACACGCCCATCTTGCTGAGAGAAGCTCTTGGCGTTGAGCCAAAGGTGTTTGCGAGATATGGTGAGCCTGCTTCTTGGCCTCTCACACGTCTCCGTCTTCTTCTTCTTCTTCTTCTTCTTCTTCTGGGACTAGGCATGATGTCTGCGCCTGCTATACGTTCCTCTCTCTAAGCTCTAGATTCATCCATCTACAATGCCTTTGGGAGACGCAAGTCAGAGAAAGCAACACTGACGTTCTAGCTAGAATACGGCAAGGAGAAACAAGAGTCTCTAAACGGTGAAATCTCCCCCCCTCCCTTTCTCCCTCCCAAAACCCCCTCGACCAAACCCCCAAAAACCTACCCCAACCCTCGAATAACAATCTCATTGCCGGAACCAGGGCTCTCGGACAAGGAAATCGAGGACCGAATCACGAAGCTAGTCAAGACAGAAACAAGCACCCCATGACCAATGGACACACAAGACACGCAAGACACGCAAGACACGCAAGACACGCACGACACGCTCTTCCAATCGGGAGCGACAGGAGTATCCGAATCGGACCATACCTACTGTACTGTAACAAGCCCAACTCCATCGGCGGCTGCTACGGGCAACGTACCGTACACTAGAGCCGACAAGGCTCGTCGGGACGACCCAGATGGACGTGTGGCGCGAATATCCGTGTGTAGACAAGACTACGGCGTCGTTTTCATTCTCCCTTGCTTTACCACCAACATGGCATGATCTTCTCTGTACTCTGTACAACGCTGCTGCTGTTGCTGCTGCGTCGAGTCCAATGCATCCGATATTCTGATATGCTGCGCTGTCCCCAAAATCTCTCTATAGCTGTGCCCCCCCATCCCGTCCTGTGCGTAAAACCTACGTACCTACGACGACCGGTGTTTCGCCTCCCGGGATACGTACGGATCAGAAAAGGTGGAAGATCAACCGATGGCCTTCCCGAACCGAAACATGGCCCAGCTGAGCCCTCCCTCCTTGTACTTGAAGGTACGCTCGACCGGGTCGTCGTCGCGGCTCGCGCCGGCGCCGACGTAGATCGGCAAGAGATGCTCCAGCGTCGGATGGGCCTGGCGAAGATCGGCCCTCCCGAGCAGGCCCAGCATCTTCTCCTTCCGTCGCGCCGTCGCCGGCGGCTCTCCCTCGGCTTTGGCCGCTCGGTCTGGAGAGTCGGACGAGGAAGAGGAGACGACGACGACGGCGTCGTTGAGGGCGGCATCGAAGCTGTTCGTGTACGGCAGGCCGTCGTCGCCGCCGCCGCCGCCCATGCTGAGCATCATGTCGCGCAGGTTGTGCACGGCCTGGCCCGACACGATCATCTGGACGCCCTCGTCCCGCAGTGGGGACAAGGCTTGGCCGAGCTCGTAGTGCCGTGCTGCGTCTGCTCCCCTGAAGAGCGACACCTGCACGATCGGGACATTGAGGGGGTTCCGGTCCGGGTCAAAGGCTTTGGGTTGAGATGTCGTCAGACATCAGTTGCCCACTCCTTGATCATTCAAGCGCGTCCTCTCCCGCTCGCTTCTCTCTGGCCATCGTGAGGGTGCAAAGCGAAATTGCAACGACGATACGTACCGGTCTTGAAGCTGGCCCACACGCCATGATCCAGTCCTCGTTTTACGGGCCGCGCTCTGATCCCAGCCTCTTCTAGCAGGCCCTTGACCCGGCCTGCCACCTTTTCACTTCCGACGTTGGGAAACTTCTCGGCGTAGAAATGCGCTGGGAATCCGTAGAAGCTTCAGGTTGGGGTTCCACGTCGGGGAGAGACTGATCAGCCACCGCACGAGCAGCGCTCCGACTCGCAAGAACGAGGGTGTATGAGCCGAGAGATGATAGCATAAGAAAATGCAGGGATACCCACTCGTAGATCAGATCCGCCTGTTCAGCAACATTGATCTCGATGGTGCCCGGCTCCCGCGCCTGCCAATGCGCCGAGAAGACGACGACGGCCTGCAGCTTACTGGTGTCGTTGCCGTGGCCTGTGCGCACGCCCGAGGAGGTGATCTCCCTGCCAATCTTCTGCAGATGGGCGTGAGCAGGGTGCGACGTGTCGTACATGACGTTTGGCTGGACACGACGTGCCGTTAGCACCAGCAACAGACATGTAGTCGAGACTAGAAGAACCACGTGCTCCATCGACGAACAGGACAGAAGAGACGGCGGAGGGAGCCTAGAGGAGACACAGATTGCAACAGCGTCTGGGACTGGAAAGTATCACGGCGTGATCTCGTCTCTTCCACCAGGGCCAACGGCCCCACTCACCCCGCCATGGCTCAGAAAGTACACCGGCCTCGGTGCGGACGGCTGCAGGTCGGTATGGCCTCCCTCCTGCAGCATCGAGCCGGCAGTAGACATGCCTGTCGTCGTGAAGTTGAACGTGTTTAGGATCGAGGACAGAAAGACCGACTGCAGCTGCATCGGTCTGTCTCGAGTCGAGCGCCTGTAGCTGGGTCGAGTGCGGCAGGCCTGACCAGGGGACGAGAGACGACAGAGATGTCTGCGGACAGCGCTGGCAGGAAGGAAGTCCAAGAGGATCGGGCGCTTAGATGGTGTACATCGGCGCATTCACATTGCTATCAGCCTTCCGTCGACGCAGAAGTGGTGATCATATCTGTTCGCGCAGTCTTCGAGGGGCCTCTACGACCACCGTATCTATTACCAATCGGGACAGAAGACAGGATTCGTCCCGACAGCTTTGCTGACCAGCAAGCAACCACCAGACCATTACATCCTGGTCTGTCCCACCGTTCCGTTCCGCTCCACAGCGGCACCGAGACCGAGATGCGAGGACCTCTGTACGTCGCTGACACCTTCCATGCCCCTTTCTCCCTGCCCAGACCCACACTGGTCAAGTAGCACTCGATCGATAGCGCTCGTCGAAGATGATGTGAGATTCGATGCACAATGGCATGGATGGGCACGTACACACAAGAGGAAGAAATAACGTGAAAAGGTTACTTTGCTGAGCTGCATGTACAACATCGTAAGACTTTTAGGACTTTTGATTCTTGAAGCTTCCTGCCCACATACTAAGTGGAAGATGGGGAGTCTACTATATCTAGTAAGAATCATGCCACATGATACATGTGGCTCAAGTAAGTAACCTTTTCATGTTATTTCTTCCTCTTGTGTGTACGTATGTACGGAGCACTGTACCGTACTAGTAAGAGGTCAGCTGTAATTTCCGGCCAGAGTTCGGCGCTTCTTACGGCCGAGCGACCACACCGACCCAGGGATTGTCAGCACTGTGAATCGGTTCTCTAGTACTACTCGATTCCCTCGTGTCCCTCTACCACAGCGGGCAACGACAGGGCTTCACAAGCCTAGAGTCAGTGATCAACCTCCCTAAACATCTACGTAGTCACCACTTGATGTACGGGAGTACAGTGGATGAACGCAACATACCCAACAGCACTTATCTGACCTCCACACACACCTTGTATACCATTTCTCTTTCCTCTGTCCTGGTCGTGATCCTGATTCCAGTCCCAGTCCTAGTCTCACTCCCAGCTCCAATCCCAAAATAGAAATTTCTTGATCCATGTACAGTTCCTCCGCAATATAATCTCTACTTGTACGTACCAGCTAGCAAGCTCCCACACTAGCCAGTCGATAGGCATCAAGATCACTGAATCACCCAACAGTACTCCTCCAAAGGAAGATAGATTGACAGTTCTTTCCCCACTCCCCACATTGAGAAAGTACAGTAGAAGAGAACCAAAAGAGAGGGTGGGGGGAAATATCACTGATGAAAGACTGAGAAGCACGGAAGGGACAGATCATGTTTACACTACTTGACAGACAACACAATAGAACAACAACCAACCAAGCTCCTCACATGGTATCTAGAACAAAGCAGACAGGTATATAAACTCAGAGCAACCATTGATGATATTGTTTGACATTTATCCTGCTGCTGCCGCATAGTGCCACCGATGATCCTGATGATCCCGATGATCCTGCATGGTGCCACGGACTCCTACATGGACTCGCCATGGATCCGCCTCGTGCCTTCTAGAGCCTTCTGTCAGCTCTAAGGCAAAAATCAGCTTTGTGTCTGCATATAGATGATTAGCTAGTTCTCCCTAATCAATCTATCAGTCATGACACTCATCTTCTTCTCCCGCTGCTCGCAGTAGCGTTCACAGTCGAACAGATATAACACTCTTACAAGTGTGACATGGCACAACAAGCATCAGCAGCACAAACACACAAGGAAGAGATTCTACAAAAAGACAACGGTTTGTACAACAGAGTACAGAGTACAAGGTACTGGTGAACGCACTCATGTGCCTGGTGTAGAAGCACAAGTGCTCTGTTGTATGCCACCAAGGCATTGAGCTGACAATGAAGAGGACTGACAAGTAACAAAGTGAGAGGACGATGAGATGTGCTGATGATGAAATGTGCTGCGTGAATCCATGTACTCCTGTACTCATAAAACATCACACATGGCACGGCAATAGTAGAGAGTACGCCACATGCGACGGGATATTGTACAGCGTGCATCCCCTGAACAGAATGTACTGTACCACATACGCACGCACGTATACACATTCCACATATACACATATACGCACACGCACACGCACACACATGTAGAGATCCCTGCTCTGAAGTCCCTGCCGTCATCGTGCAACAGCGATGCACGTGATGCTCACATGAGCGAGCATTCGCCCTCGTGCTGCTTGTCGACTTTTGAACGAGAGATGCGTTCTCGCTGAGCCATCGGGTTGCCGCTCAGCAGATCCTCGAGCCGTTCTCGGGCCTTGGGGAAGCCTTGCACTGGAAGAGGGGAGGGAAAGGGCCGATGGTTAGCTCGGTTCACGAGTGCGGCGGCGGAAGGAGGGGAAGAAGGAAAGGCAGAAGAAGAATTAGGACAGGGTGTCGTGAGGTAGAGGAACAGATTGATGGGGTGAGGACTGATGCGTGCGTGACGTTCAGGCTCGGCGAGAGTCGGTCGGGAGAATTGTCATCGCTCACCGGCCGCCTTGCGATACCACCGCTTCGCCTCTTCCAGGTTCGGCGGCGCGCCGATGCCGACCTCGGTGAAGTAGCCCATGGCGAACTCGGCCTTGGCGAGGCCGGACTGGGCAGCCCGTCGGGCCCACAGGTACGCTTCGGTGTCGCTCTGTTGCAGGATGCCCTCGGACCCGGTGAGGTACCAGCCGCTCAGGGCGAGCTCGCTGTGGTGTTCGGCCTGCACCGCGGCGCGGCTGTACCAGGTGATGCTCTTGCGCGGGTCGATCGAGAAGCCTGCGAGACCGTACTCGTACGCGCTGCCGAGCCGGAACTGCGAGAACTTGTAGCCCAGTTCCGAGGCGGCGAGCAAGAGCCTCGCGGACGCGGCCATGTCCTGCGGGACGTTCTCGGCGGCGTTGCCGCTCGCGTGGAGGAGAGACTGTCGGGCCCACGTTAGCTCTGCCGCGGCCGCCTCGTCGGGAGGTGCTCTCGCGGAGACCCACCAGTTCGTGCAAGGCGTGAGGGTTCTCGACGTCGGCCTGCTCGGCGGCCCGCTTCAGCCACACGATGGCCTCTCGCGTGTTCTTCGGCTGTCCGAGCAGGCCCTTGAGCAGGATCATCCCCATCTTGTACATGGCCGCCGTATCCCCGAACGAGGCCGCTTTCTTGTACCACTGTATGGCCTGCGACGGGTCTTTCTTGGCCCCCCCGACCGCTTCGTCTCCCATCTCGCAGCAGACGGCGGCGCGATAGGCCGACTGCGCATGCCCGGCCTTGGCCGCGGTCTGATACAGGCCGAAGGCTTGCCTGGGCTCGACCGGCAGGCCCAGCCGCCCCGTGCCGTAGCAGTCGGCGAGGTAGAAGACGGCGTCGGGATAGCCCGCGGCGACGAGCTTCTTGACCGTCTTCAGCGCGTCCAGGGCGTAACGCTCGCGGTTCCTGTTGCGCGTCTTCGGATCGGCCCGGCCGTCGTTGCCGGCCAGGGCGTCGACCGCTTCGGCCAGCTTCTTCGCGAACAGGAGCTGTGTCTTCCTGTCGGACGGGTCCGCTCTGATCGCGTGCTGGAGTTGCGCGAGTTCCTCGTGCGTCACCGGTGCGGATTCACGCCGTTCGGCCTCGGCCAGAGATGCTAAAGCCGAGGCCGAGGCCGCCGCCGCCGCCCCGTCCTGCTCGAAGTTGTGATACTGCCTGACGGGCGGGGGTCTGCTCGGCTGATCCGCCGGCTGGCTCGCGGCCCGGTTCGTCGTTGGCTGGTCGATCAATCCATACCGGACCGGCGTCGGGTGGGCCGGTAGGGCGTCGGGGTTGGGGGGCTTGTGCTGCGCTCGGCTGGCCTGCGGTGCGGCAGAGGGTCGGCCGGCAGCGGGGGCCGGGGAGACCGTCATCGGGATGCCAGGGTACATGTGCGCCGGAGCTGCCGACGACGGGCTTTGATGACGATAGGGCGCTTGGTGGTACGAGCCGGGCGCAGGCGGGGGTCTGGCATACCCACTTTGCGACTGAGGCGGCGCGGTGTGGTACCGGGCATGCGGCGGCGGGTAGGCGGTGGTGGTGGTGGCCGTGGCCGAGCCGAACTGACCCGCGTACGCCGGTCTGTGTTGGGACGGCACCGGAGGAACGGAGGGCACTTCGGCGGCCATCTCGAAGACCTTGCCGGCACCGGGCGGTGGCGTCGTTGCGAGTTCGGCTTGACCTGCACGATTTTGATGCCGCAGGTCCGGTTGCGACCGGCTGCGGTGAGCCTGGGCGGCGAAATTCGGTGGGTGCCGTTGGCTACCTTCGATGCCGCTTCCGGAGCCCATTCTCCTGGGCGGCGCAGGACGTTGAGAGGCCTCGCCTGTGGCCTTCGGCAGATGCTGGTATATAGACATGCCGCGACGATGATCCGCCGGTGTGGTGGCGACGGCGTCGAAATCGGGCATCTCCTCGGCCTTCTGGTCTTGATGCTTGATCTCTGACCGTGGCCCCGACGGCCCCTCGGCCGGGAGCTCGTGGTACTGCGGCGACGGTTCGTAGTAGGTGTTGAGGAGGTCTCCGACGCTCTCTCGGTTGGCTTCCGGCTCCTGCCCTTGTCGAGAGGCCGACGGATCAGGCTTCGTCTGACGTTCGTCGGACGCGGCCTCGGTCGCCAACGGTCGCGGCGGGGTTTCCGAGCGGTTCGAATACGGGGTGTAAGACCGTCCCGTCGGCGGCTCAAGGTTGGCGTGACTGTAGATTGCAGCCGGTGGACGAGCGCCATCTCCGGCCGGGGGGTAGCCTCGACCGTCCGTTCCGGGCCGGCCGGGGAAGTGCCATCCTCCGAAGTTGGGCGGGTTCGCTTGAGGAAGCCGTCGTGGTGACGTCGGACCGCCACGGGGCGCGCTCTGAGGCTGTCGATGGTAGGGCTGCTGTGCGCTCAAGTCCAGCGGTGCGACGGCCGGTCTTGTTCGATTGTCTCGTAGGACGGGCTGTTGCTGCGTCGGAGGCACCTGACTCGGGCCATGGTAGGGCAGCCTCGCGGAGAAGTTCGGGGCCGAGAAGTTCGGAGCACGGGCGTTGGGCGGTGGGGGCGAGGAACCGGTGTCGCGTGGTTCGGATCCGGGGCGCGTCGCCGGACGGCCCTGACCCTGTGTCGAGCTCTCGCTGCCTCTGCTCTCTGCACGCCTGGAGCCCGACTCGGACGACCGCTTCGATCGACGGGACGGTTCCTCGAGGGTCACGTCGGAGACGAGATCGTTCAGGCTGCATGAGGCCGCTTCGGCGTCTCTCTTCTTCTTTGCCCCGGGGAAGACGGGAAACGGGCTGTCCCAGCTCAGCTTCCCCGAAGAGGCCGGTCGAGTTCCCACAGCCTGTTTTCTGGTCCGAGGGGCGTCTGAACACAATCAGCAGGGCGTTCGAGAGAATCGACAACTCGGAACTACCACGACGATGGCATACTGACTCCGGTGGTTCGCAGCGGTTCTCGACTGCCCCACAGCGGGCCCGTTGATGTGCTGGGAGGGCCCGCTTCGGCCAGCGCCGCTGCTGTTTCCCCCGGGATAAGTGTCCCCATGCGGCATGTTCGGCCGCATCTCGGTTGGTGTCGGTCCTCGACGAGGGGCTCCCGGGTGCGAAGGACGACGATGTCCACCATTGACGGCCTGTTGCAGCTGCGACTGTTGCCACTGCTGGTGCGAAACGCCGTCTTGGCCTCGATGGTATGGCGCGCCGTGCGATTGTGGATACGTGGCTTGGGGCACACGACCATGCCCGCCTGAAGGAGGATCCGGATATGCCTGGCCTTGACCGCGTCTGCCCTGGGAGTAATCTGGTACCCCTTGGGCACTGTACCCATACCGGTTGCTCGGGGGCATTTCCTGCGAAGAGGCATCGTTCGGCGGGCCAGCAGGCGTCTGCCACGCCTGCGCACTCTGATGATCGCGCGACGGAGCTGGGTAGTAGCTATGCTCGGCGTACGCCATTCTCACCTGGCCCGGCGAGCCGTGGCTTCCTCTTCTGACGTCTTGGGCTGCCCGAAACCTGCGGTGACCCCAACCCAGACCCAGTCTGAACGCTGCGTCACCGAGTCGAGCGGATCTCCTGCCGTATCCTTGGCCGCCCACGTTCTTCTCTGGGAGCTGTCGAGGATGCCCTGGCAGCAGTGGAAAGTCGGTCTTTGGAGTACAAAGGCGTCAGGGCGACGGCGAAAGTCCGACGAGTCCCTCCAGGGGCACGGGCTCTGAGCTGACCGGCGCCCCGAGACAGTTAGCGTCATTTCGTGTGGGGACACCAGAAGTCGAATGCGGTAATACTCCAGCTTCCCGGTTGCAGGTTGCTGTGCCACCGCCACGCCGGGCTGAGGGTCGAACATTACCGTCCTTCCGTACGCACTCGTATGTACGTATGTACCGTGGCCTCTGCTGTCGACCAAACGTATGTAGAGCAAGAGGACAAGGGGCGGGCCTGATGTCGGGGCCTGAAGAAGAACGAGAGCTCCGCCCCTCTGTCGATGTCCAGACCCAGCGACAGTCAGGCCTTCCCCTGATCCAATGACGGATGCAACTCGCGCTCTCTCGCTTGTGATTCGGTCAAGTGCTAGCGTCGACGGGTAGGCGGGATTACGTAAGTGGTAGGGCTGCCGGCTGTTAACATCAACGACGTCCAGTCGCTGCCGTCACGAGTCATGAAAGCTCGATGTGACACACTTGAGACAAGTTTCAGCTCGGGCAGTGGCAAGAACAGCTGCGCAGTTTGAAAGTGACGGGTGAATCTCGTCCAGAGGATAATGTCACGAGCAGGGACGTGGGCCAAGATGGCGGTCGCGTCAGTGATCCCCCGGCAGGTCGAAGCTGCTGAATCAGCATCGTCATCGTCCTGCGCGTAGCGTTCTCTGCTGGTCACGAGGCTAACTGGCTTGAGCCTATCAGTGGGGTGGTGCTGGTCGTGGGTGGGCCAGCACTGGTCGTGTACGTGACGCCGACGCACGAGGAGCTGTTCAAGGTATGCGCCACCGGGACGGTGACAGACAGCACGCAGCGACGGATGGTGCCCGACTTACCGATCCGCCGGCGACGCTCTAGAAATTCAATCCCGAGCTCCAGAAGCGCAGCCTGGAACAGCGAGACGAGCGCTTACGACAGCACTACGAGTTTGTGACGAAGCTGAAAGAGTATTCCAAGTCGGACAAGCCAAGTAAATTGTCACCCCCAGCCCTTGCGACGGAGGAAGCCCTTCTGTCGAACCCAGTCGTTGTCGAGAGTTGGTCGTTGAACGAATGCCACAGGGCGGATCGGCGCGGCTGACGTGACTCCGTCTCTCGGACGGCTGCGTGTGCCATAGTCTGGGTCGTCGCCAAAGAAGCAGAGGCCAAAGAACGCGAGGCGGCGAAGCAGGAGCAGCTCCGACGAGACGAAGAGGCCAAGCAGCTGAAGGAAGAGATCCGGAAACAGTCGACGGGCAGCGATTGACGAGGCAGCACACTGCCAAGAGCGAGTCGCGGCACCCGGCATCTACTCCGTATTCCAGGGGCAACTGGACGCTACATCTCCCTTTCTCGGACCGCAGGACGAAAGAGTACATTTCCGCGAGACGAGCCGATCCCGGGACTGCAAATCCTAGGCTGTGTCCTCACAGTCTTTCCTCACAATTACCCTCTCACAGTTCTACCGTCGCCATTGCATCCTCACCGTTCTTTCCTCACAGTTCTTTCCGTACCGTATCTAACGCAGTGGTGCTGCTTCCCAACCTTTCCATCTATCGCATCCTATCAAAATGAAACCCAGATCTCATGTTCCATCCTTCACTTCTCCTCTTGATGTCAGCACCGTGATGCCTGTGACATGACGATATCACGGCTCTAGCCATACGCATTGTGCCACTTTTCAACTTGTCTCCATATCGCATCCTCTCGGGATGAAAGGCCAGATCACCCCATGTCCAGTTTCCTTGGGCTTCCTCCGTCGATCCATTCAGCATCGTGATGCTTGTGATGATATGATACCATGGAACTCACGACAAGAGATCATTGCCGTATGACACTCACGACAAGGAGAGACCATGGCGCCAATCACCAACGCCACGACCATTTCAAGACAGAAGCTATGGTGGCGATGAAGCCATGGAGCTTTAAAGCCATGGAGCCATGAACCTATCATGGCTGTGATACCCTGACTCCACCACTCCACCACTCCACAACACTGCATCTACTCATACCGTACTCAATACCTCATCCCCTGTTCAGGCCTGCCCTTCCCTCCCCTCCCCTCCCCCATGCCTCTTCCTCTCATCCTCCTCCTCCTCCTAATCCTCCCATTCCCACCTCTACTCCTACGCACAATACCATACAGGAAGTAATCCCTGTCCTATCTAGCGGGCGTACTACGTACCAGCTCGCGGAGTACCGCCCTGATGCTGGACCCTAATCCAGGAGGCAGCAGCAGCAGCAGCTAGAAGCCCGACAATAAACGCCGTACCGTAAAGATACCCAGGCAGTTTCCTCCGGCTGCAGGCCCATCTTCACGAATGTAGGCCGGTGTCGCGAGCGCACGCCGGTCTCTCTCTCTCTCTCTCTCTCTCTCTCTCTCTCTCTCTCTCTCTCTCTCTCATGGGCAGTATCCCGGTCTCTTTCTCGAACACACGTCGGTCTCTCGAAGACGCAGAGCAGTCTCGTCACACGATTCCGTACGGTACAGGACAGATACGAAGTACTGCAAGACTGGGCATGGCAGTATTGTTGTTCGGGGTGGTGAGTCCCCGGCTCTCTCACTACAGTACCTACCGGCACCTACCCCGGCTTTCTCTCTACTCTGGCCTGCAACTGTGGCTACAGTAGTAGTTGGAGACTGATGGTAGGAGACTGGCAGTTGGACCGGCAGTAGCAGTAGCAGTGGAAGACTGGGCAGTGGAAGACTAGCAGTACGGTAGGAGACGAGCAGTAGGAGAACCAGCAGAGCATAGGACCGTCGACCCTCCCCCCCCCCCCCCCCCCCCCCCCACCCTGATTCCAAGGAAGCAACAAGGAACCCGTGCGACAGGCAGCATCTACAGTACCATACTGTACAGTACGTTCCACAGCCTTTCAGGTGCTCACCGCCCGCCCACAGCCCTTCTTTCCCCCGGCCGCCACTGCTGCCACTGCTGCCACTGCTGCCGCCGCCGCCGCTCTGACTGCGTGTGAGTCCTTCAACTTGGCTCCCTCCCCTTCTGGTAGGTGTGCTGGGCCTAGGAACAGTTTCGAGTCTAGTACGGTACTGGTAGGTGGTATCGTAGTCATGTGAGAAGCTGTGCCAGCCACGTGTTCTGTACTTGTACTGTTCTGCAGCTTCTTGGTATAGTCAGGTGATAGTTCCCTTATAGAATAATTATCTTCAACTCATGTTGTGATCCAGACAACTAGATCTACTTCAATACAAACTACAGTCTTGTACAAAGTCTCTGATCAGGTGTCACCACCACCACATTCCACCAAACCTCTTCAGCTTCTTGACATTTCTCTTCTGCAAGAACTAAACCACCTTCCAGATCTCACCTCACTTCTACACTTGGGTAGGACAGTACAGTACAGACTGCAACACTCAGCTGCTGCTGTAGAGTGCCCAGGATGCTATAGTAGCTATGTGGTGTCCAGACACACACTAACTAGAGTACAGTGCCATGAATTTTTTTGGTGATGTAGCAACCAGAACACCCATCCACCTCTGCTCCAGGGTGGGGTGATACTCAACCTAAACATCACCAAGTACTACAACTACATCACCAACAACCCCACCAAGACACATGATAAGATCAGGTCACTGCTGGAGAACATCTGGTCTGACAGTGACTTTCCAAAGAAAGACAGAGGGAGTAAGAAGGTGGATAGTTATCAAGATATGCAAGGGCTGATCAACTGGGTCTGAAACTACTCAACATCTTCTATATCCAGGAGAGTGTGAAGCAACTAAGTAGGAAGTCTGGGACTGGTGAACTCAGTACGTATCAGACACATGTGCTGACAAAGAATGTCAGTTTCAAGTGTGGGGATCTCCAATGTGCTCTTGGAGTTTGGACACAATCTTCTACTTGCAGATAGGGCATCATCCTCAGCAAGCTTCTCCTCAATGTTGTACAAGCAACCCAACTCACCTGGACACCACTAGGATCCATTATGTCACTCTCAGCTCTGCTGCCCCAAGCTCTGTCTTGAGATCTACCAGCATCAGGCCTTGCAGGCGACTGGCCAACATCTTCTCACCAGTGGCCCCTCCCAGGTCTTGGACAACAATATAGGTCTATGGGCCACCTGCTGTATGATCTACTGTGAGGTGGCCCTGGCCTGCTACCAGGCCAATGCCCTCCGCTTTATCTGTCTGAGGGACCTGTACCACTTTCTCGAAGAACTATATTCTAGCTAAGATGACCAATTCCTCCCTCGCTACAGTCGCGGCTGCCATTCCGGGCCAGGGGGGCAGACTTGGAGGTTGTCTGCCACATACGCCAGCACAGCGATGGCCGGGTCGGAGCAAGGCCAGCGCGATCCTATCAAGTCCCCCCTTGATGGCAAGAAAGGCGATGCCCTCATCACGGCATCAGGCGCTCGTGTCCATTTGCTGTTGTTGCCTGTAGCGTCGATGTCGGCTGGGGTCGTGTCCATCTTGCTGCCGCTGTCTGCAGTGTCAGCGGTGGTGGGGTTAAGGCTGAGCCATAGTCCTTCCATCTGACCAGGTATTCAACGATGGTTTTGCGCCCCAGCTTCCGGAGGCGCTTGCTGACAAGCTTTTCTATTTCGTAGGACACCTATTCATCATCATCACCTTCAAGCCCAACGGATTTGGGGTGGTCAGGGCGAGGTCGATCTCAGGGGTCGTCCCCCTGTGGGAGATGTTCGAGCTGTGCGATACTGATAACCGGGTGGATTTTCCAATGGGCGGGAATATCTAGCTTGTAGGCAAGGTGGCTAATTGTCGAGGATCTTGAACGGCCCACAACGCTGGTTGGACAGCTTCTTGCTCCTTTCCCCTGGTATGGTATAGCCTCGGTGGGGGCGCAGGTACACCGAGTCCCCTTTCTTTAAGTGCATGGCCTTATGTACCTTGTTATATCTGCTCTTTGCTTGAGCGTTCGCCCAGGCGATAGCGTGCGTGGCTTCCGCGCGGTGCATCGTTCGCAAGTCCGGGATATCGTCCTGTGCTGAATTCGCTATTGCTGAAAGAGGGTCATCTAGCTTGAACCCGTACATGATCTCGTTTGGGGACCGTCCAGTCACCCTCGAAACTGAATTGTTGAGCACCGTTTGGCAGGGTTGAATCTCTCGGAGTCGGCCATGATCCTGGGGCTTGCTTTCGCCGTTGCCACGTTCGACTGTTCTGGGGCTGTGTTGGTTGATGTTGGTGTGGCGGATCCAACCCCCGTGAGACACCGGTCCAAGAGCCTATTGACCACCCTGGCGATCTGGTCGAAGGCTTCGTGAGACATTTCGGGCATCGTGGACCTTGGTCTGGTGTTTGAGGCACCCGCTTCAGCCGTGGCCTGATCACTTGATGTGGCTGGTACTTGGGGGAGACCTGATTGGCGTCTGGCCGGTTCGACTGTGTTGAATGTCGTGTTCGGGGAAATTGGCTTCTTCGTCGTTCCACTACGGCGGTGAGGGTGTTCAACCGGTTATCGAACTCTCGAACAGTCACGACGAGGGCTCTCGGTTCCGCCCACTCTGGTGGGTAGACCACAGTCGCGATGTCGGCCAAGGCCATGTCAGATTCGATGTCTCGGAGGATCATATCGGTGAGGCGCCCGTCGTTCCAGTCCATCGCCGTGTTGAGGCGGTCGTCGAACGTGGTGCCGAAGGCCGCTTGGGCTTGCAGCGTCGCCCAGTTGGACCTGTTGATGGTGCGCCTGTCGCAATCGTCGCAGTTGTTTGGGAGCGCTTTCAGGCAGGCTGTCCGGGATGTCGATGTTGACGTCGCCGAGCTGCTCGCGGGATGTGACGTAGGGCGGGAAGGTGGCCAGCTGGTTGTCCCAGACGTGGTAGAAGAGTCGGGTTTCCCATGCTTGTCGATCTGACGTCCAGCACGCGAGTCGGTCACTGTAGACCTTTTCAATGCTCTCGCGCTCGTTGCGGAAGTGGCGTCGCATCTGCCTGGCCTTCAGGAGTCAGTCTTGCGAGTCCCCCCACTCTTCTGAGAAGAAGACGTGAGCGTGGCTGATGGCGGTGCCGTCCACAGCCGTCAAGTTGTAGAATTTCTTCTCGCTGTCAGCGACAAGCCGCAGAAAAACTGGCTCGCCCGCGCGGGTGATTCGGCCCGTGGGCGTTGCTTTCGCGGGCGCGCGATCAGAGGCGATACCAACACAGATCTTTGTGTGGAGGTCGGTGTCGATCGGCTCCTTGACAGGTTTCTCGGGTGGCAGCTCGGGGAAATGGAAGTGGTTGTCCAGCAAGGTGAACTGGTTCTGCCGCGGCAAGATGGTGATGAGCCACCCGTGAACGCCATCCCATTTCGGCCTTTGTTTCTCAGCGATTTTGCTCATGGCCGCCGGGATGTGCGCCCGTTGTATCAATGTCAGCTGGGCAGGCTTCTTGACCTTAACGGGGATATGAGAGTGGCGCGGAGCCATGGTGAAAGCAAGGTCGTCCGGCAGGGCATGGACAAAGAAGCAAGGGTTGAGAAGCAAGGTTTGGAGCAAGAGAGGTGAAGGATAGGGAAGAAGTGAAGGAGAAAAGAGAGATGAAGTGTGTTGGTTAGATAGGATGAGGTGGACATGTTCCAAAAAATCCAGGCCTGGGATGGCATATCCTTTGTGGAGCTGAAGGACGACCTGGTCACCTTTCTTCAAACTGAGGCTTTGCTTGTCGTACAGGGTCTTGGAAAGGGTGTTTGCTCAGGTGATCGCCCGCGCAGCTTTGAACCGGTGCATGTCGCGCAGCTCTGGTAAGGTCAAGTCCCTGGGGGCTGATGCGGCGGTTAAGGGGTTGTTGAGCTTGAATCCGGAGACAATCTTGTTGGACACGGGGTTGTTGAGGATGGACTGGAGCGCTGGGAAATACTCGCGCCAGTCGCTGCCGGTGGGGTGAGCCAATAACGTAGGGCAACTTCGACAGTCTGATTGGTCTGTTCAGCATGACTGTCCGCCGCTGGGTGGTAGGCCCGGACGAGCAACTGGACAAGAGACTGGACGAGAGACTGGACGAGAGACTGGACGAGCGCCTGGACGAGCGCCTGGACAAGGGAATGGACAAGGGAATGGACGAGCAACGGAGAAAGGGTGTTCCGACCGTATAGGGAGCGGGTGATACGTACGTAGGTACCTCCTCGGCACGGGTACTTCCGTGCCTACTTTTGCTGTACGGAGGTACGTAACGTACGAGTACATGTCGACGTCACAACGTGTCGAGCGTCTAGGCGTCTGGTCAGCGTGCGGCGTCGGCGTCGTACGGAAGAGGCTCCCAGTGCGTAAGGTCCCTCGATTCCCTGTGTCGCTAGCTGGACGTCTAATGTAGTACATGAAAATTCTCCTTCTCCTTCACGTGACCTCGGCTCTAGCGAGCAGAGGACCCCCCAGGTTAACACAACGTAATCTCTTCTTCTCCTCCCCCTCCTCCTCCTCCAAGGCTGAATAGGCGATCATGCCTTGGAGGTACGATATGTGCTAAAGTACCTCCAAGGCACGCTTGCATACAAGATGAGGCCAGCTAAGTTAGATGGGTTCTACAGAGCAATTCTATCGCCATATCCCCGCAGCCCAAGGCTTATCAAGGTGATGAGGACATCAGTTGTAAATGGCATGTGACTTGTTCGAGTACGTGTCCATTGGAGTTCAAAGCAGGTTCTGGGACAACTAAGCTACGTACGTGACGTATAACCACCAACGAATGCCTTGACGACCTCGAGTCATTACGAGTCTATGGAAGAACCCACACCGTTTGAGCGATCATAGCCTTTAGGCTACTGCAAAAGCTGGTCAGAATCCTGCTGAGTAACGTGTACCATGCGTACTGCAACCAAAGCAGCATTTTGAGCTGGGGCTGGACACACCAAGTATTGAGAAGGAACAATAAAGGTCGCGAGAAGACCTTTCCGAACGCTCACCACCCCCCACTATACCGTAGTCGGACGCCAGTAGCACTCTAAGCTGGTAGCTCCGGGCTGAGGTTGACATTGTCAAAGCCCCATTGGCGAAAGCTGTCAAGAAGTCCGTCGATGGGTGGGGCGTAGGTGACGTCGAGCGAAGAACTATAGGAGGTACCGCCGGTCACAATGCCACCCAGACGGCCATGGCCATCAACGATAGCAGCTCCAGAGTCACCTCCATCGGAGAATGGGCCGGATTTCTTGTCGTACGGCAGGATGGCCCATTCCTTGGAGATATGCGGTGGAACACCTTCGAAGACGATGCGCGAGAATGACTCCAGCTCGGTGGCACGACCAATGGTAAGGCCTGTTGTTCGGCCCCTCTTGACAACCACAATGCCAGGCTCACCATTCCCGTCCAAGAGTGTCGGGTGTCTCATCTCGTCAAGGGAAATCTTGCCACGGATTCTTAGCAGGCCGCCGGCTGGAAACTTGAAGCCTGGGGGGTTCCGTGGATGGGGATTCATCATGCGCGTCAATTGCCCACGGCTGAAAGCTGTCCCCAGGTCAATGACATTGCCCACAAAGTTGGTGGCATCAATCTTTTCCAGGTCCAACTGGATCATGGCCCAGTCTTGCGTGAACCCGAGAGGCGGAGCTCCAGCCACTAACGGAGGTGAGAGCAGTTTAAAGCCCATGACGCGGTTCTCAGGGTTGTCCCACTTGGTCGCAACTTCCTTCTCAAGATTCCGAAAAGCCTCTCTGGTCTTCCTAGAGTCGTCAAACCAAGTCTCGTTTTTGATGCGATGCTCTTTGGCCTCATCGCTCTCGTCACCCTCGAACCGCTTAGCGGTGGTCTCCCGATCCTCGATCAACATTGTCATATCGTCGACCTCATTCCTGATCTTGGCAAGGAGCTTCCCGTAGCTCTCACGACCAAGGAGGATAACTTTCTGGGCAGGTTGAGTAGTAGTTGTACGGTGATAGACTGTGTTTTGTTCCCCCTGTCGGGTAACGACGTGGCCAGCAGTCACGAAAAACAACTTGCTGCGATCTCCACCCGCCTGGGCGAAGAAACCAAGAGTACCCTCTGCCCATGGCCTCGCTAAGGTTGCGATCGGCTGGCCGAGAGTAGTGGTTAGAGAGATACGGACATCGCGTGTCGGATCATCGTAGGTGATGAGTGGTTTCAGGAGCTTGGGCCCGACACTCCGCAAGACTCTGGTTTCTCGTATCTCGCATTCCACGTCAAAGATCCCGAAATCCCG
The DNA here is from genome assembly GCA_963422465.1 of Lichina pygmaea. Classification (NCBI taxonomy): domain Eukaryota; kingdom Fungi; phylum Ascomycota; class Lichinomycetes; order Lichinales; family Lichinaceae; genus Lichina; species Lichina pygmaea. The sequence goes on along the minus strand of OY730175.1, from coordinate 1,469,219 downwards.
CAGCAGATGCTGGACGCGCATGGCTGCCATATACCCGTCTTCAGGAGTAAGGGACACTGGCATCACCCCCACCCATAGGATGGCGTGAGCTTCATCGTCTCCAGTGGTAGCGTCAGCTCCAGCAGTATACCCGTCTCGAACACTGGCCATGCGAAGGACGTCGAGGCTCGTCCAGTTCACATGTAGTTCGTCGAAAGCTTGGAAAAGCTGCGTGGGAAGAAGGCTTTGCCACGCTCTCCGGAGGCCCCTGTGGTTCCCAATCGGTCTGAGCTCTTTCGGTACTGGAAAAGTCCATGGACCGGTGACGACTTCCCAGGGGGTTGTGCTCGAACGAGCCACAAGGCGAGGCCGAGAGGGTAGGCCGTGGTAGTAATACTTGGACTCCATGTCCGAGGGAATTCCAACAGGCCGGATCATGCGCGTCTTAGTACCTTTCTGAGCGAACGACATGGGATTCTGCTTCGGCATCACTGGATGGTCCACTGAATGGTCCATGATTGAACAACCGCAAATCCACGGTAAGACAACTAGAAGTAGGTGAGTTGATGTTGATTTGATTTGACGCCGAGAAGGTACCTACCTGTCACGCCAACCTGGAGGGTAAACTAGTCCACGCTCGCTCCTAGAGACGAGATCGCTAGGAGCCTCTTCCGTGCCACCCTGACTTCGCACGCTGACCATCCCTTTACCGCTTGTCAGTATCGTACCACATGGGTGTCCTGACAGGACCTATCTTCTGTACTATGAGGGAAGGAAGGAAGGGGCCGACACTTTCACTCCGTGAAACAGACCTGTCGGCGAAGGCGAAGACGAGCGCGCTAGCCGATGGAAGGGTCAGGAGGATCAAATCGGTACGGTAATTCGGCGTGCTCGTGAGATGGCCCTTGTCAAGCAAGCCCCGCCGCGGTTGTGTGCAGTAGTTGCATTCGTCCTCACGTTTCTATACCGAATTATTGTAGGCTGGCTGAGGCGTGCGTTTGTGGCTGTTGTGTTAAGGGTACTGTTATCACGACACCACAATGTTCTATCACGACACCACAGCTTATGCTAGCACGACACCTATGCTAGCATCGTTAGGCATCCCAAGAAAACCTAGAACAAGCAACCAAGAACAAGAAAAAGGTAGTCAGAGAGAGAAAGCAGAACATCTTCAGACAACAAGTCCATGAGCTAGCCAGTTCTTCAAAATCCTGGAAGCTTGCAAAGTGGGGAAAGGCAAAAGCTAACAGGACTCCTGATCTTCCTTTGGTCCCAGATTTGGAAACTCAACTGAAGAAGAACTAGCCAAAACTTTTAAGAAGATAAAAGCTTTCTCAGCCTAGTTCTTTCCCAAAGCACTTACTCCAGAACTACTTTCTTTGTGGAGTCACCTATTCTTGGCAAGACACTCATGTCACCACTGGCACTCTCAAAGTCGGATTGGTGGTGTTGGTTACAAGGTTAAACTTTCAATCACCACATAATCCAGCCAGCTGCAGTCTTTGTCAGAACTTGATCCTGTTCAACATAAGAGCAGATGTTGGGGAAATGGACAGTGGTGTCAGTGGTAATTACCTTGTACAGTACATGCTCTAGTTGGCATTAGCACCAAAAAGAAAACCACCTTGTGATCTGAAACCAACAGCAGAGATTAGGTAGAAGTGCTTGGCTGGCAGCTGGCAGATGGCACAGGTACTGGCAAGACCAGTGAGAAGACAAGTAAAGAGCAGACAGAAGTTGTAGGATGGTGAAGAGGGAAGAAGTCAGATCTTATAGCCATGATGTGCGAGCAGGGAGGGTAGCGAAGCAAGAAGCTTTGCCTGAAGTGGCGGCGGCCTAGCCACAAGGGGCAGTTCGCAGGTACGCTCTTAACCCAAGGTAGATTATGTATGAAGGTGTGCGCAGACTTGTGTTGTGCCACTGTACATTTGTAGGACAGCGCTGGATTACTGTACAAGTACGAGTATGGTAGGGGCCCTGCACTACTAGGGCGCAGCGTCACTAGGGGGCACTGCATTACTAGCAGTCCTGTAGTAGAACGCTGCGGGGGAGGGGTCTCATCCCCGGGCATGTACTGTACTGTATGTGGTTCAGGGGGGTCTCCTGTGGGTACCTTCGTACTGTACTGCATTGTTGCGGTACGGAGTACGTAGATCCAGCGTCCGGGTAGTCTAGGATATTAGTACTAGAGTGGAGAGTAGGAAAAGAGAGTTGGAGTAGGAGAAAGAGTCAAGTAGGAGAAAGAGTGACGTAGAAATACCAATACCAATACCAATACCGTCGGCGATTTATCTCAGCACTACAAAAATCCACTGGCCTGTAGGGGACCGGTGGCACCGCTCTTGCCGTACCGGTACCGTACTGTGTAGGTGGCAGAGTGGCAGAGTGGTGGAGGGCCAGTGAGGCAGTGATTGCTACAGACAGTCCTACATCCAGCTCCGAGTCCGACGACATCTCTCCTCTCCAAGTCTGGCCATCACGATACCCGGCCTGTTCATCCCATCACAGCTTCGAGGCGCGTCCGAGCGTGGTGATCTCGTCGTAGAGAAGCCTGATGAGAGAGACGTCAATGTCGCCCTCTGCTCTGATACCGTACAGCGCCGAAATGAGACAGCATGAAGATGAAACGGCACAGGAATGGATCACACGGGACGAGGCTCGAGAGGGGGGCTGACGTACGTGGTCAAGAAGTCGGCATAGTCCTCGCCCGTGACTTGGCCGGCGAAATGCCCCGCTGCCTCGTGGAACCTGTTGTCCTTTGGCGCCTTCGAGGCCAGTGCGTCGGCCTGCTCCCGCAGTAGCCTCAGCACGTAGGCCTTGTCGACCTTGACGCCTTCTGCCGTGCACACGCCGTGATGGCACCACTGCCACAGCTGACTGCGACTGACTTCGGCCGTCGCCGCGTCCTCCTGCGCGTGCCACCGTCGTCAGTCCAGGGCGAAATGCCACTCGTCTGTCGGGCGGGCCGACGCACCATCAGGTAGTTGATCGGCACGCAGCCGACACCCCGCAGCCATCCCTCCATGTAACCGAGGCCGATGCTCAGGTTCTTGCGGATGCCGTCCTCCGTGATCCGCCCGGGCACGTCCATGTTGAGCAGGTCTTTGGCCGCGATCTCGACATCCGCCAGCCGCACGTAGAGCTGATTCGGCGTCGGCATGTGCGCGTTGAACACGTCCGCGGCGATGGCGGCGAGCGCCGGGTGGGCCACCCAGGTGCCGTCGTGGCCGGCCTTGACCTCGCGCAGCTTGTCCGTTCGCACGTTGGCCATGGCGACCTCGTTCGCCTTCGGGTCGTCCTTGATGGGGATCTGCGCCGCCATGCCTCCCTGGGAAAGGTTGGTGATGAACCCTCAGCGAGGCTCGCTCGGGAAAAGGGGGAAGTCTAGGTGCAGACCAAACCTACCATGGCGTGCACGCCCCTGCGGTGGCACGTCTTGATCAGGAGCTTGACGTAGGCATCCATGAACGGCACGGTCATTGTCACGGCCGACCGATCGGGCAAGACGAAGCTAGGGTGTCGCCGGAACTTCTTGATGACGCTGAAGATGTAGTCCCAGCGTCCGCAATTCAGACCGGAACTGTGGTCGCGCAACTCGAAGATGATCTGGTCGGGGGGTTTTGAGCGAGAGCGCGCACGGCCATAAGAAGAACAAAGACACGCGGACGGAGGGAGGGTCCACCGACCTCGTCCATCTCGAACGCGGCCAGGACGGTCTCGATCAGCACCGTCGCCCTGACGCTCCCTCGCCGCATGCCAACAGAGTCTTGAGCGAGGTTGAAGACGTCGTTCCAGAGTCGGGCTTCCAGGTGGGACTCCATCTTGGGCAGGTAGAAGTAGGGCCCCGCTCCCCTCTTGACCAGTTCGTGGGCGTTGTGGTAGAAGTACAGGCCAAAGTCGAAGAGGCTCGCCGAGACGGGCTCGCCGTCGACCGTCAGGTGCTTCTCCTCGAGATGCCAGCCCCGCGGCCGGACGAGGAGCGTCGGCGGCCGGCGGTCCGTCCGCAGCTTGTACTCCTTGCTTCCCTGCCTGAAGTCGATCCGGCGGCGCACGGCGTCGTAGAGGTTGACCTGACCGTTGATCACGTTGTGCCACGTCGGCGCGCTCGAGTCCTCGAGGTCGGCCATGTACGTCGAGACGTCCGAGTTCAGGGCGTTGACGACCATCTTACGGTCGGTCGGGCCGGTGATCTCGACGCGGCGGTCGACGAGGCCCGGAGCCGGCGGGGCGCCCCTCCAGCCGTCGTCGTCGCGGATACGTCTCGTCTCGGCGAGGAAGTCGGGCAGGAAGCCTCGGTCGAGCTCGGCCTGGCGGGCGCTTCGGCGCTCGAGGAGATGCTTGCGGGTGGCGTTGAACGATCGATGCAGCAGCGCCAGAAACGCGACGGCATCGCGACTGAGTATCTTGCTCGACGACCCTTCCACAGGTCCCAGGACGCAGGGGCCCAGGACGCAGACACCCTTCAGCGACGCGTCGACGGTGGACATGCTTTCGATCGAGTTGCTCGGGCGGAGGACGAGTTAGGGGGCGCCGATGAGAATGAACGGGAAGTAGACATCAGGAGCCATGGCTGCCGGCTTATATGCTGTCTCCGTCGACGCTGTTGACGTCAGATCGGGCAGGCTGAGGGTCGTGTCGCCGGCTTGCCGCGGCGTAAGGAGGGGGACGTGGCGCATTGGATCACGCTCATGCCCACTCGGCACCGTGGCCGGAGCAGGCGCATGTGATATTGCGGGGAGCGCAACAGCCGAAACTGCAGCACCGTTCGGCTCTCGGAGGTGGCGCTAGTCAAGTCAGCGGCTCGAAGCGTTCCCGTCGTCCCGCAGACACGACCACCGCATCGGATGGATTGGCAGCTTCAGATGATGCGGCCAACAAACCTCGTAGGACGGAAGACGACGCTACACCACCCGATTCTCGAGGGGCAGAGCGCAAGTGTACAGAGTGAAGGATCGCGGGCATGAGAGAGCTACGGCGTCGCGAGACACATTCAAAGCCAGATGTGTCAAGACGACCACGCCAGATGCTGATGTCTTTTGGACGACCGATAAGGCGTTCAAAACGTTTCAGCCCGTTCGCCAGCAGCGACGCGAAGCCCGCTCAGGATCAGCCAAAGTAAGCTGCGGTGCTGAACCTGGGCACGAGGTTCAAACACGACGTGGAAGGGCGCCGAGAGTGAACACAGAAAGCATTGTAGCATGGCATTCGTGTACAAAGTACATCCCAGAGATGCCAACCCAGACGCCGTTCTTGCATGAAGAATCCCCGGGACGGATCGATTGAAAACAGAAGGCAGCATAAGGCGCGAACATCTGTAGAGAACAAGGAGAGAACAAGGCAGACGAAGAAGAAGAAGACGTGATCGCACGTCCGTGCGAGCTGCTGGCTTATATGCCGCGTAGGCCATGCTTCAGGTCCCCCAGGCGGAAGCGAGCCCGATCCAGACGTTCCTTGAGCAGGACGGCGACGGCGACAAGGACGACAAAGTCCAGGGCTACGGAGCGGAGGTCAGCAACGCCGGTGAAGACAGCGACGAGGGCTCGTCGCACTCACCGACCATGCCGAAGATGAGGGTGAAGATGCGATCGAGATAGTGGTTGGCGTAGTCGCTGAAGCCGCCGACGCAGCCGGCCTTCTGAGCGGCGACGAAGGCGTTCGGACAGGTGCCGTCCCGCCGGTAAGGCGGCGTGGCGGCGTCGATGTAACCGCAGCAGTCGAACTGGCAGAGGTCAACCCCGGTGCGCGAGGCAAGGGCGCACGGCCTGCGGACTCACCCTCTGCTGGAGCAGGCTCTGCGTCTCGGGCGACTCGGCCGCCCAGACGGAGCGCAGGTTCGAGCGCGTCTTCAGGGTCGAGAACCAGATGTCCAGCCCGAGCGAGAGCGTGAACACGGCCGAGACGATGATCATCCAGCCAAAGGCCTTGAGCCAGCCACGGTTCGTCTGGATCACGAGACCGGGCACGGAGACGAGGAAGGCGACGAAGACGAGGGAGCCGTTGGCGATGGCTCCTACACGACGCGATCAGTCGACGCCATCGTCCCTTCGGCGTCGTGGCCGTCGAGGGAAGCAGGGTGTGACGTACCAACCCAGGGCGTGCGGGCGAGCAACAGGTTAGCGGCGACGTTGTCCAGCGTCGGCTCGCTGTCCAGCTGATTCTTGGTCCGAACGGCGGCGCCGACCAGCAGGCCTCCGGTGCCAAGAAAGAGGAGGTCGACGAGCAGCAGGACGACAAGGACCCTGTCCATCGTGCGCGATCAGGACGGCGACCGTACCAGTCGATCGGGGCGGAATCTGTGCGATAGGGCGAATCGGACTCGAACTGTCGAGATCTTGGACCGGAGGGGAAGGGGACGGCGCAGTTCGAACGTGTTCTCCGTCGTCGAGCATACGGCAGCGCTGTCGGCGGCGTTGCCTTTCTCGGTCGGAGAAGGGTGAGGGAGGGCGCTTAATCCGCGACGGCCAAGCGCCGTAGGGTCTGTCGAGCAAAAGAGGCGGGCGAGACCTGCTCTCCGGAGAATGGAAGAACCGACCTTGACCCGGTCAAGGTCGAACGGAGGAACGAGAAAGTCGGTCGAAAAAGGAGCGACGAGAGTGACGGTGACGACGACGACGACGACGACGACGACGAAGAACAGGAAAGAAAGAGACAGGGGCGACCTGCACGATCGTGGGTCGAAGCTGTCGCTTCCCGGCCCACACGACGCCGCAGAAGGCCGTTCCGGGCGGAACGTAGGCGCGTGTGTCGAAAGGAGCCCCTTCCGACCGCATCTGCTACGCCAGATGTTTCGGGGCGAGATTGCCCGGCGAGGAAGGCGGTCGTGACCCGGCCGAGACCTTTGACATACAGCCGACGTCGACAATTGTCTGACTCGACGTGAGCCAGCACGCTCTCGCCATTGTCATGGTCGAGCGTGCGACGGGCCTGGGCGAGCAACGGAACTCATGAAAGCAACATTCTAGGGAGGCACAACCATCGTGAGGGTGGACGAAGAGGCCAATGGGGGGCAGTGGGGCCTATTGGCGGGCAACAGCGGCCTCAAACGCAGGGGCGGCAGGGTCGACTTCTGCGGTACGAACGTACGAGTGCTCGTACGTCGGTAACTGTGGTAGCCGTAATTATTGAACGGCGGCAGAAGACATGAGGCAACTTGAACGCTCCTGACATGCTTTCCGTAGTCTTCGACTTTTGGAGTGATCGGGAGACACTTGCCGTCAACGTTCGCCCTTCAAGTTCTGGGAGGTGGTCACTCTTCCGTCGGACATCTCAGAGTGCAACCACGGCTCTGTCTTCGAGTTCCCGTGGTCGCTCTTCCGTCGTACGTCGCACGGCGCGCTTGCCACCACGCCCACGTGACCGATCATGGCGCTGTACGGGCATGAGTTTAGCGCCGACGTACGACTCGTACTCGTACATACTTCCGTACAGTACGTACCCTCGTCCCCTCGTACCCTCGTCCGAGGACGGTCCGCAAAAGCGAAAGCCATTCTGCATCTAGAATTCTTCCAGGGGCCTCGAGTACACGCAAGGTAGCCTTCTCTTTGGCGGACCGCCCTCGCACGTAATTCAGGTGGCTTGGGCGTAGATAGCTGCCCCGCAAACGGAAGGTCAGCTCGTATCAAGCCTGAGGCCCCCCTGTTGGGCTTCCAGGCCGTAACTACCCTCGACTGGCTCCGTGGGCGTCAGCCCATTGCCGGATCTGGATCGAGGTTTCTTCTCGCGATTTCTGACGAAAAGTGTTGAATGTAATTGGGGATTGTCTACGGAGTACGTATGTACATTGTAGAGCTTTGGGGCTAATGATTTCAGGCGTATTGGGCCGGCGGTATTGCAAAGTGATGACATTCTAGAAGTACTCGGAGCTGAAGGCCAAAAGTTACGAGATGCCGGTTATCAATCGACGACCTTCTTGATTCGACCTCCGTCGGACATCGCAGACTCGGGCTCGGTCATCCAAGCGCCCGCCTCGGGACTATAGTGGCATGACACAAGTTTGTACGGCCCCGTACAAGATCGACCCTCGGGTGGGTCGGTAGCGATGCGACTCTAGCGCCGAGGACGACTGCTATTTCCGTCGCGTTATTTGTGACCCTGTCGGCCCGTGCATGTAGGAGTGGTCCCTGACTTGTGTTGCGACGCAGTACATACGTACGTACGTAGTGTAGCCGATGGACTTCGCGGCGCAGAGGCCAGGCCCCTCGCTTACTTACGGAATTGGTCATCACGCCGCTTGGCCGCCCGTTCGGAGCTTCGGTCTTGCCCGAACCGGGGCTTTGTTCCTCGCTCGGGCAATTGCCCGATGGCGTTAAGCTCTTCGACTGCGGTCGGGGACGGCGCTCTCGTCGACTCTCATAAGGAGGAGACAACCCCCCGGTCTTGACGTCCTCGACCCTTTCCCTTCTCCGCCAAGTTCCGATCGAGAATAGAATAGAAGAAGACGCGGCCCGATCGAGACGGACAGCCCAGCTCCGGGCCAAGCCTCGGCTTAGTTGATACCACCCCCCCCCCCCCCCCCCACCCCGGCCCGCACCCACCCGTGCCACCGTGCCCGCCGTGCCGCGCCTAGGTTCCGGGCGGTCCCGGGCTCTTGAGCCGTAACTTGTTCGTTGCGTACACGTACGTACGGACGGCGACGGCGCGACGTGAAGCAGCTCTCAGGATGCCGATGACTCAGCCGCTCTTTAGAACCCGGATGACTCAGCTCGCCCGGTCCTACTTATCCCCAATAACTCCCTCCGCCAGCGCCCTAAGCTCATCCCGGCCATTTTTCCGCCGTCCCTCCCCTTTCCCTTCTTCAACTTCACTCAAAGCGGCAAAACCTTGAACCAAACCAGGGTCGTTTTGCGACACGGCCAGAAAACCGCCCCGTAACGAGAGCATCGGCGCGATAAGCACTTCGTCCCTGTCGAGTCGACGATTGGGGTCGAGCGCCCGTTGTGCTGCCGCCGACCGGGCCCAGTCGTCCGAATTCTTGTCGGTCCTGTATCGATCGATACCTTCTCGTCTGGGTACGTCCGTCCGTTGATGTTCCTGCCCCCTTGCCTTGCTCGGCCATCTTCGCCTGGCGACTCCTTTCTCCTGAGGACATGCCCACAAGCTTTCCCCCTTCCGTGGTTCAAGCCATACTCGAACGGGGACGGCCGTTCGCTTTGGGCCCGACCCCCAGCCTCGATACCCGTTTCGTCATGGAGAGCCGCCATTCGTTCGCCTACTTGCGACCGTGTCGTCGTGTTTGGGTCGAGTCGACCTCACGACCCTAAGGCCTCGACCTCGACCTCGACCGTGCCCGTGGCGATGGCTCTCCCCCTGCATCCACGAGAGCGCGCAGGTCTGCCGTGCCCCGTTCCGACGGCTGACCGAGACGAAAGTTTCTTCGTCGCGCAGGTATCACCGGAGATCCAGCATGGGCGAACTCGAGCCGCCGCAATCGCCGACCTTGCAGGATGACTCCGTCGTCGGCGCCGCCAACGCGGCGAAGGCGGCCAACGGAGGCAACTCCAACGCGTCGGACGCGAGCCAGCGCCTCAAGCGACCGCGCCCGAGCGCCGTCGCCGACGACGACGACGACGACGACGACAAGCCCGGTCGCGAGCGACGCAAGATCGAGATCAAGTTCATCCAAGACAAGTCGCGACGCCACATCACCTTTTCCAAGCGAAAGGCCGGCATCATGAAGAAGGTGAGAGGTTGACCCGACCGACCGACCGACCGACCGACCGACCCGGACGTGTGGGAAGCTGACGGCCCCGCGACGCGACTAGGCGTACGAACTGTCCGTCCTCACCGGCACCCAGGTCCTCCTGCTGGTTGTCTCCGAGACCGGGCTCGTCTACACGTTCACGACGCCGAAGCTGCAGCCGCTCGTGACCAAGGCCGAGGGCAAGAATCTGATCCAGGTGCGTGGCTGTCGCCCGCGTCGACGTCGGCTTCTGCACCGTTCCTCGCGCTGACCTCCCCCCGACTCGCAGGCGTGTCTGAACGCGCCAGAACCGACGGTCGGCAACGACAACGGCGTCGATGCCGAATCCGCCGTCGAGTCGCCCGAGGAGTCGGCCCACGCCCAGATGCCCGCCGCTCACGGCTTGCCGCGGGGGCCGGGCCTGCAGCCGGGCTACATGACGGCCGAGCAGCAACAGCATGCGATCGCCTACCAGAACTACATGGCGCAGCAACAGGCCGCACGAGGGAGCTATCCGATGCCGCCGCAGGCGTCCATGGCGACGCACCAACCCCCACCATAGAGGGGCACGAGACGGGACGTCGTCGTCTTCCGACGTCGGCGGTGGGGTAGAGTTGATCTGACGATCGGTAATTAGGGCTTGGAGTCACGCGTTTGGGCACGATCGTGGTCGATGTGCGTGCATGCTCGAGGTTGAGATTTTGATATCCCGGCGACAGGTGGACGCCTGCACCGCCATGGCTGTTGTATATCCCAGCAGAAAAGAAGTGTTTTGTTGTTGAAGGAACGGTGGTATCCTGGCGAGTGGTCCTGTTCGCGCCGAGTCTTTTCTTCTTCTTTCTGCGTCTTGTCTTTTTTCGATCGCAGAGCATGTCCTACCGTGCCTACGAACGGGGGGATATGCTCTCGTGTCCTGCCGACGGCGACGAAGGGCGTGTCTCTACAGACGTTTTCTGGTCTGCAAGAGCCTCTCGTCGTCGTCGTCGTCGTCGTCGGAAGGAGAAGGAGGACGTCGCAAAAGGCCGATCCTTTTCGTTTAGACCTTTCCTTTTCTTCCTGCTTTGCTCGCTTTCTCCTTCTCTCATTCCGAAATTGGACACCAACGAACGACGGGCGACGCACGTCGGACGACGGAGGGAACAAAAGGTGTCTCGGAGCGAGTGGGAGTGGGCGATGATGCCCTGGCGTGTCGTCCAAGCTGTACTTCCTGCCGTACTCTCCTCCATCTCGTTGGACGTCTTTTTGCTGGGTCAATCACTCTTTAATTTTATGTGGTGGCATGTCTCTTGGGCTTGGATACGGACGTCAATGTGGACGTGAATGTGAATGTGGACGTGGACGTGAATGTGGATGTGGATGTGGATGCGGATATCGACGTGGACTTGGATGTGCCCTGGGCCTGGATCTGGATTGGAGTTTGGATTGGTATGATTGTGGATGTGGATCTGAATCCATGTCTGTTGGTGTCTGTTGGTGCCTGTCAGTGTCCCCTGATCAGCTTCGATGATGATAATGATGATGATGGATTGATGGATTCATGGATGGGGGATAAGGGGGAAGGGGGAAGGGGTGGGTGTAGGGGGTGGATGAATGCACGTACTGTACACCGTGATGTTTCAGAGCTCTCATCTTGTATACTAATTATGCAGTCGAGCCACGGAGATCTTTAAGAGTGAGACGGACTAACTGACGAAATATAAGACTACTTGGCCATGCCCAAAGTAAAGTAGAATGACGATGTGATACGCAACACCTCTAGAATTTCATACTGGGAGGCGACACTATTCCGATCCTTTGCTTCCCATATCTGTCTAAGAGGGAACTCCATATCTCCTCTCAAGAGTCAAGGTGTTCTGCATGCTAGATTGGCTGCTATAAGCTACGCGGTTGCTACTGGCTGTGTAGGTCCTGGAACTTTCAAGTCGACCAGTCAGGCAGGTACCAGAAATACATGGACATAAAGAACTCACCAGACATGATAGTTGTATTCTTCCACTGTTGTAAGAGACATGACTGCCTGGTTTCTTGAAAGCAAAGATACCTGCTTGATGTGATGCTCTACAGATGAAACATTAGTATGAAGAGTGATATAAATACAACAGGAATGTACGGTGATGGAGAACTTGCCTGACATCATAGTTGTACCTTCCACTCCTGTCAGTGACATGACTGCCTGAAAGCAACTACACCTGCTTGACGTGACGTTCTACAGTGGAGGTAAGATAAGTGTGAAGAACAATAAGAACATAATCAAAAAGTACACTGATTGAAAACTCACACAAGTCAGTTCTGGCCCACTCCACCACTGCCCTTCAAATCACCAGACCTTCTGCCACGGGGTAGATTTTAGACCTGTTGTAACAGCAGGGGAGTAAAGTCTTGTCGGAAACCTCTAAGGTGTCCTAGTTGGTTCTGAGAACTGGTCTCCATCGTTATAGCAAACCCAGTCAAGCTGTCTAGGTAAGACCAGAGTACTCAAGAGGTACTTAGTATCAGAGTTGTTGATTCCATTCAAAAAACACCTTCCACTTCCATCCTGAGGTCAGACAGTAGACTGTCGATCTACACAACAACGTGAGTGCTTAATCTCGATGTTATCAATAGAGCTATCTCCTAAATAGACAGTGAAAACTGTTCTTAAGTCTGTGTTCAGGATGTCAGAGACTGGTCCAGCAGATGTCTGGCTGCTAAGTTGTGTTGTGGCAGTCAGCTGTACCTTGAACAACAGAATTGTAAGTGGGTTTGTGCTAACTACTAGTCAGTATCAAGCTCTCTGTGAGTGACTGCCATCCTGTCTCAGGCACACTACAATCAACAAGAACTGAATAGTCATGTCACTTCCACAACAATTCTTGCTGTGAACATGTTCACCAGAGAAGCTTCCAAGAGCTACCTTTTTCACTTTGACAGTGGCGCAGATCTTGATACTTCAACTAGGTTTCTTTTTGTTCTGAGTGGCCAAGCCACTATAGAAACTATCCAGAAGGAGTGTCAGGCCCAACTGGGCGCTTAGTCAGCATTGTCACCTGACTAAGCAGGCAGGTGCAGCCGCACTTATCTATCACTAGTACAGCCAAGCTATGGCTGGTCTCACATCAACATGCTGGAGACTGGAATACTTTCCAGAGAGGTTCAAGAATGCAAAGACAGTCTGTCTAAGAAAACCTGGTAAAGGATGCTATAACCAAGCTAAAGCCTGGCGCCCTATAGCTCTGCTAAACACAACTGGCAAGCTGATGGAAGTTATTACAGCAACCAGACTAAGCAAGGTAGCAGAAGAAGCTAGACTTTTGCCAGAAATCCAGATGGGCTTCAGAAAAGGAAGATCAACTGAATCAGCACTTTTCCTACTAACTTCCCAAGTGGAAAAAGTCTGGAAGGAAGGCATGGTTGCATCTCTACTTTCTCTGGATATCTCAGGAGCCTACGACAGAGTTCTACCTAAGATCCTCCAACAAATCCTAGAGAGAAAAGGAATTCCTCTCTGGCTATCTTCCTGGATTCTCTCTTTCTGCACCAGTCGTTCTACTACTCTTGTGTTTGATGACTCTGAGTCTTCTGCTATTCCTATTCACTGTGGAGTTCCCCAAGATTCCCCTTTATCTTCTATTCTGTTTCTATTTTATATTTCTGAACTTCATGAAACTGTACACTCTCCTTCCACTGGTGTTGCTGCTCTGGGATTTGCAGATGATACAAATCTGCTTGCATTTGGACACTCTCTAAAAAGCAACCTTCTGAAGTTAAAGAACACACACCTTAAATGTCTATCATGGGCTGGAAGACATGGAATAGTCTTCTCTCCTGAGAAATATGAAATACTTCATTTTTCCAGAAGAAGATCAGACAATCTTCAGCTTAAGCTCAGACTGGGGAATGTGATTCTAAGACCAAAAGAAGAAGTGCGAGTATTAGGAGTGTACCTGGATGCAAAACTCCACTGGCATAAGCACCAGAGAATTATTCTTCAAAAAGCCCAGAAAGCACTTTCCTCTCTTTCTAGAACTTCATATTCTACTTGGGGTTTCCCAGTCCTCACATCACGTCTTGTGTACACTGCAATACTCAGATCTTTACTGAGTTATACTGTGGGGATCTGGTTCAATCCTCTAAGAAAATCTTCTAATATCTCTTCTCTTAGCACATTCCAGAACAAATGCCTGAGACTTATTGGAGGTGCCTTCAAAGCCACTCCATCTTTCTTATTAGAGAGTGAGCTTTTTCTTTTACCTCTAGATCTCTATTTCAAATTTCGCACAGTCTGTTTTCTCTCTTCTATTCAAACCTCCTCTCTGAAAACACTTCTGGACAATATCTTTTCCAATATCTCCCACTATGCCTCTTCTGTGAAGAAACCTTTAAAGGAATCCTCAACTATCTCCCCCTATTGGAAGTTCACTTGGTTAAACCAATTAACTACTAACCAGGCAAGTTCAAAGAAAGAACTACAGAAACTCTTTGTTAAAGAGTGGGAAAACCAATAGGAGGAGAAGAAAAGAAAAAGCTACTCTGGGTGGCAGGTGTTTTGTCAAAAGCCTCACCACAACAACCTGAAGCTCTACAAAGAGCTACAGAAAGCTGAGGCAAGTCTACTACTACAAACCAGAACTGGGAGAATTGGCCTGGCAAGTTTTCTATTCAGAGCTGGAGTTCCAGACTTTCCTACCCCTTTATGTGTCTGTGGTCAAGCAGAAGAGACAGTGAACTATATCACCTCTTCATGCTCTCTTTATTCAAGTCAAAGACAGCAAGCTCCTTTTAATTCTCAAGATTTCACTTCTATTATTTCAAACCCAGAGCTTCTACAGAAGTTTCTATACTGGTTCATGTCTTTGAAAAGACTGAACCAGTTTAATCTGGCTTTCAAACTCCACTATTCACACTCTAATATCTAGAAGTCTTCTTTCTACCAGTCACTACAAGATTTCCTTTTGCTACATCCTCTAGTCACCCCCAGTCTTCAGTTTTTATTCCTCTAAAGGTTTTCTGAAGAAAATCACTCTTAGCTAGAAGATCTGCATAGCTGAAAAGCTACTATCAGTGTAAGAATCAAATAAAAATAAAAAATCACTAGTACAGAGATGTCAGGCACTAAGCACAGACATAGTAGTCTTTTGGCTCAGTTCCACTCTGGCCTACTCTGTATGGCAGTGTGTGACAAGGAGTATAATATTAGTTCATGCTAGACTGTCTTCAAACCTGTCTGTCAGTGGTCTGAATAAATACTCAAACATAAATTTGTTTGACTCCAAGTTGTTCAATAAAGAAGAACAGCCAGTTGTCTAGACTTATTCTATAGCCAGAGTAGTGGCTGACAATAAACCAGTGAGGGTTCAGTCTGGACAAGCTATAGCTTTCTCCTGGATCTCTGTTATTAGGTTCAGGATAACAGTGTGAGAGATTATGATATTGTGGTCTATAACTACTTTGTTTGAACAGAGATAGCTGAGCACATTTATCATAGTTGAGAAATGTTGCGGTCCGTACCGTACCGTCCTATCCGAGTATAGGATTAGGGCGAGAGGCGGAAGGCGGGTTGGTTCTCGCAGGAGAGGAGTGTCAAGGAGCACGAAGGGGTTTGGTGGAACATGGTGGTGGTGACACCTGATCAATGGCTTCGTACAAAGGATTGTATTGAAGTAGATCTAGTTGTCTGGATCACAACATGAGTTGAAGACGATTGTTCCATAAGGGAACTATCGCCGGACTATATAGTGCTGGCCTGTCAAGACGATCGAGATTGTCTCGACAGTCTTGATGTCGAGACGGGTGAGATTGTCTCGACAGTCCCACCATGTTATGCACCCTGCGTCAAGACGGGTGAGATTGTCTTGATGCTTCATGCATCCTGCGTCGAGACGGGTAAGATTGTCTCGATGCTTCATGCACCCTGCGTCAAGACTGGTGAGATTGTCTTGATGCTTCATGCATCATGTGTCGAGACTCCTGTGTGTGTCTCGACAGTCACGTGACCCCTTGTTGGTTGGTCACTTGACTTCCATGGTGTCCTCTTGCCTGGCCCGCGGCCTGATTGCCTATAAATGAGTGGCTTCCATCTCTGGGTCGTAACACTACCCTCCTCTCCTTCATTCATCATCCTGATGAATTCTTGAGTATGTCTGCAAAATCACGTGCCTCTGCTTACCGAAACCAACTGGCAGCCCAGATCCGTGATCATAACTTTGTGTCGCTTGCTCCATGTGACTTCTGTGTTTTGAACCACAAGCCCTGCTTCCGAATGTCTGACGACAACGATAAGTTGAAGTGCGCTGAGTGCACTCGTCAGGGAAAGTCCTGTGTGTCACTTTCTTGGGAGTCGCTGAACATGACTCAGGATAACCTTTGCGAGGATTTGGCTGTCGATGAGGCCAAGTGGGATGCTCTTGTCAAGCAGCTTGCCGAGCTGCAGGCTTGTGTGTCCCGAAAGCGAAAGGTTCTTGAGGGTGCTGAGGGTTGAGCAAAGAAGAAGCTCCAGTGCCTTGTTGCTGAAATGGAGGCAGATGGTGAGGATTTGTCGGCGACAGTTATTGACGCGTCCGCACTGCAGGCCGAGCTGTTCAGTCCTGCTCCTGCTGGAACTGCTGCAGGAGGAGCTGGCAGTTCGCGAGGTTCCTGAGTGGCTCCCAGGTATTTTCCGAGTCTGGGTAGTCTTTCCACTTGACAAGGTATCACTGACCTTTTCTCTTCAGGATCTGTTCGGCCTCGAATTCCTGTTCTTCCTCTGGTTGGTAATGAAATGTTTCCTGCAAGGGTGTGCTCTGGTCAGCTAATTCAATCATTGAGATGTGAAAGTTTGGGTGTACCCAAGCATCTCTCAGTAGTCGCAGTCTGACGTTGACTGGTCCAGTTCTTTCTTCGACTGAAAATAGTCTGACCTTGACATGGTCCAGTTTCTTTGTTCTTGGTTTCTTGACTTTCCAATTTTTTGTGAGGAGGTAGACTTTATCCCCCTTCTTCAGCTGAGGTGCCATTTTCGATTTTTTGTCCATTTGGCGTTACATCTTTTCTGAGGTCTCTTGAAGGTAATACCTCATCATCGTGTGCGTTTGTCGTAGGAGCTTGTCATGTTGGAGTGCTTTCTCCGTGTTTGGTGAAGCTCTGCTTGGCATTCCGATGTTTGCGTGTCGTCCAAAATTGGCAAAGAATGGCGATTCCTTTGTTGAGTCTGATCTGTGCTGGTTGATTGCCAGCTGTGCCACTGGTAACAATTGTACCCAATTGCTGTGGGTCTGGTTGATGTAATGCCGCAAATAAGTCTCCAGGACTTGGTTTGCTCACTCCGTCTGGCTGTCAGTTCGTGGGTGGTAGGCTGTAGACATCTTGGGTTTTGTTCCCATGGCTGCACTGATTGTTTTCTAGTAGTTGGATGTGAAGAGTTTGTCTCTGTCAGTAATGACTGTGATTGGAACTCTGTGGTCCCTGACCAATCTGTCCAGTAGGAGGTGTCCCAACTGCTCTGCTGTGTGGGTTTCCTTGAATGGTACCGCTATTAGGTATTTTGTGAATCTGTCCACAATCACCATAATTGAGTTGTAGGTGATTCCTGTGACTGGGTCTTTGGACTTGGGTAGCTTTGTGATGAAGTCTATTGACACATCTTCCCACGGGCCTCTCGGTATCGTGTTCGGGTGTCCTTCTCCATATGGCTTGTGTCTTCCATGCTTGTTTTTCTGGCATAGTAGACATTTGTTGATGTAGCTTGTGACGTGTTGTCAGAGATTGATGACATTGTTCCCTGCCTGTTGGATCAGGTCTGTGGTTTTGGTGATTCCTGGGTGACCATGTGCTGGATTATCGTGGTAGTTCCTTATTAGTTCTTCAGTGTCTTCTGCCGTGAGCTTGTTGATCTGTAGTTGAGGCACCAGGTTTCCTTGCTGGTCCTGCTGTAAGATCGTTCCTTGGTGTTCATCATCTTCCATGTGGTCTTTTTGTCGGCTTAGTGCGTCTGCTCTCCCATTGTCTTGTCTAGGGGTGTACAAGATCTTGAACTTGTGTTGCCCTAGGAGTTCAGCCTATCTGACTTGCCGTCTGTTCAGCTTCTTGGTTGTCGTGAATGTTGTCAGATTCTTGTGGTCTGTGAGAATGGTGAGTTCAGAACTGCTTTCCGCGTACACTCTCCAGTGTTCGAGTGCGTTGACGACTGCCAGTAGCTCTTTATCGTGGATATCATAGTTTCGTTCCGCTTGTGACATTTTGCGTGAGTAGTAGGCAACTGGGTGCCACTTGCCGTCTGCCTGTTGGCATAGACATACTCCCACTGCCTGATCTGAAGCGTCTGTCTCGATTTGTGTCGGTTGGCCTGTCTTGAAGTTGAGGAGAACTGGTTCCTTGGCGCAAGTGTCCTTGAGCTGTTGGAATGCTTTTTGTTGTCTCTCCATCCACTGGTACTCCATGTCCTTCTTCGTGAGTTCTGTCAGTGGTGTTGCCATTTAACTGATGTCGGTGTTGGCCATTGCTGAATCGCTTTGATTTTCTCAGGGTCAATCTTGATCCCTTCAATCTCTATGATGTATCTGAGGAATTCAACTTCCGGTTTGTTGAACTCGCATTTCTTCAGGTTGAGCTTGAGCTCTGCCTTTTGTAGGCATCGTAGAACATCCTTCACATGTTTGGTATGTTCCTGTTGCGTGTTCGAGTAGACAAGAATGTCGTCCAAGTAGGCGATAGCTGTTTGGTCCAGGTGTGCTCTGATGACGTTGTTGATCAATGCTTGACATGTTGCTGGTGCGTTTGTGAGTCCGAATAGCATAACCAGATACTCGTAGTGTCCGTATCGGGTTCTGAAGGCTGTCTTCCATTCTTCTCCTTTTTTCATGCGTATCAGGTTGTATGCTCCTTTCAAGTCCAGCTTGGTAAAGATTGTAGCTTGACTGATCCTGTCTCGCAATTTGTTCGCATTTGGCAACAGATATCAGTTCTTGATGGTAATGTCGTTGAGTTTCCTGTAATCCACACAAAGTCGAAGACTTCCGTCTTTCTTTAGTGCAAATAGTATCGGGTATCCTGCTGGCGATTGAGATTCTTGAATGAAACCCTTTTTCAGGTTTTCCTCCAGGTACTCGCGAAGTACTTGGAGCTCTTTCTCTGATAACTGGTAAATTGGTCCAAATCCTGGCTCCGTCCCTGGTTGCAACTTGATCTCATGATCCCAAGGTTGGTGCTTAGGCAACGCTGCTGTCGTTGTCTCTTCCTGAAAGAGGTTATCATACCCAGGTCAGTACTCTTCAGGGATCTCCAGAGGGTTAACAACTTCCTCTCTCTTCATCTCTGACTGTTTGGCCACCTGGTTCCGGGGTGTGCCTGTCGAGGTGGACCTCTTCTCTTGAGAGTCATCCTTTCTGTCAGTGAGGTTCCACTGAGGACTCCTTCCCTCATCTGTCCACGCCTTCTGCGGCTGGTAACAGGTCCGAGCTGTGTTGTTAGTGCAGTTCCTAAACGTGAGTACTCCTGTCTTCCAGTTAACAACTGGGTTGTGCTTCTTTAGCCAAGGCATCCCCAAATAGATATCCTGAGTGGCCAACTCAACAATATCAAGGTGGATCCTTTCAGCATAGTGTCCGGTAACCATTTCCATTGGCTGCGTCTCATGGCAGACTAGCTCTGTCTGTCCATTTGCCATCGTGAGCTGATAGGGCTGCTGCTTGCGTCTCCTTCCAGTGCCAAGGGTATCGTAAAGTTGTCTTGAAATGTAGTTTCCACTGGCTCCAGAGTCAACAAGTGCGTATGTCTGTATCGGCGTGTTGGCATGTAGTGACACAGGCAATCGCAGGTGCTTTGTGTTGCTAGGGGTCATGTTGTTGAGCTCCCGATGTCACCCCTTGACAAGGGAGTTCAGTCTTTTCCTGATCGAAGTGTCTTACCACTGACTGGGCAATGGGTCCAGCCATTCCCATCAGTTCTGAGGAATCTGTTCATGAATTTGTCTTGCTGATGCTTGTCACATCCAGGCTTAAGGCAGTACTGCCAGTTGTTGATGTAGCAGTTGTTGTTGTTGCCTTGCTGTAGGAACATGAGGTGTTCGTGCCAATCATGTGTGTGCCCGGGGAATGCGGTGTGTTGGCGTTTGTCCCAAAGGTGGATCTCACACGCATCCTTCTTGCAATTGACCCAATGTTTGTGGCAGGTGGCGTGGTAGGGTGAATGTCCTCCGTACCTTCGTAGTTGTTCGTGGTAGGTGCAGTAGTGCCTCGTGCAAAACCTCCACTGTAGTTCGCCGTGCCGTAGATTTCATGGGTCCATGCTGTAAGCATAGCTTCCTTGTGGTATTTCTTCTTTGATAGACGCGGGTTCATCTCGGTCCCCATCAGAGGTGGTTAAGGGCTCCTGTCCCTTGTCCTGACCTGTTAGTTCTGGTAGGTCCTTGCCTCCTGATGTTGCCAGTTGGTGGGCTGCTTCCAATATCTGATCGTAGTTGTCCCATTGTTCAAGGGATAGCTGAGCCTCTCCTGGTGGGTCCTCTGGCTTGATGACATTCCAGTCTCCGTCGAGCGTATTAAGTTGCTGTCAGTGCACCTTGTTCTTTGAACGACAGTCTTTCGCCATGTGGCCTAGCTTGCCACAGGCATAGCACTTCAGTGCTTTCCCCTTTTTGTTGTTCCTTCCCTTCGTGAACCTTCCCTTGTAGTGGACTGCATCCAGTTCCATGGGTGCATAGCCATATAGATCATGTGGCGGTGCCTTGTTAGGCGGCTTGTAGTGGTTGCTCACATGCCATGCGGGGCGGCTGTATCCTCTGTTGTGGTGTTTCTCCATCACTCGCTCGAATAGTTTGTCATCGATGTTGATTGCTTGTGCGATGAGTTCGTCCAGTGTGTCGACTGCTCGTCCGTCAAAGGTGATTTCATCCTTCACGTTTTCCTTGAGTCCACGTCGGTACATGACCATCAGGGCGTTGTCGTCCCAGTCAGTCAGTACTGAGTATTGTTTGAACTGCGTGGTGTACTCTGCGGCTGAGCGTTGTTGTTTGATGTGCTGGATCATTCGTATAGCCACTTTGTCTTTGTTAGATGGTCCAAGGATCCTTTTGATCTTGTCCTTGAATTGCGTCCATTTTGTCATCCATTCTGATGTGCTGTTGTGGTCTCTGTTTCCTGAGAGATGTTTGTTGATGTAGGGTTTGATCCATCAATAAGTATTGCCTCTCATGTAAGTGGTTGCAAAGAGTGGCCACTTTTCTTTAGGCAGCTTCGTCTCTGGTTGGAATTGAAAGTAGACTTGGAGTTGCATGAGCCAATCATCAACCTTGTTCCTTTCACCGTAGAACAGGTCTGGCTTGGCGACGCTAATCTTTCCATCTGGGAAGTTGGGGTTGGTTGCTCCTGAGGTACTCATCCTTGAGGGTCTTCAAAGTGTTGCGGTCCGTACTGTACCGTCCTATCTGAGTATAGGATTAGGGCGAGAGGTGGAAGGCAGGTTGGTTCTCGCAGGAGAGGAGTGTCAAGGAGCACGAAGGGGTTTGGTGGAACGTGGTGGTGGTGACACCTGATCAATGGCTTCGTACAAAGGATTGTATTGAAGTAGATCTAGTTGTCTGGATCACAACATGAGTTGAAGACGATTGTTCCATAAGGGAACTATCACCGGACTATATAGTGCTGGCCTGTCGAGATGATCGAGATTGTCTTGACAGTCTCGACGTCGAGACGGGTGAGATTGTCTTGACAGTCCCACCATGTTATGCACCCTGCGTTGAGACGGGTGAGATTGTCTTGATGCTTCATGCATCCTGCGTCAAGACAGGTGAGATTGTCTTGATGCTTCATGCACCCTGCGTCGAGACTGGTGAGATTGTCTCAATGCTTCATGCATCATGCGTCGAGACTCCCGTGTGTGTCTCGACAGTCACGTGACCCCTTGTTGGTTGGTCACTTGACTTCCATGGTGTCCTCTTGCCTGGCCCGCGGCCTGATTGCCTATAAATGAGTGGCTCCCATCCCTGGGTCGTAACAAGAAAGTCTTAGCATCATCTCTGGACCACAGTTGTCAAGATCAAACCTGATACTGAATGTTATCACATTAGTGTATTTCTTGGAGTGGTCAGTCTTGGACTGTGGCTTTGAAAAGCCACTTGCTCTATGTAAGATCTGTCTTAGATTCAGAGGACTCTGCAGAGGTTGCTATAATAGTGCCAAGAGCTTTTTATTTATTTACTTTTACTTGATTCTTACACTGATAGTAGCTTTTCAGCCATGCAGATCTTCTAGCTAAGAGTGATTTTCTTCAGAAAACCTTTAGAGGAATAAAAACTGAAGACTGGGGGTGACTAGTGTCACAGTTCTGGCCCAGTTGCATATCTGGCACAAGTCACACACCTTGCCGGGAAGTTCCATCTGCACTGTTACCTGTTTGCTCTGCTATTGCCTTGTTGCATATCTGGCACAAGTCACACACCTTGCCGGGAAGTTCTATCTGCACTGTTGCCTGTTTGCTCCACTGTATCCCCTGCCTATAAGAACTTCTCCTACTCCCCCAGCTTCTTCTCTTCTTCTTTTCTCTTTTCCTTCCTTGTCTTTCATCTTGTACATCAATCCAAGTGTCAAGTCTCAAGCCAAGTCAGGTCAAGGTTACTGAATCAGTTAGGCTTGAGTTCTGCTCTGCTATTACCTTGTCACACTACGAAAGACCTACCCAACCATAACACACTTCACCAAGCTATGTTCATGTCCTTGTCATGTCTCAACAACCAGACCAAACTATGCCAGTTGCTGGAAATGACAAGTTCCTTCACAACATGTTTACAGAGTTCATGCAAATTCAAGCTACTAACACTACTCCCAAGTCCAAGTCTGAACACACTGCTGACCCAGAGATCTTCAGTGGTGATGGCAGAAACATGGAAATCACGCATGAGAAGCTTGAGAGCTTCATCATGTCACTATCACTCAAGATGACGCTCAACACTGACTGGTACCCCACGGAAACATCATGGATTGCGTATGTCTTTTCACGCACAACTGGCACTGCGCAGTCCTATATCTCAGCTAAGATCACGGCTGGCCAGTACATTGACTGGCACAACATCATCCAAGATCTCCGGAACACCTTCTCTGACCCAGACCCAGAGTTCCTAGCTCAGAGAAAGCTTATCACCTTGCGTCAGGCCAACTATTCCTTTCCCAAGTTCTTCACAGAGTTCAATCAGTATACTCCACACACAGGCTTCAACAACAAGGCCTTGAAGTACCATCTTTGATGCACTGTCTCTGAAGAGCTTACCAAGCAGCTTGTCAGCATCAACCTCAAGGACATCAGCTATCAGAAGCTTGTTGAGGAATGCCAGCTACAGGACAACCAGTTGTGTACCACTTCTGCCAACTCTCACCATCCACATCAAGCACCTCCCACCCAAGCCTCAGTTCCACAGTCAGGAGCTTCAGTTCTGCGTCCAGGGTTCATCAAGCCAGCCTTCACACCACAGCCACCAAGTCCTACCATAGATCTCAGTCACTCTAAGCTGACACCAGAAAAGTGAGAACATCGCTGAAGCAAAGGCCTCTGCTTCTACTGTGGGAACCAAGGTCATGTCTCAACCTTCTGTCCAGTGAAAAGCATGCCTGTTGTTGCTACCACCACAACCACCACCAAGTCTGCCACTGTTGAGACTACTCCAGAGTCGGAAAACAAGTAGTCCTTAGTCATCGTTGTGCCCAAGAACATGAAAAAGATCTCTATATTAGCTATCTGTCTCCAGACCAGCAATTAGACAGTAAGTGCTTGTCTCTTCCTTGTATCCTAGATGGGAAATTCAAGTGTAATACTTTTATTGACTCTGGCTGTTCAGCATTTGGCTGCATTGGTACTTTCTTTGTGCAATCTCTTCACCAAGAACCTCTCCTCTACCCACGCACATTGTGATTGTTTGATGGCAAGATGTCACAAACCACACATCTCGCCAAGACAATCATGACCACAGCACATGGCGTGCACCAGGAAGAAGTCTCTCTCTTTGTGTCTCCTGGTCTTCACTATGATGTGATTCTGGGGATGCCATGGTTCCAGAAGCACAGGCCACACATTGATTGGACAAACACCTCAATCATGTTCAAGTCAGATCACTGCTGATCTGCATACCTCAAGTCAAACAATAGCTATCCAATCTCTTTGGATCTTGAAGCCAAGACATCTGCTGGAAAGCCTCAGGATCTCAAGCCCCTTTCTGCCACGCCAATCCCTATCAATACTGCTGTATTTTCTCTCCTTGCTGCCAAGCCAGATCACCAGGTGTTCAGTGTTTCTCTGAGAAACATTGAGCAGGTGTTGAAGCCAAAGAAGTGTGTGGATCCTGCCACACTTCTCCCTGCTCAGTACCACAAGTTCCTGGATGTCTTCAGCAAGGATGATGCTGACAAGCTTTCTCCTCTACACCCAGGAGTTGACCACAAGATCAAGATAGAACCAGGAACCCAGGCACCCTCTGGACCTCTGTATGGCATGAGCAGAGAAGAACTCGAAGTTCCCAAGAAGTACCTGACAGAGAACCTGAACAAGAGCTTCATTCAAGCATCTTCATCACCTGCTACTGCACCAGTCCTTTTTGTCAAGAAGCCAGAAGGTGGATTGTGTTTCTGTGTAGACTACAGAGCACTCAACACTATCACCATCAAGAACTGTTACCTTCTACCACTGATCCGGGAGATATTGGACCAGCTTTGCAAAGCTGTGTGGTACACCGAGCTTGACATTGTTGGTGCCTTCAACTGTATCCGGATGAAGAATTTTGATTTTTGATTTTGATTTGATTCTTACACTGTTTGTAGCTTTACAGCCATGCAGATCTTCCAGCTAATAGTGAACTTCTTCAGAAAACTTTTAAAGGAATAAAAACTGAAGACAGGGAGGTGACTAGAAAGTGTAGCAAAAGGAAATCTTGTAGTGTCTGGTAGGAAAAGCTTCTAGATGTTGGAGTGTGAATAGTGAAGTTTGAAAGCCAGATTAAATTGGTTTAGTCTTTTCAAAGACATAAACCAGTACAGAAACTTCTGTAGAAGCTCTGGGTTTGAAATAATAGTAGTGAAATCTTGGGGGTTAAAGAAAGCATGTTGTCTTTGACTTGAGTAGAGAGAGCATGAAGAGGTAATATGCTTTACTGTCTCTTCTGCTTGACCACACATGCATAGGGGGGTAGGAAAGTCAGGGACTCCAGCTCTGAAAAGAAAACTTGCTAGACTAATTCTCCCAGTTCTGGTTTGCAGTAGTAGACTTGCCTCAGCTTTCTGTAGCTCTTTGTAGAGCTTTAGGTTGTTGTAGTGAGGTTTTTGGCAAAACACCTGCCATCCAGCATAGCCTTTTCTTTTCTTCTCCTCCCATTGGTTTTCCCACTCTTTAGTAAAGAGTATTTGTAGTTCTTTCTTTGAACTAGCCTGGTTAGTAGTTATTTGACTTAACCAAGTGAACTTCCAATTAGGAGAGATAGTTGAGCATTTCTTTAAAGGTTTCCTCAGTGAAGAAGTATAGGAAGAAATAGTAGAAAAGGTACTGTCAAGAAAGTCTTTCAGAGAGGAGGTTTGGATAGAAGATAGAAAACAAGCTGTGCGAAATTTAAAATAGAGATCTAGAGGTAAAAGAAAAAGCTCACTCTCTAATAGAAAAGAAGGAGTGGCTTTGAAAGCACCCCCAATAAGTCTCAGACATTTGTTTTGGAATATGATAAGAGAGGAAATATTAGAGGATTTTCTGAGTGGGTTGAACCAAATTCCCACTGCATAGCTCAGTACAGATCTGAGTATTGCAGTGTACACAAGGCCTGCTGTGAGAACTGGAAAGCCCCAGGTGGAGTAAGAGGTTCTAGAAAGAGAAGATAGTGCTTTTTGTGCTTTTTGAAGAATAATTCTCTGGTGTTTGTGCCAGTGGAGTTTGGCATCCAGGTACACTCCCAATACTCACACTTCTTCTTTTGGTTTTAGAATCACATTCCCAAGTCTAAGCTTGAGCTGCAGATTGTCTGATCTTCTTCTGGAAAAATGAAGTATTTCATATTTCTCAGGAGAGAAGACTATTCCATGTCTTGCAGCCCAAGATAGACATTTAAGATGTGTATTCTTCAACTTCAGAAGGTTGCTTTTAAGAGAGTGTCCAAATGCAAGCAGATTTGTATCATCTGCAAATCCCAGAGCAGAAACACCAGTAGTAGGAGAATGTACAGTGTCATGAAGTTCAGAAATATAGAATAGAAAAAGAGTAGAAGACAAAGAGGAACCTTGGGGGACTCCACAGTGAATAGGAATAGAAGAGGACTCAGAGTCATCAAAAACTAGGGTGGTGGTACGTCTGGTACAGAAAGAGAAGATCCAAGAAGTTAGCCAGAGAGGGATTCCTTTTCTCTCCAGAATTTTTTGAAGAATCTCTGGGAGAACTCTGTCATATGCTCCTGAGATGTCCAGAGAAAGTAGAGATGCAACCATGCCTTCTTTCATGCCTTCTTTCCAGACTTTTTTCACTTGGGAAGTTAGAAGGAAAAGTGCTGATTCAGTTGATCTGCCTTTCCTGAACCCCATCTGGATTTCTGGCAAGAGTTTAGCCTCTTCTGCTACCTTGCTTAGTCTGGCTGCTGTAATAGCTTCCATCAGCTTGCCAGTTGTGTTTAGCAGAGCTATAGGGCGCCAGGCTTTAGCTTGGTTATAGATTCCCTTGCCAGGTTTTCTTAGACAGACTGTTTTTGCATTCTTGAATTTCTCTGGAAAGTATTCCAGTCTCCAGCATGTTGATGTGAGAACAGCTATAGCTTGGCAGAACTTGGGACCCAGAGCTTTCAGAAATCCATTTGGCAGCTTGTCTTTTCCTCCTGCTGTAAAAGGTTTCTTCTTGTTCAGAATTTGCTCCACTTCTTCAGTGGTAACCTCCTGAGAAAGCTGGATCTCTGGGGTACTCTGGTGACTTTCTGTACTTGGTTCTGGAACACGTGCTTCTGGAAAGAATTGAGCTGAGAAAGATTTTGTCTTCTCCTCAAAGCTTTTGGCTAGTCCTTCTTGAGTCTCCAGATCAGGGACCAGAGGAAGATCAGGGGTCTTGTTAGCTTTTGATTTTCCCCACTTTGCAAGCTTCCAGAATTTTGAGGAACTGGCTAGCTCATGAACTTGTTTTCTGAAGGTGTTCTGTTTGCCTTCTCTGACAGCTTTCTTCTTGAGCTTAGTTGCTTCTTCTAGCTCTTCTTGGCTTGCCTGTCCTCTGAGCACTTGTCTTCTTATTCTTCTTTCCTGCTTAACTTTAGTTTGGATCTCTTGGTTCCACCAGGGGACTGAGTGGCTAGATTGCTTCTGGAGTTCTGTGCATCTGTCTGCTATTTCTTGGAGAAAGTGGTTAAGATATTCCAAGTACTCATCCACTTCATGTTTATCTTGAAAGTGGAAGAGCAGCTGCAAATTATTACACTCTTGTTTTGCCAGATTTGTGTCCAGTGTTTTCCAGTTCCTTTCTGGCTTCCAGGTTTTTCTTGATGAGTCCAGGTCCAGGCTAGTCAGCACAGGTCTGTGGTCAGACTTATGAAAGAACTGCAAAGCAATTTTAGAAAAGATTAGAGAGTTAGAAAGAGAAGAAGATATAAAGGAAAGATCAATAGGTGAACAGGGTTTGTGGGAAAGAGATCTAGCTCTTGTGGGTGTAAAAGGTGCAATAGCTAACTCCAGATTTGAGTTTTTCATTAGAGTTTGGAACTTGTGTGCAGTGTCAGAATATAGTCTTCTTTTCTTTGACTAGTCAGGGTGGTGAAGATTTGAGTCTGTAAGAAGAATATGCTGCCTTTTTGCTTGTAAAGCATTTTGGAGTAGACAGAGAAGAGCTTCTGATGCTTGTAGGTAGTTCTCTTGACTTGAGGGAGTGAAGTATAGATTATGCACCCACAGAGAAGTAGAGGTCTTTTCCAGATGAATTTCAAGAGAAACAAAGTCTTTACTCCAGAAAGTAGGGTGGAGAGATGACAGTTTCAGGTTTTTGTTGATAAGAAAAAGAGTTCTGCCAATCTCTGGAGAATATAAAGAAAGAAAAGAAGAAAAAACAGTTGAGGTGCTGGTTTGAAGGTGAGGATTCTTCCAGGGTTCTTGAAGTGCAATAATATCTACTTCTTGAAGAGTTGGGGTTGCTAGAAGTAGCTCTTGGACTGATTGGCTTTTCTGCACATTGTATTGAAGAAGTGTGAACTTTGTATTCTTCATGTAGATATTTCATCTTCAAAGATCTTGAAGGGGTTGACTGACTGCTTTCTCCCTGTGTTTGTTGATCTTGTAGACAGAATTTGCACTTCTGGAGACTCTCCTCTGAGTCTCTCTGAGCTTCTAGTTGGCTCTGTGGTTTTCTGTCTTTTTCCCCCTGGAAGAGTCTGTATGAAGGGGAAAGTAACTGGAGACTGTGTGACTGGGACAGTGGTAGCAGTGGAGATCTCATACTTCCCTGGGCGGGAAATCCATGCCTCTCTTGCCTTCTTGACTGCTTCTTGGCGTACTGGGCATGTGCTAGCCCAGGCTGGGTGAGCTCCTTTGCAGTTGCTGCATTTTGGCTTTAGTAGTTGCTCAGGGATTTGGCAGGTTCTTCTTTCATGCTGGCCTTCACAGGCACCACATACAGCTTGATTCCTGCACAGGCGAGCTTGGTGTCCATACCCAAAGCACTTGAAGTATTGTGCCACCACTGTGTTAGCCAGAAAAGACTCTGCCTCATGCAATCTGTGGCCCAGCACTACTCCACTCTCAATTAGAAGATTGGCCTGTTCTGGGGTGGCCAGATCCAGGTGGAGTGAAGTAACTGGTTTCTTTTGAGCTATAGCCTTCTTTGACCAGTAGGCTCTTAGAATAGTGATTTGCTTGCTCAGGGATGGGTTGCTGTTCTAGATAGTCTGGCGAGTTTTTTCCAGGTTTTCTGGCTGGATGTCTGTGGTTCTGACTCCATGAATCAACACTGGGAATCTCTTGGGTTGGATAGTTGCTTCCTTGGTAAAAATAGCTGGTATCCAGGCAGAGTCTTTCTCCAGAAAACTCTTAGTCTCTTGGGTTTCAGTGTTAATAAGAATATTCTCTGAGGGAAGTTTTCTCACTGCTCTGACTTGTTTATTATAAGGACTGGGGAGTCTGTCTTGGAGAGCTTGAAAAAGCTGGATGTGGGTCCTGTTGGCCATATCAGGTGTCTGGTTACCAGGGTGGACACGAACTTTCTTCAGAATTCTTGGAGCTAGAGGGATTTGAGCTGGGATATGTTTCTGAACAGTCTGGGCATATGATGGCTTAGATTCTTGCTTGTCTAGCCGCTTGTTAATATTCTCCAGCTCCTGGAAAATCTTGTTGGTCAGACCAGTGGGGAGAGACTGGGTTTTGGTGGACTGGGCTTCATTAGTACAAGAGTTTTTTTCTGGTGTATCTGCCCTGGAGTTTGCAGATGATACAAATCTGCTTGCTTTTGGTCACTCCTTGAAAAGTAACCTTCTGAAGTTAAAGAACACAGACCTCAAATGTCTATCATGGACTGCAAGACATGGAATAGTCTTCTCTCCTGAGAAATATGAAATACTTCATTTTTCCAGAAGAAGATCAGACAATCTTCAGCTCAAGCTCAGACTGGGGAATGTGATTCTCAAACCAAAAGAAGAAGTGCGAGTACTTGGAGTGTACCTAGATGCAAAGCTCCACGGGCACAAACACCAGAGGATTATTCTTCAAAAAGCACAGAAAGCACTCTCTTCTCTTTCTAGAACTTCCTATTCTACTTGGGGCTTTCCAGTTTACACATCACATCTGGTGTACACTGCTATACTGAGATCTCTACTGAGCTATGCAGTGGGGATCTGGTTTAACCCTCTAAGAAAATCCTCCAATATCTCTTCTCTTGTTTCATTTCAAAACAGATGCCTAAGACTTATTGGGGGTGCCTTCAAAGCCACTCCTTCTTTTCTATTAGAGAGTGAGCTTTTTCTTCTACCTCTAGACCTCTGCTTTAAATTTCACACTACCTGTTTTCTTTCTTCTATTCAAAACTCCCCTCTCAAATACTTTCTTGACAGTATCTTTTCCACTATTTCCAGCTATGCCTCTCTCTTGAAGAAACCTTTAAAGGAATCCCCAACTATCTCTCCTAAGTGGAAATTCACTTGGTTAAGTCAAATAACTACTAACCAGGCTAGTTCAAAGAAAGAACTACAAAAGCTCTTTACTAAAGAGTGGGAAGACCAATGGGAAGAGAAGAAAAGAAGAAGCTATCCAGGCTGGCAGACTTTCTGTCAAAAGCCACACAAAAACAATCTGAAGCTCTACAAAGAGTTACAGAAAGCTGAGGCAAGTCTGCTACTGCAAATCAGGACTGGAAGAATTGGTCTGGCAAGTTTTGTTTTCAGAGCTGGAGTTCCTGACTTCCCTACCCCACTATGTGTGTGTGGCCAAGCAGAAGAAACTGCAAAACATATCACCTCTCCATGCTCTCTTTATTCAAGACAAAGACAACAAGTCTCTTTTAATCCCCAAGACTTCACCACTATTATTTCAAACCCAGAGCTACTACAGAAGTTCTTGTACTGGTTTATGTTTTTGAAAAGACTAAACCAGTTTAATCTAGCTTTCAAACTCCACTATTCCCAATCCAATACCTAGATTCTCTTCTCTTACCAGAAACTTCAAGATTTCTTTTGTTACATTCCCTAGTCACACCCTGCCTTCAGTTTTTATCTCTTCAAAGGTTTTCTGAAGGAGTTCACTATTAGCTAGAAGATCTGCATGGCTGTAAAGCTACTACCAGTGTAAGAATCAAATAAAATAAAATAAAATAAAAACAAGAGTTTTTCTTAATATTCTCCCAGCTTTTCAGTACAGATTCTGGGGTAGCTTGAGTCTTGAGCTATGAGTCCAGTAGGTTGTAGTCATTCTGGAGAGCTGGATAGGGGGTAGAAGAACTAGGCTGAGTACCAGCAGAACTGGGAGCTGGCATTGTTGGAGAAGGTGTTGTTTTTCTGGTAGTGTTCTGGGAGAAGTCTGGTTTCTTCTTTTTGACAGGCATAGGGTAGGTAACCTGCACAGTGGGTTGTTCACAAAGGGTCACCTGGTTCCTAGCAGTAATTGCACAATTCTGGGACCACTCCCCAAGACTGTACTTTCCTGGGCAGTCTTTTCCAACTAGACTCTAGGGAAATTGTTGCGGTCTGTACTGTACCGTCCTATCCGAGTATAGGATTAGGGTGAGAGGTGGAAGGCGGGTTGGTTCTCGCAGGAGAGGAGTGTCAAGGAGTGCGAAGGGGTTTGGTGGAACGTGGTGGTGGTGACACCTGATCAACGGCTTCGTACAAAAGGATTGTATTGAAGTAGATCTAGTTGTCTGGATCACAACATGAGTTGAAGACGATCGTTCCATAGGGGAACTATCGCCAGACTATATAGTGCCCAGTTCGTGAGCAGAGTGAGCTCTGCTCACTTTGCTCACTTTTCATGCACGCTGCAGTGAGCTGGGTGAGCTCTGCTCACTTTGCTCACTTTTCATGCATGCTGCGGTGAGCTGGGTGAGCTCTGCTCACTTTGCTCACTTTTCATGCACGCTGCGGCGAGCTGGGTGAGCTCTGCTCACTTTGCTCACTTGTTCGTGCATATGCATGCTGCGGCGAGCACCCCCTGGTTTGTCTCACCGGTCACGTGACCGGTTCCCGTGTCACGCTGTCTGGTACTTCTGTCCAGTATCCTGTCTGCTGCTTTCTGTGAGTATATAAAGACTGTGTTCCTCCTGGGTCGTAACACTATCCTCCTCTCCATCTTTCATCATCTTGATGAAATCTGGTCATGCCTCCAAAGTCATGTGCGACTGTTAGCCGAACTCAGCTGGCTGCTCAAATCCGCGATCAGGGTTTTGTTTCACGTACGCCCTGCGACTTTTGTGTTCTCCGTGGTCGTCCGTGCTTCCAGATGCCGGGAGAAGACGATAAGTTGAAATGTGCTGCGTGCACTCAGCGCGGAAGGTCTTGTGTCTCTGTGTTCTGGGAATCTTTGAACATGTCCTGGGATAACCTCTGTGAGGACGTTGCCGCTGACAAGGCAACATGCGATGCACTCTTCGAACAACTTGCCACAGTGCAGGCTTGTCTGTCTCGGAAGCGAAAGGTGTTGGAGGGTGCCGAGGTCTGTGCGAGGCAGAAGCTTCAGTGCTTGGTGAAAGAGATGGAGTCGGATGGCGAGGATTTGACTCAATCAGTCATTGACACGTCTCTCCTGCAGGCCGAGCTGTTCAGTCCTGCTCCTGCTGAAACTGTTGCAGAAGAAGCTGGCAGTTCGCGAGGTTCTTGAGTGGTTCCCAGGTATTTTCTGAGTCTGGGTATCCTTTCCACTTGACAAGGTATTGCTGACCTTTTCTAGCCAGGATCTGTTCAACCTCAAACTCTTGTTCTTCTTCAGGTTGGTAATGGAATGTTTCCTGCAAGGGTGTGCTCTGGTCGGCTGGTTCAATCATCAATATATGAAAGTTTGGGTGTACTCTGGCATCTCTTGGTAGTCGCAGTCTGATGTTGACTGGTCCAGTTTTTTCTTCGACTGAAAATAGTCTGACCTTGACATGGTCTAGTTTCTTTGTTCTTGGTTTCTTTGTTCTCCAATTTCTTGTGAGGAGGTAGACTTTATCCCCCTTCTTTAGCTGAGGTGCTATTTTCAATTTCTTGTCTATTTGGTGTTGCATTCTTTCTGAGGTCTCTTGAAGGTAGTGCCTCATCATTGTGTGTGTTTGTCGTAGGAGCTTGTTGTGTTGGAGTGCTTTCTCCACGTTTGGTGAAGCTCTGCTTGGCATCCTGATGTTTGCATGTTGTCCAAAATTGGCAAAAAATGGTGATTTCTTTGTTGAGTCTGATCTGTGCTGGTTGATTGCCAGCTGTGCCACCGGTAATAACTGTACCCAACTACTGTGGGTTTTGTTGATGTAATGCTGTAGGTAAGTCTCCAGGACTTGGTTTGCTCGCTCTGTCTGGCTGTCAGTTCGTGGGTGATAGGCTGTAGACATTTTGGGTTTTGTTCCCATGGCTGCACTGATTGTCTTCCAGTAGTTAGATGTGAAGAGTTTGTCTCTGTCTGTAATGATTGTGATTGGAACTCCGTGGTCTCTGACCAATCTGTCCAGTAAGAGGTGTCCCAACTGTTCTGCTGTGTGGGTCTTCTTGAATAGTACTGTTATTAGATATTTTGTGAATCTGTCCACTATCACCATAATCAAGTCGTAGGTGATTCCTGTGACTGGGTCTTTGGACTTGGGTAGCTTTGTGATGAAGTCCATTGACATGTCTTCCCACAGGCCTCTCGGTATTGTGTTCGGGTGTTCTTCTCTGTATGGCTTGTGTCTTCCATATTTGTTTTTCTGGCATAGTAGACACTTGCTGATGTAGTTTGTGACATGTTGTCGGAGGTTAATGACATTGTTCCCTGCCCGTTGGATAAGGTCTGTGGTTTTGGAGATTCCTGGGTGACCATGTGCTGGATTGTTGTGGTAGTTTCTTATTAGTTCTTCAGTGTCTTCTGCTGTGAGCTTGTTGATCTGTGGCTGGAGCACCAGGTTTCCTTGCTGGTCCTGCTGTAAGATCGTTCCTTGGTGTTCATCATCTTCCATGTGGTCTTTTCGTCGGCTTAGTGTGTCTGCTCTCCCATTGTCTTGTCCAGGGGTGTACAAGATCTTGAACTTGTGTTACCCTAGGAGTTCAGCCCATCTGACTTGCCGTCTGTTCAGCTTCTTGGTTGTCGTGAATGTTGTCAGATTCTTGTGGTCTGTGAGAATGGTGAGTTCGGAACTACTTTCTGTGTACACTCTCCAGTGTTCAAGTGTGTTGACGACTGCCAGTAGCTCTTTATTGTGGATATCATAGTTTCGTTCTGCTTGTGTCATCTTTCGTGAGTAGTAGGCAACTGGGTGCCACTTGCCGTCTGCCTGTTGGCATAGACATGCTCCCACTGCTTGATCTGAAGCGTCTGTCTTGATTTATGTCAGCTGGCCTGTCTTGAAGTTGAGGAGAACTGGTTCCTTGGCGCAAGCCTCCTTGAGCTGTTGGAATGCTTTTTGTTGTCTCTCCATCCACCAGTACTCCACGTCCTTCTTCGTGAGTTCTGTCAGTGGAGTTGCCATCTGTGAGTAGTTCTTGATGAACTGTTGGTTGAAGTTGGCAAATCCTAGGAAGGCTTGTACTTCCTTAACTGATGTTGGTGTTGGCCATTGCTGAATCACTTTGATTTTCTCAGGGTCAATCTTGATCTCTTTGATCCCTATGATATATCCGAGGAATTCAACTTCTGGTTTGTTGAACTTGCATTTCTTCAGGTTGAGCTTGAGCCCTGCCTCTTGTAGGCATCGTAGAACATCCTTCACATGTTTGGTATGTTCTTGTTGCGTGTTCGAGTAGACAAGAATGTCGTCCAGGTAGGTGATAGCTGTTTGGTCCAGGTGTGCTCTGATGATGTTGTTGATCAATGCTTGACATGTTGCTGGTGTGTTTGTGAGTCCGAATGGCATAACCAGATACTCGTAGTGTCTGTATCAGGTTCTGAAGGCTGTCTTCCATTCTTCTCCTTCTTTCATGCGTATCAGGTTGTACGCTTCTTTCAAGTCCAGCTTGGTAAAGGTTGTAGCTTGACTGATCCTGTCTCGCAATTTGTTCGCATTTGGCAACAGATATCAGTTCTTGATGGTAATGTTGTTGAGTTTCCTGTAGTCCACACAAAGTCGAAGACTTCTGTCTTTCTTTGGTGCAAATAGTATCAGGTATCCTGCTGGCAATTGAGATTCTTGAATGAAACCCTTTTTCAGGTTTTCCTCCAGGTACTCGTGAAGTACTTGGAGCTCTTTCTCTGATAACTGGTAAATTGGTCCAAATCCTGGCTCCATCCCTGGTTGCAACTTGATCTTATGATCCCAAGGTTGGTGCTTAGGCAACACTGCTGTTGTTGTCTCTTCCTGAAAGAGGTTATCATACCCAGGTCAGTACTCTTCAGGGATCTCCAGAGGGTTAACAACTTCCTCTCTCTTCATCTCTGACTGTTTGGCCACCTGGTTCCGGGGTGTGCCTGTCAAGACAGACCTCTTCTTTTGAGAGTTGTTCTTTCTGTCAGTGAGGTTCCACTGAGGACTCCTTCCCTCATCTGTCCACGCCTTCTGCGGCTGGTAACAGGTCTGAGCTGTGTTGTTAGTGCAGTTCCTAAACATGAGTACTCCTGTCTTCCAGTTAACAACTGGGTTGTGCTTCTTTAGCCAAGACATCCCCAAGTAGATATCCTGAGTGGCCAACTTGACGATATCAAGGTGGATTCTTTCAGCATGGTGTCTGGTAACCATTTCCATTGGCTGCGTCTCATGGCAGACTAGCTCTGTCTGTCCATTTGCCATCGTGAGCTGATAGGGCTGCTGCTTGCGTCTCCTTCCAGTGCTGAGGGTATCGTAAAGTTGTCTCAAGATGTAGTTTCCACTGGCTCCAGAGTCAACAAGTGTGTATGTCTGTACTGGCGTGTTGGCATGTAGTGACACAGGCAATCGCAGGTGCTTTGCGTTGCTAGGGGTCATGTTGTTGAGCTCCCGATGTCACCCCTTGACAAGGGAGTTCAGTCTTTTCCTGATTGAAGTGTCTTTCCACTGACTGGGCAATAGGTCCAGCCCTTCCCATCAGTCCTGAGGAATCTGTTCATGAATTTGTCTTGCTGATGCTTGTCACATCCAGGCTTGAGGCAGTACTGCCAATTGTCGACGTAGCAGTTGTAGTTGTTGTCTTGCTGTAGGAACATGAGGCGTTTGTGCCAATCATGTGTGTGCCCGGGGAATGCGGTGTGTTGGTGTTTGTCCCAAAGATGGATCTCACACGCATCCTTCTCGCAGTTGACCCAATGCTTGTGGCAGGTGGCGTGGTAGGGTGAATGTCCTCCGTACCTTCATAGTTGTTCGTGGTAGGTGCAGTAGTGCTTCATGCAAAACCTCCACTGTAGTTCACCGTGCCGTAGATTTTGTGGGTCCATGCTGTAAGCATAGCTTCCTCGTGGTATTTCTTCTTTGATAGACGTGGGTTCGTCTCAGTCCCCATCAGAGGTGGTTAAGGGCTCCTGTCCCTTGTCCTGACCTGTTAGTTCTGGTAGGTCCTTGCCTTCTGATGTTGCCAGTTGGTGGGCTGCTTCCAATATCTGATCGTAGTTGTCCTATTGTTCAAGGGATAGCTGAGCCTCTCCTGGTGGGTCCTCTGGCTTGATGACATTCCAGTCTCCATCGAGCGTATTAAGTTGCTGTCGGTGCACCTTGTTCTTTGAACAACAGTCTTTCGCCATGTGGCCTAGCTTGCCACAGGTATAGCACTTCAGTGCTTTCCCCTTTTTGTTGTTCCTTCCCTTCGTGAACCTTCCCTTGTGGTGGACTGCATCCAGTTCCATGGGTGCATAGCCATATGGGTCATGTGGTGGTGCCTTGTTAGGTGGTTTGTAGTGGTTGCTCACATACCATGCGGGGCGGCTGTATCCTCTGTTGTGGTGTTTCTCCATCGCTCACTCAAATAGTTTGTCATCGATGTTGATTGCTTGTGTGATGAGTTCATCCAGTGTGTTGACCACTTGTCTGTCAAAGGTGATTTCATCCTTCATGTTTTCCTTGAGTCTACGTCAGTACATGACCATCAGGGCGTTGTTGTCCCAGTCAGTCAGTACTGAGTATTGTTTGAACTGCGTGGTGTACTCTGCGGCTGAGCGTTGTTGTTTGATGTGCTGGATCATTCGTATAGCCACTTTGTCTTTGTTAGATAGTCCAAGGATCCTTTTGATCTTGTCCTTGAATCACGTCCATTTTGTCATCTATTCTGTTGTGCTGTTGTGGTCTCTGTTTCCTGAGAGATGTTTGTTGACGTAGGGCTTGATCCATCAATAGGCATTGCCTCTCATGTAAGTGGTTGCAAAGAGGGGCCACTTTTCCTTAGGCAGCCTTGTCTCTGGTTGGAATTGAAAGTAGACTTGGAGTTGCATAAGCCAGTTGTCGACCTTGTTTCTTTCACCGTAGAACAGGTCTGGCTTGGCGACGCTAATCTTTCCATCTGGGAAGTTGGGGTTGGTTACTCCTGAGGTACTCATCCTTGAGGGTCTTCAAAGTGTTGCGGTCTGTACTGTACTGTCCTATCTGAGTATAGGATTAGGGTGAGAGGTGGAAGGTGGGTTGGTTCTCGCAGGAGAGGAGTGTCAAGGAGCGCAAAGGGGTTTGGTGGAACATGGTGGTGGTGACACCTGATCAACAGCTTTGTACAAAAGGATTGTATTGAAGTAGATCTAGTTGTCTGGATCACAACATGAGTTGAAGACAATTGTTCCATAGGGGAACTATTGCCAGACTATATAGTGCCCAGTTCGTGAGCAGAGTGAGCTCTGCTCACTTTGCTCACTTTTCATGCACGCTGCAGTGAGCTGGGTGAGCTCTGCTCACTTTGCTCACTTTTCATGCACGCTGCGGCGAGCTGGGTGAGCTCTGCTCACTTTGCTCACTTTTCATGCACGCTGCGGCGAGCTGGGTGAGCTCTGCTCACTTTGCTCACTTGTTCGTGCATATGCATGCTGCGGCGAGCACCCCCTGGTTTGTCTCGCTGGTCACGTGACCGGTTCCCGTGTCACGCTGTCTGGTACTTCTGTCCAGTATCCTGTCTGCTGCTTTCTGTGAGTATATAAAGACTGTGTTCCTCCTGGGTCGTAACAGAAATCTGGCTGTATTAACTCAAGCTGGAGACCACACCCCCTGCCTGAGCTTTCCTAGAGTTTTTCAACTCTACCAGCACTAGAGGCAAGCTCTAAACTATTTCTCTTATCCTGGGAGCCCTGATCTCCTTGATGCTAGATGTTTCTTTTAAGAGAAGTTCGAGCTGTTATCTCTGTCTGACTGGAAGTACTTGCTCAATCCTGGGACCACACCCCAAGACTGAGTGTTCCTAGGTAATTGGGGCCTGTCCCCAGTCTTTCAGAATCCCACTGGCCACTCTCTGCCTTGTTATAGGTAGTCTGTTGGTTGTTGAAGTTGGAGATTGAAGATTCAGAGATCACAACTTTTGACAAACAGGCTGGGTTACCCAAAGTGATGGGTTTTCACCTTAAGGTTTTGGTGGTTCCCAACAGATACTCGCTTAGTTTCCTGAACTTCTGACAAAGTCCGGTGAATATCAGAAGTGATGGTCCTTGAACGTAGTGGTACTGGGAAGAGTTGACTGTGATCCAGATGAAGGAAGGTGAAGAATGGAAGACTACATTCCGCACACACTCAGGCCTCTACGAATACCTTGTCATGCCCTTTGGTCTTACCAATACTCCAAGCATGTTCCAGAACTACATCAATAATGTTTTGGGACTTGACATCCTTGATGTCTTTGGCACTGCCTATGTGGATGACATCCTTATCTACAGTCAGACACTCAAGGAACACCAGAAGTACATCAAGCTTGTTCTCAGTCAACTACAAGATGCAAGCCTGCAAGTTGACATCTCCAAGTGTGACTTTGAAGTGCATCAAGTCAAGTACCTTGGTCTCATCATTCAGTCTGCCACTGAAGATGGCTGACCTGGATCTGTGAGCATGGACCCAGCCAAGACTGACACCATCAAGGAGTGGAATCCTCCTGCCAGTCTCAAGGAAGCGCAGAGCTTTATTACTTTTGCAAACTTCTACCACTAGTTTATCAAAGACTTTGCCAAGCTTGCATCCCCACTCACAGCTCCGACCAAGAAGAATGTTGCCTTCAAGTGGGAAACCCCAGAGCAGCACTTGTTTGAAAGCATCAAGAAGGTGTTCAGCACTACACCCATCCTGCAGTACTGTGATCTGGAGAAGGAGTGTGTTGTTGAGACTGACACTTCTGACTATGTCTCTGGTGCTGTCCTGTCACAGCCAGATCATGAAGGAGTTCTACACCCTGTTGCCTTCTTGTCACACCACCACCTGCCGGCAGAATACAACTACAAGATCTACGACAAAGAGTTGCTGGCAATTGTCTGTGCTTTTGAAGAATAGTGAGCAGAGCTTGAAGAATCTCCAGAACCTGTCAAAGTGATCTCTGATCACAAGAACTTGGAGTACTTCATGTCATCAAAGTGTTTTTCCTGCTGTCAAGCCTGTTGGAGCAAGTTCTTGTCACACTTCAATTTCAAGATCAGCTACTGTCCAGGCAGTCAGTGCAAGGCTGACACCCTCACTTGATGTTCCCAAGACCTCCTGTCAGACAGTGATCTCTGTCAAGACTTCATGGAGCAAGTTGTCTTCAAGCTCAAGAATCTTGTACATTCAGAGGTTCAAGTCAAGCCCATCAAGATCCTGAGATGTTCAGAAGCTGTACCAGTTGACACTGAACCTGATGATACACCTCTTTCAGACATCATCCAAGCTACCTATAACAACCTTGCTGAAGGTGATCCAGTGGCAATAGTGTCACAGATACTAAGGGATAGTGTCAGGCACAGTCAAGAAGTGTCTCTCTCAGACTGCAGCTTGGAAAATAACTGTCTCTTCTACAAGAACTGACTTTGGATCCCTGAGAACAATAAGCTACACCTACACCTGTTCCAAGAAGCCCATGACCAAGCAATAGCTGGCTACACTAGGATTGCCAAGACCCACAATCTTCTGTCTTATTGGTACTATTGGCTAAAGATAGTGAACATCATACAGTAGTACATCAGGAATTGTCATGTCTACTCTTGAGCAAAGCCTGTCTGTGATCACCAAGGAGAGCTGCTATCTCTTCCTGTGCCTCACCAATATTGGCAGGATCTGGCTATAGATTTCATTACTGACTTGCCCAAGTCAAGAGATATCTGCTTCCCTGGTGCCAAGCACATCTGGGTTATCACTGACTGTCTCACCAAAGAACACCACTTTGTGCTATGTGCTGAGATAACAACCTCACATCTTGTCTGGATATTCATCCAGTTTGTTGTCTGTACCCATGGCTTACCCAGGAGTATTGTCTCAGACAGAGAAGGTCAGTTTGTCAGCTTATTCTGGAAAGCACTCTGTGCCCATCTTGACGTCATGCTACAACTATCCTCAGGACACCACCCAGAGACAGATAGTCAGACAGAACAAGAGAATCAGGAGCTTGAACACTACCTGAGATTCTATGTCAACTAGCTCCAAGATGACTGGGTCCAATAGCTTCCTCTGGCAGAGTTCACGCAGAACAACTCCCAGTCTGATTCCTCTGGCATGTCACTGTTCTTTGCCAACAAAGGGTTCCATCCACAGCTCAGCATCACACCCACGAGTGAAGCCTGCAACCAAGATACTATGGAAATCTCTGGAGAAATGATGCAGATTCTGGAACAGTTGTAAGCTGAACTCTGACTATCCCAGGAAGCTCAAGCTCACACCACCAATTTGCATCAAGTCCTGTCACTGTCCTATCAAACTAGAGATCTTGTTTGGCTGAATACCAAGAATATCAGGACACGCCACCCATGTAAAAAGCTTGACGACAAGTGGATTGGACTATTCAAGATGTTGAAGACAGTTGGAAGCTGTGCCTGCCATCTGGAGCTTCCACACACTCTCAAGATCCACCCTGTCTTTCATGTTTCTCTTCTACGTCTGACACCTGCTAATCCTATCCCTGGCCAATCAAATGAACATCCTGGCTCTGTCATTAGTCAAGACACAGATGAAGAGTTCCAGGTTGAAGAAATCCTTGACTCCAAGCCAGCAATGTCTTGACAGAAGTTCAAGTACCTGGTCAAATAGTCTGGATAGCCAATTGAAGATACCACTGAAGAGTCTATTGAGCATCTTGACAACATCAAAGATACCATCTACAACTTCCATGAGAAATACCCAAGGAAACCACAGCCACAGAACTACACCCACAAGTGGCCTGAAGCTCACAGGAGTTTGCCATGTGAAGGAGGGGGGTAATGTTATAGTTCTGGCCCAGTTGCATATCTGGCACAAGTCACACACCTTACCGGGAAGTTCTATCTGCACTGTTGCCTGTTTGCTCTGCTATTGCCTTGTTGCATATCTGGCACAAGTCAGGCACCTTGCCGGCAAGTTCTATCTGCACTGTTACCTGTTTGCTCCACTGTATCCCCTGCCTATAAGCACTTCTCCTGCTCCCCCAGCTTCTTCTCTTCTTCTTTTCTCTTTTCCTTCCTTGTCTTTCGTCTTGTACATCAATCCAAGTCTCAAGTCTCAAGCCAAGTCACGTCAAGGTTACTGAATCAGTTAGGCTCGAGTTCTGCTCTGCTATTGCCTCATCACAACTAGAGGATGTAGCAAAAGGAAATCTTGTTTTTTTTATTTTTTTTATTTGATTCTTACACTGATAGTAGCTTTTCAGCCATGCAGATCTTCTAGCTAAGAGTGATTTTCTTCAGAAAACCTTTAGAGGAATAAAAACTGAAGACTGGGGGTGACTAGAGGATGTAGTAAAAGGAAATCTTGTAGTGACTAGTAGAAAGAAAACTTCTAGATATTAGAGTGTGAATAGTGGAGTTTGAAAGCCAGATTAAACTGGTTCAGTCTTTTCAAAAACATGAACCAGTATAGAAACTTCTGTAGAAGCTCTGGGTTTGAAATAATAGAAGTGAAATCTTGAGACTTAAAAAGAGCTTGCTGTCTTTGACTTGAATAAAGAGAGCATGAAGAGGTGATATGTTTCACTGTCTCTTCTGCTTGACCACAGACACATAAAAGGGTAGGAAAATCTGGAACTCCAGCTCTGAATAGAAAACTTAGCAGGCCAATTCTCCCAGTTCTGGTTTGTAGTAGTAGACTTGCCTCAGCTTTCTGTAGCTCTTTGTAGAGCTTCAGGTTGTTGTGGTGAGGCTTTTGACAGAACACCTGCCACCCAGAGTAGCTTCTTCTTTTCTTCTCCTCCCATTGGTTTTCCCACTCTTTAACAAAGAGTTTCAAAACTCTTCCCAGAACCACATTCTTCAAGGACTATCAATTTTGACAAACACCACAATTTGTCCATGTTCTGGAAAACAGCC
The DNA here is from genome assembly GCA_963422465.1 of Lichina pygmaea. Lineage (NCBI taxonomy): Eukaryota > Fungi > Ascomycota > Lichinomycetes > Lichinales > Lichinaceae > Lichina > Lichina pygmaea. The sequence continues at coordinate 1,427,657 of OY730175.1, read as the reverse complement.
GAGTTCCTCTCTGAAACCACCCAAACCTTAAGGTGAAAACCCATCACCTTTGAGAATCACACCTGTTTGTCAAAAGTTGTGATCTTTAATCCACGATCTTCTTCTTCAACAACCAGCAATCTACCCACAACCAGAGAGAGAGAGTCTTAGGATAAGAGGAATAGTTAGAGTCTGACTGACTCTGGAGCTAGCAGAGTCTTTGGCTCAAGGAAAGTCTAGATAGGGGGTCTGGTCCCTAGTCTAGGTTAATACTTCTTTTTATTTTATTTTATTTTATTCTTACACTGATTTAGCTGTAGAGCCATGCAGAACTTCTAGGTACATGTTTGTTTCTCCAGAAAACCTTTGAAGGAATAAAAACTGGAGCTTGGGAAAGACTAGGGAAAATCTTGTGGAATATGCAGTAGCTAAGGAAATTTGTACATGTAGCTATTTGTTAAAACAAACAGTTGACTTGGTAGAGCTTAGAAAGAGAGTTGGTGGGCTAGGTTGAACTGGTCAAGTCTTTTCAAAGACATAAACCAGAAAAGAAGTTTAGGAAGTAGCTTGGAGGAGAATAAGATAGATGGGAAATCTTGTAGAGGGAATTGGACTTGTTGTCTTTGGTTTGAAAATTTGTTACAGAAAAAAGTGATGTGTTGGGCTGTTTCTTCTCCAAAACCACATGTGCATAGAGGGGAGTTAAAGTCTGGAACATTTGCTCTGAAAAGAAAACTGGCCAGTCCTATTCTTGCTGACAGAATTTGAAGAAATAGACTAGACTCAGCTTTTCTCAAATCTTTGAAGATATTGAGGTTTTTCTTCTGTGGCCTTCTGGTGAACATGTCCCAAATAGCAGAACAATTTCCTCTGCTTACCTGCCATCTGGCTTCCTATTCTTTGTGGAAAACCTCCTGTAGACTTTTCTTTGAGAAGTCTTGGTTAGTAGTTAGTTGTTCCAGCCAGACTGTTCTCCAGTTTAGAGAAATAGTTGTCAGAGACTTTGGTGTAGTTCTGAGAGAAGAAACATAGAGAGAAATTTGACTGTGTAGTTTGTGGAGAAGTGTAGAAGAAGAGTTGGGTAGTGTGTTTGAATAGAGAGATGAAAGAAAACATGCTGTTCTCAGCTTGAAGTATAAGTCTAGAGGGGGTAGAAATAGTTCTGATTCAAGTAGGAAAATAGGAGTGGCTTTAAAGACACCTCCTATAGTTCTTAAACATTTATTTTGGAAAGTAGATAATGAAATAATATTAGAGAGTTTCTTTTGGGGATTGAACCAGACTCCTACTGCATAACTAAGAAGAGATCTTAGTATAGCAGTGTAGACATGACATGCTGTTAGGACTGGTAGTCCCCAAGTAGAGTAGGTTGTTCTGGACAAAGCTGAGAAATATTTGGAGGCTTTCTGTGACATGATTTTTTGGTGTTTTTTCCAGACAAGTTTTGAGTCAAAATAAAGTCCCAAGATGTGCACTTCTTCTTTTGGTTGAAGTACCACTTCTCCAAGTCTTAGACTGAGCTGAAGATTGTCTCTTCTTCTTCTAGAAAAATGGAGAAGTTCATACTTTTCAGGTGCAAACTTCATTTTTTTTGATTTTGATTTGATTCTTACACTGTTTGTAGCTTTACAGCCATGCAGATCTTCCAGCTAATAGTGAACTTCTTCAGAAAACCTTTAAAGGAATAAAAACTGAAGACAGGGAGGTGACTAGAAAGTGTAGCAAAAGGAAATCTTGTAGTGTCTGGTAGGAAAAGCTTCTAGATGTTGGAGTGTGAATAGTGAAGTTTGAAAGCCAGATTAAATTGGTTTAGTCTTTTCAAAGACATAAACCAGTACAGAAACTTCTGTAGAAGCTCTGGGTTTGAAATAATAGTAGTGAAATCTTGGGGGTTAAAGAGAGCATGTTGTCTTTGACTTGAGTAGAGAGAGCATGAAGAGGTGATATGCTTTACTGTCTCTTCTGCTTGACCACACATGCATAGGGGGGTAGGAAAGTCAGGGACTCCAGCTCTGAAAAGAAAACTTGCTAGACCAATTCTCCCAGTTCTGGTTTGCAGTAGTAGACTTGCCTCAGCTTTCTGTAGCTCTTTGTAGAGCTTTAGGTTGTTGTAGTGAGGTTTTTGGCAAAACACCTGCCATCCAGCATAGCCTTTTCTTTTCTTCTCCTCCCATTGGTTTTCCCACTCTTTAGTAAAGAGTATTTGTAGTTCTTTCTTTGAACTAGCCTGGTTAGTAGTTATTTGACTTAACCAAGTGAACTTCCAATTAGGAGAGATAGTTGAGCATTTCTTTAAAAGTTTCCTCAGTGAAGAAGCATAGGAAGAAATAGTAGAAAAGGTACTGTCAAGAAAGTCTTTCAGAGAGGAGGTTTGGATAGAAGATAGAAAACAAGCTGTGCGAAATTTAAAATAGAGATCTAGAGGTAAAAGAAAAAGCTCACTCTCTAATAGAAAAGAAGGAGTGGCTTTGAAAGCACCCCCAATAAGTCTCAGACATTTGTTTTGGAATATGATAAGAGAGGAAATATTAGAGGATTTTCTGAGTGGGTTGAACCAAATTCCCACTGCATAGCTCAGTACAGATCTGAGTATTGCAGTGTACACAAGGCCTGCTGTGAGAACTGGAAAGCCCCAGGTGGAGTAAGAGGTTCTAGAAAGAGAAGATAGTGCTTTTTGTGCTTTTTGAAGAATAATTCTCTGGTGTTTGTGCCAGTGGAGTTTGGCATCCAGGTGCACTCCCAATACTCGCACTTCTTCTTTTGGTTTTAGAATCACATTCCCAAGTCTAAGCTTGAGCTGCAGATTGTCTGATCTTCTTCTGGAAAAATGAAGTATTTCATATTTCTCAGGAGAGAAGACTATTCCATGTCTTGCAGCCCAAGATAGACATTTAAGATGTGTATTCTTCAACTTCAGAAGGTTGCTTTTAAGAGAGTGTCCAAATGCAAGCAGATTTGTATCATCTGCAAATCCCAGAGCAGAAACACCAGTAGTAGGAGAATGTACAGTCTCATGAAGTTCAGAAATATAGAATAGAAAAAGAATAGGAGACAAAGGGGAACCTTGGGGAACTCCACAGTGAATAGGAATAGAAGAGGACTCAGAGTCATCAAAAACTAGAGTGGTGGTACGTCTGGTACAGAAAGAGAAGATCCAAGAAGTTAGCCAGAGAGGGATTCCTTTTCTCTCCAGAATCTTTTGAAGAATCTCTGGAAGAACTCTGTCATATGCTCCTGAGATGTCCAGAGAAAGTAGAGATGCAACCATGCCTTCTTTCCAGACTTTTTCCACTTGGGAAGTTAGAAGGAAAAGTGCTGATTCAGTTGATCTGCCTTTCCTGAACCCCATCTGGATTTCTGGCAAGAGTTTAGCCTCTTCTGCTACCTTGCTTAGTCTGGCTGCTGTAATAGCTTCCATCAGCTTGCCAGTTGTGTTTAGCAGAGCTATAGGGCGCCAGGCTTTAGCTTGGTTATAGATTCCCTTGCCAGGTTTTCTTAGACAGACTGTTTTTGCATTCTTGAATTTCTCTGGAAAGTATTCCAGTCTCCAGCATGTTGATGTGAGAACAGCTATAGCTTGGCAGAACTTGGGACCCAGAGCTTTCAGAAATCCATTTGGCAGCTTGTCTTTTCCTCCTGCTGTAAAAGGTTTCTTCTTGTTCAGAATTTGCTCCACTTCTTCAGTGGTAACCTCCTGAGAAAGCTGGATCTCTGGAGTACTCTGGTGATTTTCTGTACTTGGTTCTGGAACACGTGCTTCTGGAAAGAATTGAGCTGAGAAAGATTTTGTCTTCTCCTCAAAGCTTTTGGCTAGTCCTTCTTGAGTCTCCAGATCAGGGACCAGAGGAAGATCAGGGGTCTTGTTAGCTTTTGATTTTCCCCACTTTGCAAGCTTCCAGAATTTTGAGGAACTGGCTAGCTCATGAACTTGTTTTCTGAAGGTGTTCTGTTTGCCTTCTCTGACAGCTTTCTTCTTGAGCTTAGTTGCTTCTTCTAGCTCTTCTTGGCTTGCCTGTCCTCTGAGCACTTGTCTTCTTATTCTTCTTTCCTGCTTAACTTTAGTTTGGATCTCTTGGTTCCACCAGGGGACTGAGTGGCTAGATTGCTTCTGGAGTTCTGTGCATCTGTCTGCTATTTCTTGGAGAAAGTGGTTAAGATATTCCAAGTACTCATCCACTTCATGTTTATCTTGAAAGTGGAAGGGCAGCTGCAAATTATTACACTCTTGTTTTGCCAGGTTTGTGTCCAGTGTTTTCCAGTTCCTTTCTGGCTTCCAGGTTTTTCTTGGTGAGTCCAGGTCCAGGCTAGTTAGCACAGGTCTGTGGTCAGACTTATGAAAGAACTGCAAAGCAATTTTAGAAAAGATTAGAGAGTTAGAAAGAGAAGAAGATATAAAGGAAAGATCAATAGGTGAACAGGGTTTGTGGGAAAGAGATCTAGCTCTTGTGGGTGTAAAAGGTGCAATAGCTAACTCCAGATTTGAGTTTTTCATTAGAGTTTGGAACTTGTGTGCAGTGTCAGAATATAGTCTTCTTTTCTTTGACCAGTCAGGGTGGTGAAGATTTGAGTCTGTAAGAAGAATATGCTGCCCTTTTGCTTGTAAAGCATTTTGGAGTAGACAGAGAAGAGCTTCTGATGCTTGTAGGTAGTTCTCTTGACTTGAGGGAGTGAAGTATAGATTATGCACCCACAGAGAAGTAGAGGTGTTTTCCAGATGAATTTCAATAGAAACAAAGTCTTTACTCCAGAAAGTAGGGTGGAGAGATGACAGATTCAGGTTTTTGTTAATAAGAAAAAGAGTTCTACCAATCTCTGGAGAATATAAAGGAAGAAAAGAAGAAAAAACAGTTGAGGTGCTGGTTTGAAGGTGAGGATTCTTCCAGGGTTCTTGAAGTGCAATAATATCTACTTCTTGAAGAGTTGGGGTTGCTAGAAGTAGCTCTTGGACTGATTGGCTTTTCTGCACATTGTATTGAAGAAGTGTGAACTTTGTATTCTTCATGTAGACATTTCATCTTCAAAGATCTTGAAGGGGTTGACTGACTGCTTTCCCCCTGTGTTTGTTGATCTTGTAGACAGAATTTGCACTTCTGGAGACCCTCCTCTGAGTCTCTCTGAGCTTCTAGTTGGCTCTGTGGTTTTCCGTCTTTTTCCCCCTGGAAGAGTCTGTATGAAGGGGAAAGTAACTGGAGACTGTGTGACTGGGACAGTGGTAGCAGTGGAGATCTCATACTTCCCTGGGCGGGAAATCCATGCCTCTCTTGCCTTCTTGACTGCTTCTTGGCGTACTGGGCATGTGCTAGCCCAGGCTGGGTGAGCTCCTTTGCAGTTGCTGCATTTTGGCTTTAGCAGTTGCTCAGGGATTTGGCAGGTTCTTCTTTCATGCTGGCCTCCACAGGCACCACATACAGCTTGATTCCTGCACAGGCGAGCTTGGTGTCCATACCCAAAGCACTTGAAGCATTGTGCCACCACTGTGTTAGCCAGAAAAGGCTCTGCCTCATGCAATCTGTGGCCCAGCACTACTCCACTCTCAATTAGAAGATTGGCCTGTTCCGGGGTGGCCAGATCCAGGTGGAGTGAAGTAACTGGTTTCTTTTGAGCTATAGCCTTCTTTGACCAGTAGGCTCTTAGAATAGTGATTTGCTTGCTCAGGGATGGGTTGCTGTTCTGGATAGTCTGGCGAGTTTTTTCCAGGTTTTCTGGCTGGATGTCTGTGGTTCTGACTCCATGAATCAACACTGGGAATCTCTTGGGTTGGATAGTTGCTTCCTTGGTAAAAATAGCTGATATCCAGGCAGAGTCTTTCTCCAGAAAACTCTTAGTCTCTTGGGTTTCAGTGTTAATAAGAATGTCCCCTGAGGGAAGTTTTCTCACTGCTCTGACTTGTTTATTATAGGGACTGGGGAGTCTGTCTTGGAGAGCTTGAAAAAGCTGGATGTGAGTCCTGTTGGCCATATCAGGTGTCTGGTTACCAGGGTGGACAAGAACTTCCTTCAGAATCCTTGGAGCTAGAGGGATTTGAGCTGGGATATGTTTCTGAACAGCCTGGGCATATGATGGCTTAGATTCTTGCTTGTCTAGCCGCTTGCTAATATTCTCCAGCTCCTGGAAAATCTTGTTGGTCAGACCAGTGGGGAGAGACTGGGTTTTGGTGGACTGGGCTTCATTAGTACAAGAGTTTTTCTTAATATTCTCCCAGCTTTTCAGTACAGATTCTGGGGTAGCTTGAGTCTTGAGCCATGAGTCCAGTAGGTTGTAGTCATTCTGGAGAGCTGGATAGGGGGTAGAAGAACTAGGCTGAGTACCAGCAGAACTGGGAGCTGGCATTGTTGGAGAAGGTGTTGTTTTTCTGGTAGTGTTCTGGGAGGAGTCCGGTTTCTTCTTTTTGACAGGCATAGGGTAGGTAACCTGCACAGTGGGTTGTTCACAAAGAGTCACCTGGTTCCTAGCAGTAATTGCACAATCCTGGGACCACTCCCCAAGACTGTACTTTCCTGGGCAGTCTTTTCCAACTAGACTCTAGGGAAATCTGGCTGTATTAACTCAAGCTGGAGACCACACCCCCTGCCTGAGCTTTCCTAGAGTTTTTCAACTCTACCAGCACTAGAGGCAAGCTCTAAACCATTTCTCTTATCCTGGGAGCCCTGATCTCCTTGATGCTAGATGTTTCTCTTGAGAGAAGTTCAAGCTGTTATCTGTCTGACTGGGAGTACTTGCTCAATCCTGGGACCACACCCCAAGACTGAGTGTTCCTAGGTAATTGGGGCCTGTCCCCAGTCTTTCAGAATCCCACTGGCCACTCTCTGCCTTGTTATAGATAGTCTGTTGGTTGTTGAAGTTGAAGATCGAAGATTCAGAGATCACAACTTTTGACAAACAAGCTGGGTTACCCAAAGTGATGGGTTTTCACCTTAAGGTTTTGGTGGTTCCCAACAGATACTCGCTTGGTTTCCAGAACTTCTGACAAAGTCCGGTGATTATCAGAAGTGATGGTCCTTGAACGTAGTGGTACTGGGAAGAGTTTTGGCTTATAGATAACTGCAAAATTCTTCTGTTAACAAGAACAAGTGTTCTCCCTAGCTTCTGGCTTTGTAAATGGTAGAAGGCTGAGAATGTTGTAGAGATGCTTGATTCTTGGTGGGGGTTTTTCCAGAGTTCTTGCAGAGTGATGATGTCCACTTCCTGTAGTCTAGGGTTTGCCAGTAGAAGTTCTTGGCATGTCTGGCTTTTCTAGACATTATACTGGAGAAGGTTAAGTGTGGAGTAACTTATTAATCTTCTTGGCTAGAGTCTTCCAAGATCTCAGTAGCTTTTTTTCTGGGTATGTTGATTTGGAACTCTGAGTTCTGTGCAAGTGGGAAAGTGGGGAGCTGAGTGTTCAGTCTTGAGCTTGAGCATGCTCTTAGTACTTCCCCTTGTTTTCTTTTCTTAGCTTCTTGTCTGTCTTGTAGACTTGGCCTTTTTTCTTGTGTTGAGGGAGTCTGAGGTAGAGCTAGTCTGGGAGCTGTTGTGTACCTCCCTGGTCTTGCTAGCTATACCTCTCTTGCTTTCTGGATTGCTTCCTGTTTTTTCTGGCAGGACTTTGACCAGGCTGGGTGGTTTCCCTTGCAGTTTGCACATTTTGGTGTTAGAGTTTCTGGAGAAGTCTGGCAGTCTCTTCTGGCATGCTTTCCTCCACAGGCTGTGCACTGGGCTTGGGCTTGGCAAGTGTGTGCTTGGTGTCCAAACCTAGCACATTTGTAGCACTGGATGACTGATGTTGCTAGCAGGACTGGTTCTACTTTATGTAGAGTGTATCCTAGAACTACTCCTTTCTTAATTAGGAGGTTTGCTTGCTCTGGGGTAGCTAGATCCAGATGTAGAGATGTGACTGGCTTCTGGAGGAGTTTGGCTTTTCTGGACCAGTAGGTTCTTAGGATGTTGACCTTACTTTCCATCCCAGGATTTTGGGAGAAGATTGCCTTTTTTATTTCCTCCAGGTTTTCTGGCTTGAAGTCTTTGGTCTGCACCCCATGGACTAGCACTGGAAAGATTCTGGGTGATATCTTGGCCTCTGCTGTAAAGACAGCTGGGATCCAGTCCTTGTTTTCCTCTAGCTGAGTCTTGGCTTGAGGAGTTTCCAGAGAGATTATAATATCTTCTGAGGGTAGTTTTCTGGCTGCTCTTATTTCTTTTTGGCAGGAGAGTGGTGTTTTCTTCTTGAGAGCTTCCATAAGCTGGGCTGGTGTTCTGTTTGCTAGCTGGCCAGTCTGAGTTCCAGGTCTGATAGTGATTTCACTGTGGATTCTGGTTGGAACAGGGATTTCCTGCCCTACTGTTTTCTGGGCTGCCTGGGCATATGTTGGCTTGGTGTTTTGTTTTTGGACTTGTTTCTCAATGCTGTCCAGTCTCTCAAGTATCTTCTGGAGACTCTGGGAGTTAGGTGAGTGAGTGGAGACATCTTTGTCCAGAGCTTCTACCACTTTGGACAGAATACTATCCTATGCTTTTTTGATGTGTTGGGGAGCTTTTGTGTGGATAAGCCATTCTTCCACTAGCTGGGGAGGTGTCAGCCCCTTCTCTTCTTCTTTTTCTTGAGTCTGGGATTGGTCTGTCAGGGAGTTAGCCACTGGGGGTTGCTGGGAGCTTGGAGAAGACTGGTTTTCTTTCTCTTTCTCTGGTTTTTTCTTTGACATTATGTGGTTTTAGGTGTCTTCCAGTAGTTCTTTTTGGCTGGGATTGGTGAGGCTCTTTTGGAGACTTCTTCCAGTTGTTCGCAAAGGGTCACCTGGTTCCTAGCAGTAGTTGCACAATCCTGGGACCACTCCCCAAGACTGTACTTTCCTGGGCAGTCTTTTCTAACTAGACTCTAGGGAAATCTGGTTGTATTAACTCAAGCTAGGGACCACACCCCCTGCCTGAGCTTTCCTAGAGTTTTTCAACTCTACCAGCACTAGAGGCAAGCTCTAAACTATTCCTCTTATCCTGGGAGCCCTGATCTCCTTGTTGGTGGATGTTTCTCACTTTTAGGAGAGGTTTTGTGTTTTATCTCTGATAGACTGGGAGTGCTGGCTTAATCCTGAGTTTTAGTCTCAGGGCTGATTGTTCCAAGGTAGGTAGAGCTTTGCCCAGTCCTTCAGAATACCTCTGGTCCCTCTCACTCTTGTTGTGGCTGGGTGGTTGGTAGTTGAAGCAAGAAGACATAAGTTCTGGGATCACAACTTTTGACCAATAGGCGTGATTCAGAAAAGTGATGGGTTTTCACTCTTGGGAAGTGGGTGGTTTCAGCAAGCTTCACGACTGGTTTCCAGGACTTATGACCAAATGCGCTGATTGTCAAAAGTGATGGTCCTTTGACAATGTGGTACTGGGAAGAGTTTTCATCCGGGCTGCTGATAGTCTGGCGATAGTTCTCTTATGGAACAATCGTCTTCAACTCATGTTGTGATCCAGACAAGTAGATCTACTTCAATACAATCTTGTACAAAGCCACTGATCAGGTGTCATCACCACCACGTTCCACCAAACCCCTTCACACTCCTTGACACTCCTCTCCTGCGAGAACCAAACCGCCTTCCGCATCTCGCCCTAATCCTATACTCGGATAGGACGGTACGGTACGGACCGCAACACTCTGGAAGAACTCTGCTATATACTCCTGAGATATCCAGAGAAAGTAGGGATGCAACCATGCCTTCTTTCCAGACTTTTTCCACTCGGGAAATTAGAAGAAAAAATACTGATTCAGTTGATCTGCCTTTCCCGAACCTCATCTGGATTTCTGGCAAGAGTTTGGCTTCTTCTGCTACCTTGCTTAGCCTGGCTGCTGTAATAGCTTCCATCAGCTTGCCAGTTGTGTTTAGCAGAGCTATAGGGTGCCAGACTTTAGCTTGGTTGTAGATTTCTTTGCCAGGTTTTCTTAGACAGACTGTTTTCACATTCTTGAACTTCTCTGGAAAGTATTCCAGTCTCCAGCATGTTGATGTGAGAATAGCTATAGTTTGGCAGAACTTGGGACCCAGAGCTTTCAGAAATCTATTTGGCAGCTTGTCTTTTCCTCCTACTGTAAAAGGTTTCTTCTTGTTCAGAATTTGCTCTACTTCTTCAGTGGTAACCTCCTGGAAGAGCTGGATCTCTGGGGTACTTGTTACAACCCATGGGATGGGAGCCACTTATTTATAGGCAATCAGGCCGCAGGCCAGGCAAGAGGACACTATGGAAGTCAAGTGACCAACCAACAAGGGGTCACGTGACTGTCGAGACACACACAGGAGTCTTGACGCAGCATGCATGAAGCATCAAGACAATCTCACCAGTCTTGACGCAGGATGCATGAAGTATCAAGACAATCTCACCAGTCTCAACACAGGATGTATGAAGTATCAAGACAATCTCACCAGTCTTGACACAGGGTGCATAACATGGTAGGACTGTCAAGACAATCTCACCTGTCTTGACGTCAAGACTGTCAAGACAATCTTGATTGTCTTGACAGGCCAGCACTATATAGTCTGACAATAGTTCTCCTATAGAACAATTGTCTTCAACTTATGTTGTGATCCAGACAACTAGATCTACTTCAATATAATCCTTTTGTACAAAGCTATTGATCAGGTGTCACCACCACCATGTTCCACCAAACCTCTTCACACTCCTTGACACTCCTCTCCTGCGAGAACCAACCCACCTTCCACATCTCACCCTGAATCCTATACTTGGTTAGGACAGCACAGTACAGACTGCAATACTTTGAAGACTCTCAAGGATGAGTACCTCAGGAGTAACCAACCCCAACTTTCCAGATGGAAAGATTAGTGTCGCCAAGCCAGACCTGTTCTACAGTGAAAGAAACAAAGTTGATGACTGGCTTATGCAACTCCAAGTTTACTTTCAATTCCAACCAGAGACAAAGCTGCCTAAGGAGAAGTGGCCCCTCTTCGCAACCACTTACATGAGAGGTAATACTTATTGATAGATCAAGCCCTACGTCAACAAACATCTCTCAGGAAACAGAGACCATGATAGTATGTCGGAATGGATGACAAAATGGACACAATTCAAGGACAAGATCAAAAGGATCCTTGGACTATCTAACAAAGACAAAGTGGCTATACAAATAATCCAGCACATCAAACAACAACACTCTGCCGCAGAGTACACCACGCAGTTCAAGCAATACTCAGTACTGACTGACTGGGACAACAACGCCCTGATAGTCATGTACTGACATGGACTCAAGGAAAACATGAAGGATGAAATCACCTTCAACAGACAAGTGGTCGACACACTGGACAAGCTCATCGCACAAGCAATCAACATTGATGACAAACTATTCGAGTGAGTGATGGAGAAACACCACGACAGAGGATACAGCCACCCCACATGGCATGTGAGCAACCACTACAAGCCACCTAACATGACACCACCACATAACCCATATGGCTATACACCCATGGAACTGGATGCAGTCCACCACAAGGGAAGGTTCACAAAGGGAAGAAACAATAAAAAAGGGAAAGCACTGAAGTGCTATACCTGTGGCAAGCTAGGCCACATAGTGAAAGACTGTTGTTCAAAGAACAAGGTGCACTGACAGCAAATTAATACACTTGATAGAGACTGGAATGTCATCAAGCCAGAGGACCCACCAGAAGAGGCTCAGCTATCCCTTGAACAATAGGACAACTACGATCAGACATTGGAAGCAGTCCACCAACTGGCAACATCAGGAGGCAAGGACCTACCAGAACAGACAGGTCAGGACAAGGGACAGGAGCCCTTAACCACCTCTGATAGAGACCGAGACAAACCCATGTCTATCAAAGAAGAAATACCACAAGGAAGCTATGCTTACAGTATGGATCCACGAAATCTACGGCACAGTGAACTACAGTGGAGGTTTTGCACGAAGCACTACTGCACCTACCACAAACAACTACAAAGGTACGGAGGACATTCACCCTACCACACCACCTGCCACAAGCATTGGGTCAATTGCAAGAAGGATGTGTGTGAGATCTATCTTTGGGATAAACACCAACACACCACATTCCCCGGACACACACATGATTAGCACAAACACCTCATGTTCCTACAGCAAGGCAATAACCACAACTGCTACATCAACAATTGGCAGTACTGCCTTAAGCCTGGATGTGACAAGCATCAGCAAGACAAATTCATAAACAGATTCCTCAGAACTGATGGGAATAGCTGGACCCATTGCCCAGTCAGTGGAAAAACACTTCAATCAGGAAAAGACTGAACTCTCTTGTCAAGGGGTGACATCAGGAGCTCAACAACATGACCCCTAGCAACACAAAGCACCTGCGATTACCTGTGTCACTACACACCAACACACCAGTACAGACATACACACTTGTTGATTCTGGAGCCAGTGGAAACTACATTTCAAGACAACTTTACAACACTCTCAGCACTGGAAGGAGACGCAAGCAGCAGCCCTATCAGTTCGTGATAGTAAATGGACAGACAGAGCTAGTCTGCCATGAGACGCAGCCAATGGAAATAGTTACTGGACACCATGCTGAAAGAATCCACCTTGATATTGTCAAGTTGGCCACTCAGGATATCTATTTGGGGATGCCTTGGCTAAAGAAACACAACCCAGTTGTTAACTGGAGGACAGGAGTACTCACATTTAAGAACTGCACTAACAACACAGCTCGGACCTGTTACCAGCCGCAGAAGGTGGGGACAGATGAGGGAAGGAGTCCTCAGTGGAACCTCACTGACAGAAAGGACAACTCTCAAGAGAAGAGGTCTGCCTTGACAGGCACACCCCAGAACCAGGTGGTCAAACAGTCAGAGATGAAGAGAGAGGAAGTTGTTAACTCTCTGGAGATCTCTGAAGAGTACTGACCTGGGTATGATAACCTCTTTCAGGAAGAGACAATGACAGCAGTGTTGCCTAAGCACCAATCTTGGGATCATGAGATCAAGTTGCAACCAGGGATAGAGCCAGGATTTGGACTAATTTACCAGTTATCAGAGAAAGAGCTCTAAGTACTTCGCGAGTACCTGGAGAAAAACCTGAAAAAGAGTTTCATTCAAGAATCTCAATTGCCAGCAGGATACCTGATACTATTTGCACCAAAGAAAGACAGAAGTCTTCAACTTTGTGTGGACTACAGGAAACTCAACAACATTACCATCAAGAACTGATATCTGTTGCCAAATGTGAACAAATTGCAAGACAGGATCAGCCAAGCTACAATCTTCACCAAGCTGGACTTGAAAGAAGTATACAACCTGATACACATGAAAGAAGGAGAAGAATGGAAGACAGCCTTCAGAACCTGATACAGACACTACAAGTATCTGGTTATGCTATTCGGACTCACGAACACACCAGTAATATGTCAAGCATTGATCAACAACATCATCAGAGTATACCTAGACCAAACAGCTATCACCTACTTGGACAACATTCTTGTCTACTCAAACACGCAACAGGAACATACCAAACATGTGAAGGATGTTCTACGATGTCTACAAAAAGCAGGGCTCAAGCTCAACCCAAAGAAATACAAGTTCAACAAACTGGAAGTTGAATTCCTCAGATACATCATAGGAATCAAAGAGATCAAGATCAACCCTGAGAAAATCAAAGTGATTTAACAATAGCCAACACTGACATCAGTTAAGGAAGTACAAGCCTTCCTAGGATTTGCTAACTTCAACTGACAGTTCATTAAGAACTACTCACAGATGGCAACACCACTGACAGAACTCACAAAGAAGGATGTGGAGTACCAGTGGACAGAGAGACAACAAAAAGTATTCCAACAGCTCAAGGACACTTGTGCCAAGGAACCAGTTCTCCTCAACTTCAAGACAGGCCAACTGACACAAATCAAGACAGACACTTCAGATCAGGCAGTGGGAGCATGTTTATGCCAACAGGCAGATGGCAAGTGACACCCAGTCACCTACTACTCACACAAAATATCACAAGCAGAACAAAACTATGATATCCACAACAAAGAGCTACTGGCAGTTGTCAACACACTCAAACACTGGAGAGTGTACGTGGAAAGTAGTTCTGAACTCACTGTTCTCACAGACCACAAGAATCTGACAACATTCACGACAACCAAGAAGCTGAACAGACAGCAAGTCAGATAGGCTGAACTCCTAGGGCAACACAAGTTTAAGATCTTGTACACCCCCAGACAAGATAATAGAAGAGCAGACACACTAATCTGACAAAAAAACCACATAGAAGATGATGAACACCAAGGAATGATCTTACAGCAGGACTAGCAAGGAAACCTGGTACCACAACCACAGATCAACAAGCTTATAGCAGAAGATACTGAAGAACTAATAAGGAACTACCACGACAATCCAGCACATGGTCACCCAGGAATCTCCAAGACCACAGACCTTATCCAAAAGGCAGGGAACAATGTCATCAATCTCTGACAATAAGTCATAAACTACATCAGCAAGTGTCTACTATGCCAGAGAAACAAACATAGACAACACAAGCCATATAGAGAAGGACACCTGAACACAATACCAAGAGGTCTGTGGGAAGACGTGTCAATAGACTTTATCACCAAGCTACCCAAGTCCAAAGACCCAGTCACAGGAATCACCTACAACTTGATTATGGTGATAGTGGACAGATTTACAAAATATCTAATAGTGGTACTATTCAAGGAAACTCACACAGCAGAGTAGTTGGGACACCTCCTACTGGACAGATTGGTCAGAGACCACGGAGTTCCAATCATAGTCATTACAGACAGAGACAAACTCTTCATATCCAACTACTGGAAAACAATCAGTGCAGCCATGGGAACAAAACCCAAAATATCTACAGTCTATCACTCACAAACTGACAGCCAGACAGAGCAAGCAAACCAAGTCCTGGAGACTTACTTACAGTATTACATCAACCAGACCCACAGCAATTGGGTACAATTATTACCAGTGGCACAGCTGGCAATGAACCAGCACAGATCAGACTCAACAAAGAAATCACTATTCTTTACCAATTTTAGACAACACGTAAACATCAGAATGCCAAGCAGAGCTTCACCAAACACAGAGAAAGCACTCCAGCATAACAAGCTCCTACAATAAACACACATGATGATGAGGTATTACCTTCAAGAGACCTCAGAAAAGATGCAGTGCTAAATAGACAAAAAATCAAAAATGGCACCTCAGCTGAAGAAGGGGGATAAAGTCTACCTCCTCACAAAAAATTGGAAAGTCAAGAAACCAAGAACAAAGAAACTAGACTATGTCAAGGTCAGACTATTTTCAGTTGAAGAAAGAACTGGACCAGTCAACATCAGACTGCGACTACTGAGAGATACTCAGGTACACCCAAACTTTCACATCTCAATGATTGAATTAGCTGACCAGAGCACACTCTTGCAGGAAACATTTCATTACCAACCAGAGGAAGAACAGGAATTTGAGGTCAAACAGATCTTGAAGAGAAAAGGTCAGCGATACCTTATCAAGTGGAAAAACTACCCAGACTCAGAAAATACCTGGGAACCACTCAGGAACCTCATGAACTGCCAGCTCCTTCTGCAGCAGTTCTGGCAGCAGTAGAACTGAACAGCTTGGCCTGCAGTGTGGATGTGTCAATAACTATCGCTGACAAGTCTTCACCATCTACCTCCATCTCAGCAACAAGGCACTGGAGCTTCTTCTTTGCTCAACCCTCAGCACCTTCAAGAGCTTTTCACTTTCAGGACACACAAGCCTGCAGCTTGGCAAGCTGCTCAACAAGAGCATCCCACTTGGCCTCATCAAAAGCCAAATCCTTGCAAAGGTTATCTTGGGTCATGTTCAGCAACTCCCAAGAAAGTGACACACAGGACTTCCCATGACAAGTGCATTCAGCACACTTCAACTTATTGTTGTTGTCAGACATTTGGAAGCAGGGCTTGTGGTTCAAAACACAGAAGTCACACAGAGCAAGCAACACAAAGTTATGATCACAGATCTGGGCTGCCAGTTGTTTTCGGTAAGTAGAGGTATGTGATTTTGCAGACATACTCAAGAATTCATCAGGACAATGAATGAAGGAGAGAAGGGTAGTGTTACAACCCATGGGATAGGAGCCACTTATTTATAGGTAATCAGACTGTAGGCCAGGCAAGAGGACACCATGGAAGTCAAGTGACTAACCAACAAGAGGTCACGTGACTGTTGAGACACACACAGGAGTCTTGACGCAGCATGCATGAAGCATCAAGACAATCTCACCAGTCTTGACACAGCATGCATAAAGTATCAAGACAATCTCACCAGTCTTGACGCAGGATGCATGAAGCATCAAGACAATCTCACCAGTCTTGACGCAGGGTGTATAACATGGTGGGACTATCAAGACAATCTCACCTGTCTTGACGTCAAGACTGTCAAGACAATCTTAATTGTCTTGACAGGCCAGCACTATATAGTCTGATAATAGTTCCCCTATGGAATAATCATCTTCAACTCATGTTGTGATCCAGACAACTAGATCTACTGCAATACAATCCTTTTGTACAAAGCTATTGATCAGGTGTCACCACCACCATGTTCCACCAAACTCCTTCGCACTCCTTGACACTCCTCTCCTGTGAGAACCAACCTGCCTTCCACATGTCACCC
The DNA here is from genome assembly GCA_963422465.1 of Lichina pygmaea. Taxonomy (NCBI): domain Eukaryota; kingdom Fungi; phylum Ascomycota; class Lichinomycetes; order Lichinales; family Lichinaceae; genus Lichina; species Lichina pygmaea. The sequence continues at coordinate 1,411,049 of OY730175.1, read as the reverse complement.
TTACTCCTATACTCAGTTAGGATAGTACAGTACAGACTGCAACAGTACTCTGGTGGCTTTCTGTACCTAGTTCTGGAACAAGTGCTTTTGGAAAGAATTAAGCTGAGAAAGTCTTTGTCTTCTCCTCAAAGCTTTTGGCTAGTCCTTCTTGAGTTTCCAGATCTGGGACCAGAGGAAGATCAGAGGTCTTGTTAGCTTTTGATTTACCTCACTTTGCAAGCTTCCAGAATTTTGAGGAACTAGCTAGCTCATGTACTTGTTTTCTGAAGGTGTTCTGTTTGCCTTCTCTGACAGCTTTCTTCTTGAGCTTGGTTGCTTGCTCTAGCTCTTCTTGGCTTGCCTGACCTCTGAGCACTTGTCTTCTTATTCTTCTTTCCTGTTTAACTTTAGTTTGGATGTCTTGGTTCCACCAGGAGACTGAGTGGCTAGATTGCTTCTGGAGTTCTGTGCATCTGTCTGCTATTTCTTGGAGAAAGTGGTTAAGATATTCCAAGTACTCATCCACTTCATATTTATCTTAAAGAAGGATGTGGAGTACCAGTGGATAGAGAGATAACAAAAAGTATTCTAACAGCTCAAGAACACTTGCACCAAGAAACCAGTTCTTCTCAACTTCAAGACAGGCCAACCAACACAAATCAAAACAGACACTTCAGATCAAGTAGTGGAAGTATGTCTATGCCAACAGGCAGACAGCAAATAGCACCCAGTTGCCTACTGTTGCAGTCTGTACTGTGCCATCCTAACTGAGTAAAGGATTAAGGGCAAGATGTGGAAGGCAGGTTGGTTCTCGCAGGAGAGGAGTGTCAAGAAGTGCGAAGGGGTTTGGTGGAACGTGGTGGTGGTGACACCTGATCAATGGCTTTGTACAAAAGGATTGTATTAAAGTAGATCTAGTTGTCTGGATCACAACATGAGTTGAAGATGATCATTCCATAAGGGAACTATCACCAGACTATATAGTGCTGGCCTGTTGAGATAATCAAGATTGTCTTGATAGTCTTGATGTCAAGACAGGTGAGATTGTCTTGACAGTCCCACCATGTTATGCACCCTGCGTCAAGACTGGTGAGATTGTCTTGATGCTTCCTGCACCCTGCATCAAGACTGGTGAGATTGTCTTGATGCTTCATGCATGCTGCGTCAAGCCACCCGTGTTTGTCTCAACAGTCACGTGACCCCTTGTCAGTTTAGTCACTTGATTTTCCATGGTGTCCTCTTGCCTGGCCCGCAGCCTGATTGCCTATAAATGAGTGGCTCCCATCCTAGGGATCGTAACACCTACTACTCACACAAGATGTCACAAGTTGAAAGAAACTATAATATCCACAACAAAGAGCTATTGGTAGTTGTCAACACACTTGAACACTGGAGAGTGTACACAGAAAGCAGTTCTGAACTCACTATTCTCACAGACCACAAGAACCTGACAATATTCATAACAACAAAGAAGCTGAACTGACAACAAGTCAGATAGGCTGAACTTCTTGAGTAACACAAGTTCAAGATCTTGTACATCCCCAGACAAGATAATAGGAGAGCAGACACACTAATCTGACAAAAAAACCACATAGAAGATGATGAACACCAAGGAATGATCTTACAGCAGGACTAGCAAGGAAACCTGGTACCACAACCACAGATCAACAAGCTTATAGCAGAAGATACTGAAGAACTAATAAGGAACTACCATGACAACCCAGCACATAGTCACCCAGGAATCACCAAGACCATAGACCTTATCCAAAAGGCAGGGAACAATGTCATCAATCTCTGACAATAAGTCATAAACTACATCAGCAAGTGTCTACTATGCCAGAGAAACAAACATAGACAACACAAGCTATACAGAGAAGAACACCCAAACATGATACTAAGAGGTCTATGGGAAGATGTGTCAATGGACTTTATCACAAAATTACCCAAGTCCAAAGACCCAGTCACAGGAATCACCTACAACTCAATCATGGTGATAGTGGACAGATTCACAAAATACCTAATAGTAGTACTATTCAAGAAGACCTATACAGCAGAACAATTAGGACATCTCTTACTGGACAGATTGGTCAGAGACCACAGAGTTCTAATCATGATTATTACAGACAGAGACAAACTCTTCACATCCAACTACTGGAAGACAATCTGTGCAGCCATGGGAACAAAACCCAAAATGTCTACAGTCTATCACCCACAAACAGACAGCCAGACAGAGTGAGTGAATCAAGACTGTCAGGAGCAACTGAGCTACCCCTGTCACCTGACCGCGCTTAGTCAGCTGCTTAGCTAGCAGCTCCTACATAGCGCACTTCTTGCTGAGGATTAGGATCCTCAGTGATCAATCTACACATCCACCTGCAGGCACCTGACAGCCCTGCCCCGACTCAGTCCCACCACTCTACTAGAGACTCTCCAGAGCCCAAAGGATCTTCTCTGTTCCTCTGCCACCACACTGCTGGCTAGAACCCTTGATAGGATACTGCCCAGGCTCCGCTAGGTGGCCGGGATCCTAACAATATTGATCACTCTTCTCCGGAAAGGGAGGCAGTCCAGCGGGAGAAAAGAGGAGAAGAGAACTATCACTCTATAGTGGTTCTGACTGCAGATGCATTAGGCTAACAAGGTGCTACTGCAAGTTCTCAGAGAGATGGCTACTAGCCAAAGTGCACTGGCATCCCAGAGCCACCGCAAAGGTGCAGAGAAGCAGTCTACCAAAAGGCCTTCTACAAAAATCACCATGATGCCTCAACAAAAGCTGCCACAAAGGTGCACTGAAGCCGCTGCAAAAGCACACCAAAACTGCGCTGAGCAGCCACCGCAAACACTGCAAATCTCAACAAATACACTAAGCTGAATGTGTACCCGATACAAACCAAAGTGAGAGGAGCACCAGCACCAACCCTGCTACACGCCGCGGCCGCGCAGGCGCTGTGCAGGGGGCCACACTGCAAAGCAGGCGGACAAGGGCTTGTGTGGCACTGAGGAGCCCCCCGCCCGACACCGCGCTGCGAAGCAGGCGGGCCCCTAGAGCTTGTGTGGCTCTGAAAAGCCCCGGCCCAGCAGTGCCCTGCGGGCGCGCGGGCGCGCGGGCGTGTGAGGGTCTTGATGGAGCTGCTCTCGCACTCTGCGGGGGTGAGGCAGGCAGGTTTTGAGGCTAGAGCGCCTTCTAGCAGGAGGGCCTAATCTGAACACACACCACGGCCGTGTCGGCACTGTGCAAGGGGCCACACTGCAAAGCAGGTGGACAAGGGCTTGTGTGGCACTGAGGAGTCCCCTGCCCAACACCGCACTGTGAAGCAGGCGGGCCCCTAGGGCTTGTGTGACACTGAGGAGTCCCCTGCCCGACAGTGCGCCACAGGCGTGCGGGTGCCTTGAAGAAGCTGCTCTTGCACCCTGTGGGGACAAGGCAGGCAGGCTTCAAGACTAGGGCACCTCCTAGCAGGAGGGCCTAGTCTGAATGCACACTGCGGCTGTGTGGGCACTGTGCAGAGGCCGCGCTGCGAAGAAGGCGGACAAGGGCTTGTGTGGCACTGAGGAGCCCCCCACCCGACGCCGCGCTGCGAAGCAGGCGGGCCCCTAGGGCTTGTGTAGCTCTGAGAAGCCCCCTGCCCGACAGTGCGCCACAGGCACGCGGGTGCCTTGAAGGAGCTGCTTCACGCCCGGTGGGGGCAAGGTGGGTGAACTCCTAGGGCGCAGTTGACTTTGAGAAGTTCCGGCCTGACCGCGCGCTGCAGGCGTGTGGGTACGTTGTCAAGGAGCTGCTCTGTGCTCTGCAGGGTGGGGTGGGTGAACTCCTAGGCTAGAGCGCCTTCTAGAAGGAGGGCGCAGCCTGATTGCACACCACTGATCTGTGGGCGACATGCAGAAGCTGTGCTGCAGGTGCGCGGGTACCCTGAAGGAGCTGCTTGGACTCTGCAGGGGTGAGGTGGGTGAACTCCTAGGCTAGAGCGCCTCCTAGAAGGAGAGCGCAGTCTGATTTCACACCACTGATGTGTGGGTGATGTGCAGGAGCCATGCTGCAAAGACGGCAGACTCCGAGGGCTTAGGTGGCTCTAATAAGCTCCAGCTTGACTGCATGCTGCTGCTGCGGGGTGCGTGGGTACCTTGAAGAAGCTGCTTCACACCCGGCAGGGGTGAGGTGGGTGAACTCCTAGGGTGTGGTTGACTTTGAGAAGCCCTGGCCCGACTGCGCGCTGCGGGCGTGCGGGCGCATTGAAGGAGCTGCTTCATGCCCGGTGGGGGCAAGGTGGTTGAACTCCTAGGGTGCGGTTGACTTTGAGAAGTCCCGGCCCGACTGCGCACTGTGGGCGTGCAGGTACACGGATGTCAAGGAGCTGCATCACACCTGGCGGGGGCGGGGTGGTTGAACTCCTAGGGCGTGGTTGACTTTGAGAAGCCCTGGCCCAACCGTGCACTATGGGCGCGCGGGTACGCAGATGTCAAGGAGCCACTTCGCACCCAGCAGGGGCGAGGTGGTTGAACTTCTAGAGTGTGGTTGACTTTGAGAAGCCCCGGCCTGACCGTGCGCTGCGGGCGCGCAGGTACGCAGATGTCAAAGAAGCTGCTTTTGCGTCCTGCGGGGGCAAGGCGGGTGAGCTCCTAGGCTTGAGTGTCTCCTAGAAGGAGGGCGCAGCCTGAGTGCACACCACTGATGTGTGGGCGATGTGCAGAAGCCGCACTGCAAAGCAGGCAGACTTCCAGAACTATAGTGTGATGCAGCGCATAGTGACCTGCAGGGCCTAGGTGCCATGCTGCAGAGTCAGCCTACATGGCGATGAGTCTACAGAGAGGCTTCAAGCTAGCTAGCAGACCTACAAGGTTGTGCTAAGCTGGATTGAACTACGTTACTAGCAAGGTTGCAGAATATACAGAATCTTGGGGTAGCAAGCTCTAAAAAAGCCTGTGCAAACACCAGTGGGGCTGCGACCCTATGTTGCAGTCTGTACCGTACTGTCCTATCTGAGTATAGGATTAGGGCGAGAGGTGGAAGGCGGGTTGGTTCTCACAGGAGAGGAGTGTCAAGGAGTGCGAAGGGGTTTAGTGGAACATGGTGGTGGTGACACCTGATCAATGGCTTCGTACAGAAGGACTGTATTAAAGTAGATCTAGTTGTCTAGATCACAACATGAGTTGAAGACAATCATTCCATAAGAGAACTATCGCCAGACTATATAGTGCCCAGTTTGTGAGCACAGTGAGCTCTGCTCACTTTGCTCACTTGTTCGTGCATATGCATGCTGCGGCAAGCACCCCCTGGTTTGTCTTGCCGGTCACGTGACTGGTTCCCGTGTCACGCTGCCTGGTACTTCTGTCCAGTATTCTGTCTGCTGCTTTCTGTGAGTATATAAAGACTGTGTTCCTCCTGGGTCGTAACACTATCCTCCTCTCCATCTTTTATTATCTTGATGAAATCTGGTCATACCTCCAAAGTCACGTGCGACTGTTAGCTGAACTCAGCTTACTGCTCAAATCCACAATCAGAGTTTTGTTTCATGTACGCCCTGCGACTTTTATGTTCTCTGTGGTCATCCGTGCTTCCAGATATCAGGAGAAGATGATAAGTTGAAATGTGCTGCGTGCACTTGGCACGGAAGGTCTTGTGTCTCTGTGTCCTGGGAATCTCTGAACATGTCCTGGGACAACCTCCGTGAGAATGTGGCCACTGACAAGGCAACACGCAACACACTCTTTGAATAACTTGCCACAGTGCAGGCTTGTCTGTCTTGGAAGTGAAAGATGTTGGAGAGTGCTGAGGTCTGTGCAAGGCAGAAGCTTCAGTGCTTGGTGAAAGAGATGGAGTTGGATGGTGAGGATTTGACTTGATCAGTCATTGACACATCCCTCCTGCAGGCTGAGCTGTTCAGTCCTGCTCCTGCCAAAACTGTTGCAGAAGAAGCTGGCAGTTCGCGAGGTTCTTGAGTGGTTCCCAGGTATTTTCCGAGTCTGGGTATCCTTTCCACTTTGACAAGGTATTGCTGACCTTTCCTAGCCAGGATCTGTTCAACTTCAAACTCTTGTTCTTCTTCAGGTTGATAATGGAATGTTTCCTGCAAGGGTGTGCTCTGGTCGGCTGGTTCAATCATCAATATATGAAAGTTTGGATGGACTCTGGCATCCCTTGGTAGTCGTATCTTGATGTTGACTGGTCCTGTTTTTTCTTCGACTGAAAATAGTCTGACCTTGATGTTATCAAGTTTCTTTGTTCTTGGTTTCTTTGTTTTCCAATTTCTTATGAGGAGGTAGACTTTATCCCCCTTCTTTAGCTGAGGTGCTATTTTTGATTTCTTGTCTATTTGATGTTGTATTCTTTCTGAGGTCTCTTGAAGGTAGTGCCTTATCATCATGTGTGTTTGTCGTAGGAGCTTGTCATGTTGGAGTGCTTTCTCCATGTTTGGTGAAGCTCTGCTTGGCATCCTGATGTTCACATGTTGTCCAAAATTGGCAAAAAATAGTGATTCCTTTGTTGAGTCTGATCTGTGCTGGTTGATTGCCAGCTGTGCCACTGGTAATAATTGTACCCAATTGCTGTGGGTCTGGTTGATGTAATACTGTAAGTAAGTCTCCAGGACTTGGTTTGCTTGCTCTGTCTGGCTGTCAGTTCGTGGATGATAGACTGTAGACATTTTAGGTTTTGTTCCCATGGCTGCACTGATTGTCTTCCAGTAGTTAGATGTGAAGAGTTTGTCTCTGTCTGTAATGATTGTGATTGGAACTCTGTGGTCTCTGACCAATCTGTCCAGTAAGAGGTATCCCAACTGTTCTGCTGTGTGGGTTTTCTTGAATAGTACCACTATTAGATATTTTGTAAATCTGTCCACTATCACCATAATCAAGTTGTAGGTGATTCCTGTGACTGGGTCTTTAGACTTGGATAGCTTCATGATGAAGTCTATTGACACATCTTCCCACAAGCCTCTCGGTATCGTGTTCGGGTGTCCTTCTCTGTATAGCTTATGTCTTCCATGTTTGTTTTTCTGGTATAGTAGACACTTGCTGATGTAGCCTGTGACATGTTGTCAGAGGTTAATGACATTGTTCCCTGCCTGTTGGATAAGGTCTGTGGTCTTGGAGATTCCTGGGTGACCATGTGCTGGATTATTGTGGTAGTTCCTTATTAGTTCTTCAGTGTCTTCTGCTGTGAGCTTGTTGATCTGTGGTCAAGGTACTAGGTTTTCTTGCTGGTCCTGTTGTAAGATTGTTCCTTGGCATTCATCATCTTCTATATAGTCTTTTCATCAGCTTAGTGTGTCTGCTCTCCTGTTGTCTTGTCCAGGGGTGTACAAGATCTTGAACTTGTGTTGCCCTAGGAGTTCAGCCCATCTGACTTGCTGTCTAATCAGCTTCTTGGTTGTCATGAATGTTGTCAGATTCTTGTGGTCTGTGAGAACAGTGAGTTCAAAACTGCTTTCCGCGTACACTCTCCAGTGTTCAAGTGTGTTGACAACTGCCAGTAGCTCTTTGTCGTGGATATCATAGTTTTGTTCTGCTTGTGTTATTTTTCGTGAGTAGTAGGTAACTGGGTGCCACTTGCTGTCTGCCTGTTGGCATAGACATGCTCCCACTGCCTGATCTGAAGTGTCTGTCTTGATTTGTGTTGGTTGGCCTGTCTTGAAGTTGAGGAGAACTGGTTCCTTGGTGCAAGTGTCCTTGAGCTGTTGGAATACTTTTTGTTGTCTCTCCATCCACCGGTACTCCACGTCCTTCTTTGTGAGTTCTGTCAGTGGTGTTGCCATCTGTGAGTAGTTCTTAATAAACTGTCAGTTGAAGTTGGCAAATCCTAGGAAGGCTTGTACTTCCTTAACTGATGTCAGTGTTGGCCATTGCTGAATCACTTTGATTTTCTCAGAGTCAATCTTGATCCCTTCAATCCCTATAATGTATCTGAGGAATTCAACTTCCAGTTTGTTGAACTCGTATTTCTTTGGGTTGAGCTTGAGCCCTACCTCTTGTAGGCATTGTAGAACATCCTTCACATGTTTGGTATGTTCCTGTTACATGTTTGAGTAGACAAGAATATTGTCCAGGTAGGCAATAGCTGTTTGGTCCAGGTGTGCTCTGATGATGTTGTTGATCAATGCTTGACATGTTGCTGGTGTGTTTGTGAGTCTGAATAGCATAACCAGATACTTGTAGTGTCTGTATCAGGTTCTGAAGGCTGTCTTCCATTCTTCTCCTTCTTTCATGTGTATCAGGTTGTATGCTTCTTTCAAGTCCAGCTTGATAAAGATTGTAGCTTAGCTGATCCTGTCTTGCAATTTGTTTGCATTTGGCAACAGATATCAGTTCTTGATGGTAATGTTGTTGAGTTTCCTGTAATCCACACAAAGTCGAAGACTTCTATCTTTCTTTGGTGCAAATAGTATCAGGTATTCTGCTGGCGATTGAGATTCTCGAATGAAACTCTTTTTCAGGTTTTCCTCTAGGTACTTGCAAAGTACTTGGAGCTCTTTCTCTGATAACTGGTAAATTGGTCTAAATCCTGGCTCTGTCCCTGGTTGCAACTTGATCTCATAATCCCAAGGTTGGTGCTTAGGCAACACTGCTGTTGTTGTCTCTTCCTGAAAGAGGTTATCATACCCAGGTCAGTACTCTTCAGGGATCTCCAGAGGGTTAACAACTTCCTCTCTCTTCATCTCTGACTGTTTGGCCACCTGGTTCTGGAGTGTGCCTGTCAAGATAGACCTCTTCTCTTAAGAGTTGTCCTTTCTGTCAGTGAGGTTCCACTGAGAACTCCTTCCCTTATCTGTCCACACCTTCTGCGGCTGGTAACAGGTCTGAGCTGTGTTGTTAGTGAAGTTCCTAAATGTGAGTACTTCTGTCCTCCAGTTAACAACTGGGTTGTGCTTCTTTAGCCAAGGCATCCTCAAATAGATATCCTGAGTGGCCAACTTGACAATATCAAGGTGGATCTTTTCAGCATGGTGTCTGGTAACTATTTCCATTGGCTGTGTCTCATGGCAGACTAGCTCTGTCTGTCCATTTGCTATTGTGAGCTGATAGGGCTACTGCTTGTGTCTCCTTCCAGTGCCAAGGGTGTTGTAAAGTTGTCTTGAGATGTAGTTTCCACTGGCTCCAGAGTCAACAAGTGTGTATGTCTGTACTGGCGTGTTGGCGTGTAGTGACACAGGCAATCACAGGTGCTTTACGTTGCTAGGGGTCATGTTGTTGAGCTCCCAATGTCACCCCTTGACAAGGGAGTTCAGTCTTTTCCTGATTGAAATGTCTTTCCACTGACTGGGCAATAGGTCTAGCCATTCCCATCAGTTCTGAGGAATCTGTTCATGAATTTGTCTTGCTGATGCTTGTCACATCCAGGCTTGAGGTAGTACTGCCAATTGTTGATGTAGCAGTTGTGGTTGTTACCTTGCTGTAGGAACATGAGGTGTTCGTGCCAATCATGTGTGTGCCTGGGGAATGCGGTGTGTTGGCGTTTGTCCCAAAGATAGATCTCACACGCATCCTTCTCGCAATTGACCCAATGCTTGTGGCAGGTGGCGTGGTAGGGTGAATGTTCTCTGTACCTTTGTAGTTGTTTGTGGTAGGTGTAGTAGTGCTTTGTGCAAAATCTCCACTGTAGTTCACTGTGCTGTAGGTTTCATGGGTCTATGCTGTAAGTATAGCTTCCTTGTGGTATTTCTTCTTTGATAGATGTGGGTTTGTCTCAGTCTCCATCAGAGGTGGTTAAGGGCTCCTGTCCCTTGTCCTGACCTGTCTGTTCTGGTAGATCCTTACCTCCTGATGTTGCCAGTTGGTGGGCTACTTCCAATGTCTGATCGTACTTGTCCTATTGTTTGAAGGATAGCTGAGCCTCTCCTGGTGGGTCCTCTGGCTTGATGACATTCCAGTCTCCATCAAGTGTATTAAGTTACTGTCAGTGCACCTTATTCTTTGAACAACAGTCTTTCACCATGTGGCCTAGCTTACCACAGGCATAGCACTTCAGTGCTTTCCTCTTTTTGTTGTTCTTTCCTTTTGTGAACCTTCCCTTGTGGTGGACTGCATCCAGTTCCATGGGTGCATAGCTATATAGGTCATGTGGCAGTGCCCTGTTAGGTGGCTTATAGTAGTTGCTCACATGCTATGCAGGGTGGCTGTATCCTCTGTCATGGTATTTCTCCATCACTTGCTTGAATAGTTTGTCATCAATGTTGATTGCTTGTGTGATGAGTTTGTCCAGTGTGTTGACCACTTGTCTGTTGAAGGTGATTTCATCCTTCACATTTTCCTTGAGTCCATGTTGGTACATGACCATCAGGGTGTTGTTGTCCCAGTCAGTCAGTACTGAGTATTGTTTGAACTGTGTGGTGTACTCTGCGGCTGAGTGTTGTTGTTTGATGTGCTGGATCATTCATATAGCCACTTTGTCTTTGTTAGATAGTCCAAGGATTCTTTTCATCTTGTTCTTGAATCACGTCTATTTTGTCATCTATTCTATCATGCTGTCATGGTCTCTGTTTCCTGAGAGGTGTTTGTTGATGTAGGGCTTGATCTATTGATAAGCATTGCCTCTCATGTAAGTGGTTGCAAAGAGAGGCCACTTTTCCTTAGGCAGCTTTGTCTCTGGTTGGAATTGAAAGTAGACTTGGAGTTGCATGAGCCAGTTGTTGACCTTGTTTCTTTCACCGTAGAATAGGTCTGGCTTGGCAATGCTAATCTTTCTATCTGGGAAGTTGGGGTTGGTTGCTCCTGAGGTACTCATCCTTGAGGGTCTTCAAAGTGTTGCAGTCTGTACTATACTGTCCTATCTGAGTATAGGATTAGGGCGAGAGGTGGAAGGCGGGTTGGTTCTTGCAGGAGAGGAGTGTCAAGGAGTGCAAAAGGGTTTGGTGGAACGTGGTGGTGGTGACACCTGATCGATAGCTTCATACAGAAGGACTGTATTGAAGTAGATCTAGTTGTCTGGATCACAACATGAGTTGAAGATGATTGTTCCATAAGGGAACTATCGCTGGACTATATAGTGCCCAGTTCATGAGCACAGTGAGCTCTGCTCACTTTGCTCACAGTTCATGCACACTGCGGTGAGATCAGTGAGCTCTGCTCACTTTGCTCACTTGTTCATGTATATGCATACTGCGGCAAGCACCCCCTGGTTTGTCTCGCCAGTCACGTGACTGGTTCCCGTGTCACGCTGCCTGGTACTTCTGTCCAGTATCCTGTCTGCTGCTTTCTGTGAGTATATAAAGACTGTGTTCCTCCTGAGTCGTAACACCCTATTGCTACCAAGTTGCTGGCAGAGTTCTGCAGCAATCACAACTACTATTAGGAAGTAGCAAGCAGGGCGAGACTAGAGACTTGTTACGACCCAGGGGATGGGAGCCACTTATTTATAGGCAATCAGGCTGCAGACCAGGCAAGAAGACACCATGGAAGTCAAGTGACCAACCAACAAGGGGTTATGTGACTGTCGAGACACACACAGGAGTCTTGACACAGCATGCATGAAGTATCAAGACAATCTCACCAGTCTTGACACAGGATGCATGAAGCATCAAGACAATCTCACCAGTCTTGACACAGGATGCATGAAGCATCAAGACAATCTCACCAGTCTTGACACAGGGTGCATAACATGGTGGAACTATCAAGACAATCTCACCTGTCTTGATGTCAAGACTGTCAAGACAATCTTGATTGTCTTGACAGGCCAGCACTATATAGTCCAGTGATAGTTCCCTTATGGAATAATTGTCTTCAACTCATGTTGTGATCCAGACAACTAGATCTACTTCAATACAATCCTTTTGTACGAAGCTGTTGATCAGGTGTCACCACCACCATGTTCCACCAAACCTCTTCGCACTCCTTGACACTCCTCTCCTGCAAGAACCAACCTGCCTTCCACCTCTCACCCTAATCCTATACTCAGATAGGACAGTACAGTACAGACCACAACACTTTGAAGACCCTCAAGGATAAGTACCTCAGGAGTAACCAACCCCAACTTCCCAGACAGAAAGATTAGTGTCGCCAAGCCAGACCTGTTCTACAGCGAAAGAAACAAGGTTGACGACTGGCTTATACAACTCCAAGTCTACTTTCAATTCCAACCAGAGACAAAGCTGCCTAAGGAAAAGTGGCCCCTCTTCACAACCACTTACATGAGAGGTAATACTTATTGATGGATCAAGCCCTACGTCAACAAACATCTCTCAGGAAACAGAGACCACGACAGCACAACAGAATGGATAACAAAATGGATGTGATTCAAGGACAAGATCAAAAGAATCCTTAGACTATCTAACAAAGACAAAGTGGCTATACGAATGATCCAGCACATCAAGCAACAACACTCAGCTGCAGAGTACACCACGCAGTTCAAACAATACTCAGTACTGACTGACTGGGACAACAATGCCCTGATGGTCATGTACTGACGTGGACTCAAGGAAAACATGAAGAATGAAATCACCTTTGACAGACAAGCAGTCAACACACTGGACAAACTCATCACACAAGCAATCAACATCGATGACAAACTATTTGAGTGAGCGATGGAGAAACACCACGACAGAGGATACAGCCACCCTGCATGGCATGTGAGCAACCACTACAAGCCACCTAACAAGGCACCACCACATGACCTATATAGCTATGCACCCATGGAACTGGATGCAGTCCACCACAAGGGAAGGTTCACGAAGGGAAGGAACAATACAAAGGGGAAAGCACTGAAGTGCTATGTCTGTGGCAAGCTAGACCACATGGTGAAAGACTGTTGTTCAAAGAACAAGCTGCACTGACAGCAACTTAATACACTTGACAGAGACTGGAATGTTATCAAGCCAGAGGACTCACCAGGAGAGGCTCAGCTATCCCTTGAACAATAGGACAACTATGATCAGACATTGGAAGCAGCCCACCAACTGGCAACATCAGGAGGTAAGGACCTACCAGAACAGACAGGTCAGGACAAGGGACAGGAGCTCTTAACCACCTCTGATAGAGACTGAGACAAACCTATGTCTATCAAAGAAGAAATACTACAAGGAAGCTATGCTTACAGTATAGACCCACGAAATCTACAGCACAGTGAACTACAGTGGAGGTTTTGCATGAAGCACTACTGCACCTACCACAAACAACTACAAAGGTACAGAGGACATTCACCCTACCACACCACCTGCCACAAGCATTGGGTCAATTGCGAGAAGGATGTGTGTGAGATCTATCTTTGGGACAAACACTAACACACCACATTCCCCGGACACACACATGATTGGCACAAACACCTCATGTTCCTACAGCAAGGCAACAACCACAACTGCTACGTCAACAATTGGCAGTACTGCCTCAAGCCTGGATGTGACAAGCATCAGCAAGATAAATTCATGAACAGATTCCTCAGGACTGATGAGAATAGCTGGACCCATTGCCCAGTCAGTGGAAAGACACTTCAATCAGGAAAAGACTGAACTCCCTTGTCAAGGGGTGACATCAGGAGCTCAACAACATGACCCCTAGCAACACAAAGCACCTGTGATTACCTGTGTCACTACACACCAACATGCCAGTACAGACATACGCACTTGTTGACTCTGGAGCCAGTGGAAACTACATCTCAAGACAACTTTACAACACCCTTGGCACTGGAAGGAGACGCAAGCAGCAGCCCTATCAGCTCGCGATAGCAAATAGACAGACAGAGCTAGTCTGCCATGAGATGCAGCTAATGGAAATAGTTACCGGACACTATGCTGAAAGGATCCACCTTGATATTGTTGAGTTGGCCACTCAGGATATCTATTTGGGGATGCCTTGGCTAAAGAAGCACAACCCAGTTGTTAACTGGAAGACAGGAGTACTCATGTTTAGGAACTGCACTAACAACACAGCTCAGACCTGTTACCAGCCGCAGAAGGCATGGACAGATGAGGGAAGGAGTCCTCAGTGGAACCTCACTGACAGAAAGGACAACTCTCAAGAGAAGAGGTCTGCCTTGACAGGCACACTCCAGAACCAGGTGGCCAAACAGTCAGAGATGAAGAGAGAGGAAGTTGTTAACCCTCTGGAGATCTCTGAAGAGTACTGACCTGGGTATGATAACCTCTTTCAGGAAGAGACAACGACAGCAGTGTTGCCTAAGCACTAACCTTGGGATCATGAGATCAAGTTGCAACCAGGGACAGAGCCAGGATTTGGACTAATTTACCAGTTATCAGAGAAAGAGCTCCAAGTACTTCGCGAGTACCTGGAGGAAAACCTGAAAAAAGGTTTCATTCAAGAATCTCAATTGCCAGCAGGATACCCGATACTATTTGCACTAAAGAAAGACAGAAGTCTTCAACTTTGTGTGGATTACAGGAAACTCAACAACATTACCATCAAGAACTGATATCTGTTGCCAAATGCAAACAAATTGCGAGACAGGATCAGCCAAGCTACAATCTTTACCAAGCTGGACTTGAAAGAAGCATACAACCTGATACACATGAAAGAAGGAGAAGAATGGAAGACAGCTTTCAGAACCTGATACAGACACTACAAGTATCTGGTTATACTATTCAGACTCACGAACACACCAGCAACATGTCAAGCATTGATCAACAACATCATCAGAGCACACCTGGACTAAACAGCTATTGCCTACCTGGACAACATTCTTGTCTACTCAAACATGTAACAGGAACATTTTTTTTTGATTTGATTTGATTCTTACACTGTTTGTAGCTTTACAGCCATGCAGATCTTCCAGCTAATAGTGAACTTCTTCAGAAAACCTTTAAAGGAATAAAAACTGAAGACAGGGAGGTGACTAGAAAGTGTAGCAAAAGGAAATCTTGTAGTGTCTGGTAGGAAAAGCTTCTAGATGTTGGAGTGTGAATAGTGAAGTTTGAAAGCCAGATTAAATTGGTTTAGTCTTTTCAAAGACATAAACCAGTACAGAAACTTCTGTAGAAGCTCTGGGTTTGAAATAATAGTAGTGAAATCTTGGGGGTTAAAGAGAGCATGTTGTCTTTGACTTGAGTAGAGAGAGCATGAAGAGGTGATATGCTTTACTGTCTCTTCTGCTTGACCACACATGCATAGGGGGGTAGGAAAGTCAGGGACTCCAGCTCTGAAAAGAAAACTTGCTAGACCAATTCTCCCAGTTCTGGTTTGCAGTAGTAGACTTGCGTCAGCTTTCTGTAGCTCTTTGTAGAGCTTTAGGTTGTTGTAGTGAGGTTTTTGGCAAAACACCTGCCATCCAGCATAGCCTTTTCTTTTCTTCTTCTCCCATTGGTTTTCCCACTCTTTAGTAAAGAGTATTTGTAGTTCTTTCTTTGAACTAGCCTGGTTAGTAGTTATTTGACTTAACCAAGTGAACTTCCAATTAGGAGAGATAGTTGAGGATTTCTTTAAAGGTTTCCTCAGTGAAGAAGCATAGGAAGAAATAGTAGAAAAGGTACTGTCAAGAAAGTCTTTCAGAGAGGAGGTTTGGATAGAAGATAGAAAACAAGCTGTGCGAAATTTAAAATAGAGATCTAGAGGTAAAAGAAAAAGCTCACTCTCTAATAGAAAAGAAGGAGTGGCTTTGAAAGCACCCCCAATAAGTCTCAGACATTTGTTTTGGAATATGATAAGAGAGGAAATATTAGAGGATTTTCTGAGTGGGTTGAACCAAATTCCCACTGCATAGCTCAGTACAGATCTGAGTATTGCAGTGTACACAAGGCGTGCTGTGAGAACTGGAAAGCCCCAGGTGGAGTAAGAGGTTCTAGAAAGAGAAGATAGTGCTTTTTGTGCTTTTTGAAGAATAATTCTCTGGTGTTTGTGCCAGTGGAGTTTGGGTAACAGGAACATACCAAACACGTGAAGGATGTTCTACAATGCCTACAACAGGCAGAGCTCAAGCTCAACCCAAAGAAATGCGAGTTCAACAAACCAGAAGTTGAATTCCTCAGATATGTCATAGGGATCAAAGGGATCAAGATTGACTCTGAGAAAATCAAAGTGATTCAGCAATAGCCAACACCGACATCAGTTAAGGAAGTACAAGCCTTTCTAGGATTTGCCAACTTCAACTGACAGTTCATAAAGAACTACTCACAGATGGCAACACTACTGACAGAACTCACAAAGAAGGACATGGAGTACTGGTGGACAGAGAGACAACAAAAAGCATTCTAACAGCTCAAGGACACTTGCGCCAAGGAACCAGTTCTCCTCAACTTCAAGACAGGCCAACTGACACAAATCAAGATGGACACTTCAGATCAGGCAGTGGGAGCATGTCTATGCCAACAGGCAGATGGCAAGTGGCACCCAGTTGCCTACTACTCACAAAAAATAACACAAGCGGAACAAAACTATGATATCCATGACAAAGAGCTACTGGCAGTCGTCAACACACTTGAACACTGGAGAGTGTACGTGGAAAGCAGTTCTGAACTCACTGTTCTCACAGACCACAAGAATCTGACAATGTTCACGACAACCAAGAAGCTGAACAGATGGCAAGTCAGATGGGCTGAACTCCTAGGGCAACACAAGTTCAAGATCTTGTACACCCCTGGACAAGATAATAGGAGAGCAGACGCACTAAGCTGACAAAAAGACCACATGGAAGATGATGAACACCAAGGAACAATCTTACAGCAGGACTAGCAAGGAAACCTGGTGCCTCAACCACAGATCAACAAGCTCACAGCAGAAGACACTGAAGAACTAATAAGGAACTACCACGATAATCCAGCACATAGTCACCCAGGAATCTCCAAGACCACAGACCTTATCCAACGGGCAGGGAACAATATCATTAACCTCTGACAACATGTCACAAACTACATCAGCAAGTGTCTACTATGCCAGAAAAACAAACATGGAAGACATAAGCCATATGGAGAAGAACATCCGAACATGATACCAAGAGGCCTGTGGGAAGACGTGTCAATAGACTTTATCACGAAGCTACCCAAGTCCAAAGACCCAGTCACAGGAATCACCTACGACTTGATTATGGTGATAGTGGACAGATTCACAAAATATCTAATAGTGGTACTATTCAAGGAGACCCACACAGCAGAACAGTTGGGACACCTATTACTAGACAGATTGGTCAGAGACCACGGAGTTCTGATCACAATCATTACAGACAGAGACAAACTCTTCACATCCAACTACTGGAAGACAATCAGTGCAGCCATGGGAACAAAACCCAAAATGTCTACGGCCTATCACCCACAAACTGACAGCCAGACAGAGTGAGCAAACCAAGTCCTGGAGACTTACTTACAGCATTACATCAACAAGACCCACAGCAATTAGGTACAGTTATTACCGGTGGCACAGCTGGCAATCAACCAGCACAGATCAGACTCAACAAAGGAATCACCATTTTTTGCCAATTTTGGACAACATGCAAACATCGGGATACCAAGCAGAGCTTCACCAAACGCGGAGAAAGCACTCCAACATGACAAGCTCCTACAACAAACGCACACGATGATGAGGCACTACCTTCAAGAGACCTCAGAAAGAATGCAACGTCAAATGGACAAGAAATCCAAAATAGCACCTCAGCTAAAGAAAGGGGATAAAGTCTACCTCCTCACAAGAAATTGGAAAACGAAGAAACCAAGAACAAAGAAACTGGACTATGTCAAGGTCAGACCATTTTCAGTCAAAGAAAAAACTGGACCAGTCAACATCAGACTGCAACTACCGAGAGACACTTGGGTACACCCAAACTTTCATATCTCAATGATTGAATTAGCCGACCAGAGTACACCCTTGCAGGAAACATTTCATTACCAACCAGAGGAAGAACAGGAATTCAAGGTCAAACAGATCTTGAAGAGAAAAGGTCAGCGATACCTTGTCAAGTGGAAAAACTACCCAGACTCGGAAAATACCTGGGAACCACTCAGGAACCTCGCGAACTGCCAGCTCCTCCTGCAGCAGTTCCGGCAGAGGCAGGACTGAACAGCTCGGCCTGCAGCGCAGACGCGTCAATGACTGTTGCTGACAAGTCTTCACCATCCGCCTCCATTTCAGCAACAAGGCACTGGAGCTTCTTCTTTGCTCGGACTTCAGCAACTTCAAGAACCTTTCGCTTTCGGGACACACGAGCCTGCAGCTCGGCAAGCTGCTCAACAAGAGCATCCCGCTTGGCCTCATCAACAGCCAAATCCTCGCGAAGGTTATCCCGAGTCATGTTCAGTGACTCCCAAGAAAGTGACACACAGGACTTCCCACGATGAGTGCATTCAGCGCACTTCAATTTATCGTTGTCGTCAGACATTCGGAAGCAGGGCTTGTGGTTCAAAACACAGAAGTCACACGGAGCAAGCGACACAAAGTTATGATCACAGATCTGGGCTACCAGTTGGTTTTGGTAAGCAGAGGCACGTGATTTTGCAGACATACTCAAGAATTCATCGGGACGATGAATGAAGGAGAGAAGGGTAGTGTTACGACCCAGGGGATGGGAGCCACTCATTTATAGGCAATCAGGCCGCGGGCCAGGCAAGAGGACACCATGGAAGTCAAGTGACCAACCAACAAGGGGTCACGTGACTGTCGAGACACACACGGGAGTCTCGATGCAGCATGCATGAAGCATCGAGACAATCTCACCAGTCTCGACGCAGCATGCATGAAGCATCGAGACAATCTCACCAGTCTCGACGCAGCATGCATGAAGCATCGAGACAATCTCACCAGTCTCGACGCAGGGTGCATAACATGGTGGGACCGTCGAGACAATCTCACCCGTCTCGACGTCGAGACTGTCGAGACAATCTCGATCGTCTCGACAGGCCAGCACTATATAGTCCGGCGATAGTTTCCTTATGGAACGATCGTCTTCAACTCATGTTGTGATCCAGACAACTAGATCTACTTCAATACAATCCTTTTGTACGAAGCCGTTGATCAGGTGTCACCACCACCACGTTCCACCAAACCCCTTCGCGCTCCTTGACACTCCTCTCCTGCGAGAACCAACCCGCCTTCCGCCTCTCGCCCTAATCCTATACTCGGATAGGACGGTACGGTACGGACCGCAACAAGACTACCTCTTAGCCAGAGAAGTCTCTAGCAGAGTCTAGCAAGCTACTCTGAAGGAGGGCCCGGCAGGGCTAGTAGTTGGAGAAAGGGAGTACACTCTCCACCCGCCAGGAGGCGGGTGCAGAGGGGGGGGTGAGGGTGAGACTAGCTCTCACCCTAGCCACAGGTGCAAGCACAGAGGGTGAATGCCTGTGCCAGGTACTAGCTATAAGTTAGCTATAGGCTAAGGCTATCGATTTACTGTGGGAAGTCAGCTGTTGTGTGCCTCCAAGGCCCCAGTCGCACAAGAGGGATTGACAGCTGCAAGCTGGAGATCACCTAAGAAAGCAGTCAGTTAACCACTGATCTGCATCAGGGGGTCGCTAGGCCAAAGGCCAAGGACTTACCGCAGAGCTGGCTGTGCGCCTCCGGGACACAGTCACACTGAGAGAGGGGTCGACAGCTGCAAGCTGGAGATTGCCTAACAGATCAGTTAGTAGCTGATCTGCAGGGAGGGGGTCACTAGGCCAGAGGCTGAAAGCTCACCTGCCAAAGACTGACTGTGCGGTGCTCTTGGAGCCCCAGTCGCGGAGGGAGGAGTTGATGGCTGCAAGCCAGAGACTGCCTATAAGATCAGCTAGCAACTGATCTGCAAAGAGAGTTGGTAGGCCAGAGGCCGAAGACTCTCCTGCTGGCAGCCGGCTGTGTGGCACCTTCAAGGCCCCAGCCACGGAGAGAGGGATCGACAGCTCACTGCTGGAGATCACCTAGAAAGCAATCAGTTAGCTACTGATCTGCAACAGGGGGGTCGGGAGGCCAGAGGCCGAAGACTCTCCTGCTGGCAGTCGGCTGTGTGGCACCTTTGAGGCCCCAGCCGCGGAGAGAGGGATCGACAGCTTGCTGCTGGAGATTGCCTAGAAAGCAGTCAGCTGGTAGCTGGGCTGCAGAAGGGGGTCACAAGGCTACTGGCCAAGGACTCACCGAGCTGTCTGTGGAGTGCCTTCAGGGCTCTGGAACTGCGAAAAGGAGTCGGTAGGCTATATGCCGAAGACTGCCCTATTAGCTGCAACAGGAGGTCAAAAGCTAAAGGCTGAGACTTACCTGGCGGAATCGACACGGCGCCTTCGGGGCCTAGTCGTGGAGATGGAGTTGTTAGGCTGGATGCCGCAAGTACCTAGTTAGCAGAAGCGACTGAGTCACCGACTGCGTGCTGTGCTTGAACTGAAAAGAGAGCTATAACTCTCACAGTGATCTGCACAAAGAATAGTCTAGCTAGAGGTGAACTCTAGTTAGGCGGGCAGGGGTAGGACCAACCTACTAGGAGCTATAGCGAGGCTATAGCAGTGGACTACTGCAACGTCGGGGCGACGTTGGTTGAGGGGGGGGGGTAGTGTCAGGAGCAACCGAGCTACCCCTGTCACCTGACCGCGCTTAGTCAGCTGCTTAGCTAGCAGCTCCTACATAGCGCACTTCTCGCTGAGGATTAGGATCCTCAGCGATCAATCTACGCATCCACCTGCAGGCGCCTGACGGCCCTGCCCCGACTCGGTCCCACCGCTCTACTAGAGACTCTCCAGGGCCCGAAGGATCTCCTCTGTTCCTCTGCCGCCACACTGCTGGCTAGAACCTTTGATAGGATACCGCCCAGACTCCGCTAGGTGGCCGGGATCCTAACAGAGACTTGCTTGCAGCATTACATCAATCAGACCCACAGCAATTGGGTACAACTACTACCAGTGGCACAGCTGGCAGTTAACCAGCACAGATCAGACTCAACAAAGGAATCACTATTCTTTGCCAACTTTGGACAACATGCAAACATCAGAATGCCAAGCAAAGCTTCACCAAGCACAGAGAAAGCACTCCAACATGACAAGCTACTACAGCAAACACACATAATGATGAGGCACTACCTTCAAGAAACCTTGAAGAAAATGCAGTGCCAAATAGACAAAAAATCAAAAACGGCACCTCAGCTGAAGAAGGGGGATAAAGTCTACCTCCTCACAAAAAATTGGAAAACAAAGAAACCAAAGACAAAGAAACTTGACAACATCAAGGTCAGACTATTTTTGGTTGAAAAAAGAACAGGACCAGTCAATGTCAAGATACGACTACCAAGGGATGCCAGAGTCCATCCAAACTTTCATATCTTAATAATTGAACCAGCCGACCAGAGCACACCCTTGCAGGAGACATTTCATTACCAGCCTGAAGAGGAACAGGAATTCAAAGTTGAACAAATTCTGGCTAAGAAAAGTCAGCGATACCTCATCAAGTGGAAAGGATACCCAGACTTGGAAAATACCCGGGAACCACTTAAGAACCTCGAGAACTGCCAGCTTCTTCTGCGACAGTTCCAGCAGGGGCAGGACTGAAGAGCTCGGCCTGCAGGAGGGACATGTCGATGACCGTCGCAGTCAAATCCTCGCCATCTGACTCCATCTCTTTCACAAGACACTGAAGCTTCTGCTTCGCACGAACCTCGGTCTCTTCCAACACCTTCCGCTTTCGAGAGACACGGGCCTGCGCCACAGCAAGTTGTTCAACGAGCGCATCTCGTGTTGCTTCAACAGCCAGGCCCTCACGAAGGTTATCCCGGGCCATATTCAGGGAATCCCAGGACAGAGAGACACAAGGCTTCCCACGACGAGTGCACTCAGCACACTTCAATTTACTGCCTTCTTCCGGCATTTGGAAACACGGTTGACCACGGAGAACGCAGAGGTCGCAGGGAACAGGTGATGCAAAGTTCCGATCGCGGATCTGAGCAGCAAGCTGCCTTCGGTTAACAGTCGCACGTGACTTCGGAGGCATGACCAAGTTTCATCGGGACGATGAAAGATGGAGAGGAGGGAGGTGTTGCGGTCCGTACCGTACCGTCCTACCCGAGTGTAGGATTAGGGCGAGATGCGGAAGGCGGGTTGGTTCTCGCAGGAGAGGAGTGTCAAGGAGCGCGAAGGGGTTTGGTGGAACGTGGTGGTGATGACACCTGATCAGTGGCTTCGTACAAGACTGGTTTGTATTGAAGTACCGTAGATCTAGTTGTCTGGATCACAACATGAGTTGAAGACGATCGTTCCATAAGGGAACTATCGCCTGACTATATAGTGCTCAGTTTTCGAGCTCAGCGAGCTGTGCTCGCCTTGCTCACTGTCGAGCCTGTCGAGCTGTGCTCGAAAGTCTCGCTGCATATGCACGCTGTGTCGAGCTGGTCGAGTTGGGCTCGCCATGCTCGATGCATATGCGCACTGTGTCGAGCAACCCCTGGTCGGTCTCGACAGTCACGTGACTCTCTCCCGTGTCGTGCTGTTTGGTACTTCCAATCAGTATCCTGTCTGCTGCTTGTGTGAGTATAAAAGACCGTGTTCCTCCTGGGTCGTAACATAGTACTATCGTGGTCTTCCGCAGTCAATAGTACTGAGTACTGTCAAGAAGAGTACTGTAGAGTACCTCTTACCACTACAGTACAAAGGTGTGATGAGAATACTCCCCGTACAGTACGGAGTACATACTGCGCAGGCAGCACTGTTGCGCATGGAGATATTTTGTGTTTATCGCTCCCGCCTCACACATCTTGTCTGTTGGAGGAGGAGTCGCATGAAGGCGCCAGGAGGGGGGAGGGGAAAGGAGTGGGCAGGTCAACAGAGCCAGTTTCATCCTCAAGCACTTCGCAGAGCTAAACCTCGTCGTACAGTACGGACCTCTTTCCCCTGATCAGGGCTACCGTACGGCACAACCTCGGGCAGTGGCATTTGTTGGCCGATGTGCCACATTAGAGTACCATCGTCAGACTGTTCCCAAGACAAAAACAGCGGTCTCCGTCGTCGAGACTGGTACCGTAAGACGATACAAGCCGCCGAGGTCCGAGCCCAACCACGTTGGCCATGCCGGTAAGTGGTTGGAGACTCGGTATCCTGAACAAGGTCGCCGGGCCTGCAATTGGTGCCAGCAACAGCTTCCACTTCTCAAGAGGCCCAGCACAGAACAGACCTAGATCGTCAGAGAAGATCGTACGATCCATATCGTCCAGGACAGCTTGGCCGGGCAGACTACTCCGGCAGCGGTGGCATCTGCACCTTGATGTCGCGCGAAAGTGCTTTTCTTTTGCGGTGATGCTTTCCTTTGGAAGAAACGGCGTGACTGGGGTCTACGTATCAGAGAAACTGAACATCATAGTAATCAAGTAGTTCCAGAGCCTAGTTCAAAAGCAGAGAGCAAGTAAAAAGGCCTCTAACATGTATTTGCGCAGGAAGACTATGCTTGTACTGTGCAGTACGTGGCTGCTAGCTTTGTGGACGATATAGGGTTGGCGGGGTGTTGTTGGCCTTTGGCAGCTCAGGAAGGGTTGTGTGATTGCTCGAATGATCGCTCGGTGATAGCACGGAAACTGCTTCTAGCCCGACGTCGTGCATCCATTTGGACATTGGATGAGAAAACGAATAGTACCAACAGATAGACACACCCGTCATCATGCATCTCGTCCGGCTGTTTCCCGTCGTCGTGGTTGCAACGGTGGTGGCCTCGGTGATGGTCTCGGTCATGGCCTTGGCGCTTGGCATGCCCAGCGGTGCAAAAGAGGGGGTAGACAGGCAACGAGATGAGGACCGACAGCAGCAACAGCAGAATTGGTGACATGGACGTCGATCCAGCGACAGCCGCATCCGCCGCGGCGCTGCTGTTCGGTGCGGCTGGGTTCACGCCCGGCTGCAGGTCGAAGGAGATACCGCCGCTGGTCGATGGCGACTAGCTTATCGAAACTCCCATCCGCAGCAACGGCCGTACGGCGAGGTCCATCAGACACCACTGCCGATGAAGCCACCCAACTCAAGCGCTTGACGTCCAACGAGTTGGCCGCCCGGAATAATCTGTTGCTATTCAAGGTGGAGACGAACAACAAAGGGGAAGAGGCGCTATGGCAGGTGTGAGAGCAGGATGGTAAGGGTATCCCCAGAGATCGCGTATGAGATACAATATGCTGGTAAACAGCCTGCAGATGATGGTGCTGACACAAACTTCTTTGCGGGCTCTGACGCAGCGTGCGAGCCTCGAACCGCAAGTGCGCGTCTCGCAATTTTGCATTCAGATGTTGCTGAACGAACACGCAAAATTGCGCGAGTAGCTGGCCAAGTCCTATCCAGCCAGATTCATCCTCGAGGACGCAACGACAGCGGTGCCGGGGCGAGCAACCTCAACTAGAGAGTGCTTGCTCGAAGGCTTGTCAGGTGGCGACTGTGAAGTCAAAGTCGGATCTGGACAATGACCGTGTAGTTGCACAACGTGTCCCGGCTGCAGGCGCCCGAGCGTGGACTTTGCGGGCATTCGCACTCTCAAATGTCCCGAGAAAGCGGCGGACAACCAACAGCGAGGAGTCAGACTAACGAGAGGCAGTGTTCGGCGACGGCGTCATGGATTGATAACCGGTGCTCTTTCTTGTTGGGAGGTGACAACCATGGCTTCAATATATTGCATTGTGACCTCGCGCTCGACGGTGAAGAGAAGAAGGAACCACGCGCTGCTCTTCATGAAGGGCCTTCCGGCCTGAGCAACGCATCGGTCCTTTCACGATGAGCATGGCGATAGCCTGTAGCGGTTGTGCTCGATCGCGCTCGTGGTGTGGATCGAGCGACGGGGCCTGCCCTTCCGTCATCGCCGTCTCGAGCCCGACCGTTGCTATCGTCACTGCCACCGGTATCACCGAGTCCTTGCTGTAGACCTGACGACCGTCGGGGCCGTCTCCCCGAGAAGGCTCGACGGGTGGGGAGGGGCATGCTTGCTCTGCGCCAGAACACCGGCGACGACAGAGACGACAGGCTGATCTCACGGGTCGCGGCACCACCGTCGTCTTCGAGCTCGTTCCAGATCTCGGCGGCCTCGAGCGTCGCTCGCCGACGGTGATACTTCGCGGGCGTCGCCACCGTCCCGTTCGGTTGCGAGAGCCGTCTGACACGCGAAGCCTGCAGCAAGGGGCGTCGTTCGGGGTCTGGGGAGCCTCGGTCGTCGTATGGAAGCAGCCCGCTGTCCTCCATGCCGTCTTCCTCCTCCTCCTGTTCCCCCAATATGGTGGCGGCATCGAGAAAGCTCACCTTGGGTGTCATATGCCTCTGAGTGGTATCGTGGTCCAGACGCCAAGACAATGCAAGAACACCGGATAGGAGAATGGCGGTCCCAAGGGCAATCTGGCTTTGGCTTAGCATCGACCTCGGACGGTTCCGTCGCAACGTGGCAACATACCAAAATCGCATAGAGCACCGACAACTTGCTCGTCTGACGAAAGTATATGAGGCCGTCTAGGATGGCGGTGATGTTATAGGTACAAAAGACAAAGGGATAGAGGATGCTGGTCGAGCACAGCTTCAGGCCGCGATGGAGGTAGTAGAGCTGCGCGAGGGCGAAGACGACCAGGCCCAGGAGGATCATCCAAGACTGCCAGCGGTTGAACTGGTTGGCTCGGTCGAAGATGGACCGGATCAGCAGCTCGACGGCCGATTTGGCAATCAACAGGCAATGCGCCGACAGCACTCCGCTACGTCTGTATCAGCGACGGGTATACCACGTATGCTAGGCCGAGACAACTTTGCGTCCAAAACCAACCTGATGTATCCGTAGGCCATTCCTCGGGCGAGCCGCTTGCCTGGCTTGTGTTTCGTCCGGGGGCTTGTCATCTTGATCAATTTGGCCACGACAAGAATGGCGCCGACGAGAATGCCCTGGCAAATCATCCACACGATGAACGGGCGACGGCCCAGGAGGTCGAGCAACTCGTCAAGGCTGTGCGCCGGCTCTTTCATGGCCCCAAAGGTCGCAATCAACACAGCGCCAGCACACACGAGCGTGGTCCCACCAAGGGACCATCTTGTGAAGGGTTCTCCCAGGATCAATGTCGCGCAGATGGCATTGAAGACCAGTCCAGACTAGATATCGTCAGCCGTGCGATGACAAGGGCTGCGCGCGTAGAGCCATACCGCTTGTAACGTCGACAGCACTGGAAGCGGCAACGTCGTAATCTGGATGGAGCTGCCAATGACGTTTGAGAAGACGAACATCGTCATCCCGAGCTGTTGTAGCAGGGCGTTCCGTCAGCCGTCTGAGGCTGTATCGCCATGGGGGATTTCATCCCACCTGCCATCGTCTCCGCCGATATGGAGGTCGCCGGACGTGCTGCGGCGCCTTCTCGTCCTCTAGAAGATGTGACTTGCGCTGTAATGTCAAGCCGAGACTCTGTACGCAGGTCGAAAGCAACCCGACGAGGACTCCAATCTGTGAGGAACTCCGTCAGACGCAGCCCCCTGTCGACGACGTAGGAAAATGGCCGCTGGCCACTGGCCACCAAAGGCGCGACCTACCACAACGCTGCCAGTCGGCGACAGACTTCCCAGCTTGCCCATCTCACGATAACAATGCTGGGGCACTGCCGGGACTCGGATGTCCAAGTCGAACTGGGATTGAGCATGGCAGTCGCTACGGACGAGAGGATCGATGTCGGAATCCTTCAACGGCAGCGGTGGACGCCAGTAGGAGTTGGAGGAGTAGATGCAGCACTCGGTGGCCTCTCCAGGAACTGAAGATGTCGTTTCATCGTCGTCAGATCGATTTCGATAGAGACAGGAGTTTCGCGGTCGAGACCGTATGGTTGTTTGGTGGTTGCATCATCCGGACCGCTAACCTGCTGTGTAACTTGGACGGACGCGGCATGCGATGGGAAGCGTGGTCGCGTCAGGAGGGATGACCAACGTTGCAGGTAAGGTTACGTCAACAATCTACGACTCCAACTCTCTTCTAATTGCAGTCTAGAGTCTGATCCCTTACAAGACGCCGAATGTGAGTAGAACTTGCTGTATGCTTTCTACTGGGTGTTAGAGTAGGGGCCCTGCAACAGAGCCTGTGCTGATCGGAGCTCCTACCGGTACTAGCTCTTCTCAGCCCCTACCGTACCGATATAGGCGAGCAAGCCGGTCTTGGACACCGGACAGCTTTCGTCTCGCAGCCAAGGGGCCATCTTCGACCTTCGACCACAGGAACAACGCTGCGTGCGTTGCAGACTCGTCGCTCAAGATGTCACACCCACACGCTCTCTCCGACGATGAGGTACGTCTCCCCCCTGCCAGCCGAGACCGAACATGGTCGTCGTCGGCAGCCTCTGACACGGCAAGATGCAGGTGGCAGGCGAGCTCCGCAAGATGACGGCCTTCATCCGGCAAGAGGCCCTGGAGAAGGCCAAAGAGATCCAGATCAAGGCGGACGAGGAGTTTGCGATCGAAAAGTCCAAGCTCGTTCGGGAGGAGACGTCGGCCATCGACAAGACGTACGAGAAGAAATTCAAGCAGGCGGCCATGTCGCAGCAGATCACACGCTCGACGCTGGCCAACAAGACGCGGCTGAAGCTGCTGGGCGCGCGGCAGGAGCTGCTCGACGAGCTGTTCGAGCGGGTGCGGTCCAGCATGACCGACGTCGTGACCAAGGACCAAGAGAAGCACCGCGGCGTGCTCAAGAACCTCATGCTCGAGGGCGTGTACGCGTTGAACGAGGATAAGATCCACGTCCGGGCGCGCGAGGGGGACTACGACGTGCTGCAGAATGCCATCGGGGAGGTCAAGAGCGAATACAAGGACGTTGCGAAACGGGAAGTTGAGATTGATATCGACGAGAAGGATGCGTTGGCACAATCGAGGTACGCAGCTTTTCTTGTCGCTGCTCCGTCGGCACTGTGACTCTTTCAGCTCCGCCCCGAGGATCGTCGAGTACCGTCGAGCCAGGTCCCACGATCCTGACTCGACACCATCGTCCCTTCCCTTCTCCAACCGGAGAAAATGCCCCCTGCATCTCCACTAACAACCTCTCTTCCAACGGAACACTGCCCGTCCCACCCCCCTCCCCACCTCCAGCCAACCGATCTAACATCCTCCAGTGCCGGCGGCGTAAGGATCCTGAACGGCAACGGCAAGATCGACGTAAACAACACGCTCGAAGAACGCCTGCGGCTGCTACAGATCGATGCGCTGCCGACCGTGCGGAACATGCTCTTTGGCGCCAACGAGCACCGAAAGTTCTACGATTAGGCCAGGCAAACATGGGCTTCAGAGACATGGACATGCATCTAGACACACTTCTTTGGAAGGAGGAGGAGGAGGAGGATGGGGATGAGGACTAGAGGGGGGAAGGATACGGAAAGACATGTACATGAGAAGTAAACATACCAATACCAGTACTGGTACGTAGAGCACGAAATACGTATTGGTAGATGGGAGAAAAGCCAACGGACGGATGAGAGAGAAAGGCAGAACAAGACGATAATTCAGAGAGAAAAAAAGGCCCCCCTCTTTGGGACCACCAGCCTTGCCCGGCCGGATCGTGTATATGTATGTATAAAGGTAGAGGACTTGCTATGCTTAATTATTCTGCATCTTTTCCTTCTTACCTCTCTTTTGGCTCCTGCTCCTCTTCTTCTTCCTCGTCGTCGTCGTCGTCGTCGTCGTCGTCGTCGTCGTCGTCCTCCAAGTTTTTCAGACAGCCACAGTGATTATTTTTGTTTTTTTCCCTCTCCATGCTTCGATGCATCTCCTTTTATTCTGCATAGACTTTAGTTTCTTCGTACAGTATAGTAGTTCTCATTTGCATGCGTTAGTACGGGAGTAATTTGGGTCCTTGCATTACAACTACTACATGCCCCCCCCTCCTTCCTCCCTTCTCCTCGTCCTCCATACATGGAGTGATATGGTATGATTTGGTATGGCATGATATGGTAGTCATACTCATTTGTACTAGCCAAGTAGCTAAATCTATCGAGACGTTTGTGTTCTTGGATAGATGTTGCCAGGTAGCGTAGGTGTGTGCGCGTACGTCCCCGCAAATGTTGGTTGAATCGGGCGGGTCGACAGAGGACTCACTGGTCGACTGGTAGATGGGCTTGTAGGTGGACTGGTAGATTGCCTGAGAAGAAATGAAAGAGAACGGGGAAGATGCCTGGAGAACGAAGAAAAGAGCGCAGGGTATATCACAACATCCAGCGCTCAACATCTGCTCTCTATATGTATCGGGAAATTTTCTGGGACGTTCGGCCGCTGTAGCACTGAGCAGTCAGCCAAACATCCTTTCGAGTAGAATATCGACATCGATCACCCTTCCCCCTCATTCCGTCTCCTTCTTCTCCTCCCTCTTCTTCTTCAAGAACCTCGCCATCGGCCCGTGGACCCCCTTGGGTAGACCATCGTCGACCTTTCCCACCGTCGACGTCTCGAACAGGTTCTTCTTCGGCTTCGGCCTCGTCCGGACGCCGTACGCGATGCGGAAGTGGACGCGGTTCAGCACCTCCTTGGCCTCCGTGCGCGTCATGTGTCCAGCCCCGGTGTCGGGGATCCTCGAGAACATCGATTTGATGAGGTACGTCAGCTCGTCCACCTTTCGGTCGAACGCGTTTTCCCGCTTTCTGTCCGGCCCGTCGTCGACAGTCGGTGGTATGCACACGTCCAACGCCACGTCCAAGATCGACGCCGTGGCGGAGAGCTCGACGTAGTCCGTGTCGCGCCTGCCGCCAAAGTCCATCTTCTGCAGCCGTCTCGTCAGATGTCGCAGGTCCAAAGGGCCGTCGGAAGGCTTTCTTATGCTCGATACGTCGTCGAGGAAGCACGTTGCCGCGAGATTGCTTCGGAAGAGATGGGTGCGCGGCGAGTGAGCAGGTAGCTGTTCAAGTAGCCGGATCTGAAAGGATGCATGGGAGGTGTAGCCGTTGATGACTTTGATCGTACGGGACGCCTTGTGCCCCCAATAAGCTTGGCTCGGGAGGTGGACACGGTCAGACATACCGATTCGTCCCACCCTGACGACGGCAACGCCTCGACAAGGGACGCGAAAGTATCGAACAAGGCCTCGATCAGATCGGCGGCCAGATGGAGGGTCGAGTCCATGGTCAGCCGAGCGAGAACGCAGAGACCGTGCTCGAGCGCGGGCACGGACAAGCTGGGACCAGCACGTCAACAACACGACAGAGGCACCACCGACCCGGGCCACGGACCACCGACCTTGAGGCAACCTTGCCCAGCAACTGCACGATCGTCGTCGCCCTGGTCAAGTCCGTTTCAGGCCGTGCTGGGAACGTCAATCATCCCGCGAGCCGGCCGTGCCTTGGGATCGCCTAACCTGCCGAGAGTTCCTCAACCGCGGTGATACGACGACCAAGATCCAAGGCCTCTGCCGAGGCGCCGAGGGTCCGGAAGAGGGCATCTACGACCGTCCCGTCAAACAGTCTTGATATCTGGCCAGAGGACGACTGCCGAGGCGGGATGAGCGTCCGGCACAAAGGCAAAGACAGCCGTCGGCGAGCTCACCTCGAGCACGACGAGATAGCCAGCGCGCAGGTCATCTCGTCGTTCGGTACAGACTATACGGACAGCGGTTCAGCTACGGGCTCTTTCCCTGCGGCAACAGAGGACGTATACCTACTCTCTTGGAGTACCCACCGGATCACCTCGTCTGGCAAGGCTTCTCTGACGCGCGTCATCTCGGCCGCGTATCCGGTGACAAAGGCCTGCTGACGAAGGACGGCATCTTTCAAGGTCAACGAGGCTCTGGCGGGGCGTCTCCCTGGCCACATCGACCCCTCCTTCTCACCTTTGAGCATGGCCTGCCAGCCGTCGCTGTCCGAGGGACACGACCAGTCCGGAAAGGGCGGTCTATCGGCCTGGTCGTCCACCGGCGACGACGGCTGGAAGAAGTGCCATTCCTTACTCTGACGAAGTGCTTCCGTCCGGGCCGCGGCGTGTTTGATTCTCTGCACGGCCACCGAATCTCCGGGCCCGGCTTCCTCCTCCGCCAGCGAGACCAGCAGGTCCTCCTGCGCACGAGCGCCATGGCCCTTGGACGTCGGGCTCCCTTCCCCTCCCCCTTCCCCTTCTGCCTCGTCCGTCTGCCCCTCCAAAGGCTGGGGAGTCTCCAGGAGGGCCTTCGCCTTGGCTACGGCTG
This sequence comes from Lichina pygmaea, assembly GCA_963422465.1. NCBI lineage: Eukaryota > Fungi > Ascomycota > Lichinomycetes > Lichinales > Lichinaceae > Lichina > Lichina pygmaea. Next base: position 1,380,125 of record OY730175.1, on the reverse strand, counting down.
CCTCGGAGGCGACGTCTTCTCTCGTCTGATCGAGAAGTGACGCGAGCGAGAACTGATACTTGGACATGACCGGCGAGAGAGGAATGCAGGACTTAGCATCTCATGGAGATGCTAATCAGAGTACGACATACCAAACGAGTCGCCTCGGCCAGGTGGCTGTCGCGGCTGTTCGCTAGCACTTTCGCGTCGGGTCGAACCGTGGCACATCTCGTCCTTTCAGGGCTGCATGTCGCACTTGATACAACAGGAAGATAGCTGTTCCTGCCAGTACGTACGTACGTAAGTTTACATACGAGCACGACTGGGGGAACTCAACCACGTCTCCGTTGATAGGCACTAGAACCCATTACGTAATTGCACCGGGTCTTCAGCCCCACTTTGTCACGTGTTACTCCGCTTGGCGGGCGCGGCGGGGTCAAGAGAGTGCAAGCAACAGATGACTGTTTATCAAAAATTATGATCTTGTAGGGCTATTGTACGAGGGCCCAAGACCTTCGGCCGACGTACAGTACGTACCACACGGCACGTGACTGTCTCTGATGATGCGTCTCGACTTCGGCCTTCCCGGCGTCGAGTACGTACGGTCCGTACGAGTATCAGACAAGTACGAGGTACTGTAAGTTTGATATTCGGAAACGGCTCCACGAAAGCACTTTCCGCTTCGGAACCGACCACCGCGTCAGGGCATTGCTGACGTAACGCAACAGCTGACTATTTATAGTTCTTTGTACTCGGAGCGGTGGGAGGCTCTCGGGGGTGCCACATGCCTGACGATTTAGACGGGTCTGCTCCGTACTCCATACCGCGTACGAAGGGTACCCTAGCTTTTTCCCCTACCGGTGCGTAACGCACGGTACCTCGCAGTCGCGCCAGTGCCGGGCCTCCGTACGTCCATACAGCTCCGCCGAGACGCGGACTTTGCTTACGTAAGCATGTACTGGTAAGCCACGTTGTCCTCGGCCTCCAACAAACTCCCGGAGGATCCAGGACGCCCGTGTCCGCTTGTACGGGGGGAGATGCGTATGTAGAAACGTACATCTGTACGAGTACTCCCTACTGTAGTAGCAGCGGCTTGCAGTACGTACGTACTCCGTACGGAGGTACTTCGAATTAGTAATGCTCAGCCAAAGGCGGATCGGAGCCTCTCGATACCGTCCAAACTGTATGGGGACACCGTTGGTATGACCGAGGCGCACGGCATCGATCGTGCCTCAACACAGCAACGGCGACGTCCAACATCCTCATCCTCGTCCTCATCCTGATCGTCGCCGGCCCCTCTTGCTCTCCAACGTCCGGAAGCGGGGAATTCGACCGGGTCTCGCACGACGCCAGAACCAGCAGTCTCTCGCTCGAGAAAGTACAGTAAGTACGGGAAACCAAAGGCGATATTCCATCTCATTTCATTTCAGTTCGGCCAGCTCAGCCCTCGCGTCCAGCTCGTCGTGTCTTCGAGCCCCGGAGACCGGGACCAGACAGGCACGAGAGCGTCGCACGTCGAACGTCGCACGACGCCATCATTGCCGCCGTTGCCACTGCACTGGAGCACATCGTCAGGGCCGATCGTGGACTGACGTTGTTGCTGTAAGTCATCCTAGAGATATCAGAGGAGGAGGAAGCGAATGGTTGATCGCTTCGAGGGACGGAGCGAAGAAGACCGACATTCCGCGCCCTGGACCCCGTCCGCGCCGATTTAGAAGGGAAGACCCTCGATCGATATCGCCTCGCGAACGGCCGGAAACAACATTCGTTGCCAACGACGTGGCGATGGCAGGCTGGCATCGTAGCCGCGGTAGCTGACCGCTGCTGTGACCTCCCGGACCCTGAAGCGGGGGCGAGCACCAGGAATGAGCGGCCGGCGACGCATTGGCCGTCCGCTCATCCCCACGACGGCCGTTCCGCTGGAAGGCCACGTTCGACGTCGGTGCCCGGTCGACCTTCGCGCGCTCCAGAGACCGTCGCTCCCGGAAGGGAGGGCCCTTTCGCGTTGACCTTCGTCGCAGCTGCCGTTCTGGTGTCGTGGCCACGTCGCGCGCGCCTTGGTCCGGTCGACGACCCAGGCCAGGTCGAGAAGCGGTCGCGCTCTTGCCGGCTCCGGGTCCCGACCCATCGTCGTCATGGCCGACGACGATCACCGTCTCACGCAGGTGTCGACGCCTATCAGACGGATTCGATGGGCGACGCAGCGGGTGACCGGGCATCAGGGCCGTCGGAAGCGACACGCCATCATGGACCGCTTCCACAGGCGCTCCTCCGTCGCTCACGGCAAGAAGCGCGAGTCGACCGGAGCGGGGAGCTCGGACGCTGGCTCGACCCAGGCCCGCAACGATGCCGTCGACGCCTCCGACGCCGGCGACGACAAGGCCCGGACCATCTTCTTCAACCTTGACCTGCCGGACGACGCCAAGGGCGACGACGGCCGTCCACGGGCTGCGTTCGAGCGCAACAAGATCCGGACGGCCAAGTACACGCCGCTCAGCTTCGTCCCGAAGAACCTGTACTTCCAGTTCCTAAACATCGCCAACGTGTATTTCTTGTTCATCATCATCCTCTCCGTGAGCGCCCCTCCCTGCTTCTCCCACTTCCCTCGCCGTTCGCCCTCTTGTGGCCTGGCGCGCATAGGTCTGACCGGTCGTCGTCGTCGTCGTCGTCGTCGTCGTCGTACGATCCGCAGTTCTTTCCCATATTCGGGGCCTCGAATCCGGGCCTCAACTCGGTCCCGCTCATCTTCATCCTCGCCGTGACCGCCGTCAAGGACGCCATCGAGGACTATCGCCGGACCGTCCTCGACAACGAGCTGAACAACTCGCCCGTCCATCGGTTGGCCGACTGGGACAACGTCAACTCGACCGAGGACCGCATCTCGCCGTGGCGCCGGATCAAGAAGGCCACGTCCCACGCCTTGCAACGAGTGATGAGTCTGTGGAGATCGCGAAGGGCGAAGAAGCAGACAAAGGCCCGGGCGTCCGTGGACGACCCGGTCGACCTGCGACGTCGGTCGACCGCGACGCGCGCCACGCCGCGTTCATCGATCCATTCGACCTACTCGGCCCGCAAACACGGCGACGAGTACGAGGATGAGGATGACAGCGCCGCCGCCGGAGCCGGCAACGGCTCCTCGTCGGGGCCGCAACGAGGGGTGGTGGCCATTCCTATGACCGAGGTCAGCCGTGAACCTGCGCGTCATCTCGATCCGGACCAGTCGGCGACGCTGCAGGTGCCGGAGCGGCCGGAGACGGCCTTTTCGTTCGAACAAGACCCATCGGGCATGGACGGCGGGGCACGGCCGCCGGTGCCGGACGGGTCTGCCGCCCCTACCCCTCCGCCGCCGACGAAGAAATCGACGGCGCGCTTCTACGGAAGTCTCATCGATCCGACCAGGACCCCGACCGGCAAGGCCCGCTTCGCCAAGGACCGATGGAAGGACGTCCAGGTCGGCGACTTCGTCCGCATCTACGAGGACGACCAGATCCCGGCCGACATCGTCATCCTGTCGACCTCGGATCCCGACGGCGCGTGCTACGTCGAGACGAAGAACCTCGACGGCGAGACCAACCTCAAGGTGCGCAATGCGCTGCACTGCGGTCGGAAGGTGAAGCACGCTCGCGACTGCGACCGGACCGCCTTCGTCCTCGAGAGCGAGCCGCCGCACGCCGACCTCTACCAGTACAGCGCCGTGGTGCGGTGGAGGCAGCACGAGTCCGAGGACCCGGACGGGCCGGCCCGAGACATGGCCGAGCCCATCTCGATCCAGAACCTGCTGCTGCGAGGCTGCAGCCTCCGGAACACGGAGTGGGTGCTCGGCGTCGTCGTCTTCACCGGCAAGGAGACCAAGATCATGATCAACTCGGGCATCACGCCGAGCAAGCGGTCCCGCATCGCGCGCGAGCTGAACTGGAACGTCATCTACAACTTCATCATCCTCTTCCTCATGTGCCTCGTGAGCGGCATCGTGCAGGGCGTCACCTGGGCCCAGGAGAACAGCACCATCGACTTCTTCGAGTTCGGATCCGTCGCCGGCTCCCCGCCGTTGGACGGCTTCGTCACCTTCTGGACCTGCATCATCCTCTTCCAGAACCTGGTGCCCATCTCGCTGTACATCTCCATCGAGCTGGTCAAGCTGGCCCAGGTTTTCTTCATCTACAGCGACCCGGACATGTACTACGACCGCATCGACTACCCGTGCACGCCCAAGTCGTGGAGCATCTCGGACGACCTCGGTCAGATCGAGTACATCTTCTCCGACAAGACCGGCACCCTGACCCAGAACGTCATGGAGTTCAAGAAGTGCACCGTCGACGGCCTGCCGTACGGCGAGGCCTACACCGAGGCCCAGATGGGTCTGCAGCGGAGGCAGGGCGTCAACGTCGACGAGGAGGCGCCCAAGGTCAAGGCTCAGATCGCGGCCGATCGGGACCGGATGCTGGGCATGATCCGTCAGATGCACCGCAACCCCTACCTGCACGACGACGGCCTGACCTTCGTCGCCCCGGACTTTGTCGCCGACCTCTCGGCCGGATCGTCCGGAGACGCCCGAGCCCACGTCCAAGCCGAGGCGAACAAGCACTTCATGCTCGCCCTGGCCCTGTGCCACACCGTCATCTCCGAGATCACGCCGGGAGATCCGCCGAAGATCGAGTTCAAGGCGCAATCGCCCGACGAGGCGGCGCTCGTGTCGACCGCTCGCGACTGCGGCTTCACCTTCGTCGGCCGCACCCACGACAGCATGATCGTCAACTCCTTGGGCTCCGACCGGCACTACGAGATCCTGAACACGCTGGAGTTCAACTCGACCAGGAAGCGCATGAGCGCCATCGTCCGCATGCCCGAGGACGGACGGATCGTCCTGCTCTGCAAGGGCGCCGACAGCGTCATCTACTCGCGCCTGAAGCCCGGGGAGCAGGCCGAGCTCAGGCTCAAGACGGCCGAGCACCTCGAGACCTTTGCGCGCGAGGGCCTGAGGACGCTCTGCATCGCGCAGCGGGAGCTGGGCGAGGAGGAGTACCAGAGCTGGAACCGAGAACACGACGCCGCCGCCGCCGCCATCCAGAACCGGGACGAGAAGCTCGAGCTCGTGGCCGACACGATCGAGCGCGAGCTCACGCTCCTGGGCGGGACCGCCATCGAGGACCGGCTGCAGGACGGCGTCCCCGACACGATCGCGCTGCTCGCCGACGCCGGCATCAAGCTCTGGGTCCTGACGGGCGACAAGGTCGAGACGGCCATCAACATCGGCTTCGCCAGCAACCTGCTGTCGAACGAGATGGAGTTGATCGTCTTCAAGATCGACGACCGCACGATCGAGACGGCCAGGGCCGAGTTGGACAAGCTGCTGGCCCAGTTCGACATCACCGGCTCGGACGAGGAGTTGGCGGCGGCGAGGAAGAACCACGAGGCGCCTCCGCCGACGCACGCGCTCGTCATCGACGGCGAAGCCCTCAGCTTGGTGCTCGGCGACGAGCTCCGTCAGAAGTTCCTGCTGTTCTGCAAGCGATGCAAGTCCATCCTCTGCTGTCGCGTCAGTCCGAGCCAGAAGGCCGCCGTCGTGCGGCTGGTCAAGAACGGCCTCGACGTCATGACGCTGTCGGTCGGCGACGGCGCCAACGACGTGGCCATGATCCAGGAGGCCGACGTCGGCGTCGGCATCGCCGGCGAGGAAGGTCGGCAGGCCGTCATGTCTTCCGACTACGCCATCGGCCAGTTCCGCTTCTTGCAGCGGTTGATCCTCGTCCACGGACGATGGAGCTATCGCCGGCTGGCCGAGATGATCGCCAACTTCTTCTACAAGGTCGGTGCCCTGAGACCTCTTCCATCTGTTTCACGCGTGTCCCCCCTTCCCTCCCCTCCGCTCTTCCTTTTCTTTTCTTTTTCTTTCTTTCTCCGCGTTGGTCATCTCCTCTTCTGCTGTGACTTCTTGGTAGATTGTCTGGACTGACGAAATGAAAACAGAACATCGTGTGGACCTTCAGTCTCTTCTGGTATCAGATCTACGTGAATTTTGACGGCACATACCTCTACGAGTACACGTACATCTTGCTCGTCAACATCGCCTTCACCTCCTTGCCCGTCGTCCTCATCGGTGTGCTCGATCAAGACGTCGACGACAAGGTCGCGCTCGCCGTTCCCCAGTTATACCGACGTGGCATCGAGCGGAAGGAATGGACGCAGCTCAAGTTCTGGTAAGCGCGCCGCTCGAAAAGCTCCCGTCCTCCTGCTCCACGGTCCGCTAACTGAAACCCCGACTCGCAAAGGGTGTACATGAGCGATGGCATCTACCAATCCTTGGTGTGCTTCTTCGTGACCTATCTGACGTTCGCGCCGTCCGACTTCGTAACCCAATCCGGGCATCAAGTCAACGACCCGCCGCAGATGGGTGTCTACGTCGGTTGCGTTGCCATCTTCGTGGTCAACTTCTACATCCTGCTCAATACGTACCGTTGGGACTGGCTCACGGTGCTCGTCACGACCGTCAGCATCCTGCTGATCTGGTTCTGGACCGGGGTCTACTCGATTTTCGAAGCGTCGGACCGGTTCTACCGCGCCGCCGAGCACGTGTACGCGCAGCTCTCGTTCTGGGTCGTCTTCCTCATCAGCGTTTGCATCTGCCTGGCCCCTCGCTTCGTCGCCAAAGCTTTCCAGAAACTCTTCATGCCGCGGGACGTCGATATCATCCGCGAGCAGCTACGGCAGGGTCAGTTCAAGTACCTCGACGACGGAGACAAGCAGGGCGGACGGTCCTCGAAGACCTCCTCCACCGCGTCGTCCGACATCGTCAAGGCCGTCGGTCCGAGCCACGCGGCGCAGCTCTCCGAGGACCGTCAGCCTCTGTATCCGCCGTCCGTGGCCGCGACGGCAACGACGCAGGATCCACGCAGCCAACACGGTAGCGACGGCACCGACTACAACGTCCCTCGCGAGTCCCTCGAACGGCCTCACCTGGCATCGGTCCAGCATTCGAGGCAGTCCTACGACCGCATCCGGCTCTCCATGGACAAGATGCGGCCCAGCTTCGAGGCGAGCAATGACATCACGTCGGCCGCCATGCTCACGCGCATGGAGTCGAGTCATTGCCATCCAGGCCGGGCTCGGAGGACAGACGATATCACGGCCGACATGAGCTGACCGGGGTCGTGTGTCTCGTTGCGGTCGTTCGTCCATACTTTCGTTCCACCCCTCTTTCTCGTCTGTTCATCGAACGGTGAACCTGGATCGGTGAACCGTTGGGTGGGGAGATCTTCTTTTTAAGGCTGATATGCCTACTATCCAGGGCGTTCTCTCTCTTTCGTGTCTCTCCATTACGTCGTCTGTCTATGATTTTCCATCTGCATTGTCAAAACAACTTTCCTTTGATCTTCCAATTTTCCTTTACTCAATGTCCATTTTCCCACCTGTCTCCCGAGTTTCTTTTTCGCCCTCTCTCCAGCTCCTTCTCTCCCCCCCCCCCCCCCCCCCCCCGGGGGTCTCCGTGTTCGTACTGTTACAGCATAAAGTCACCACTCCGAGGTTGTTTTTCTATCCATCGTTTTTTCGTTTATTGAACAGAAGTGCCGGCGTTCTAGCGTTGATAAAAAAAGATGTCGGCGTCTTTGGCGATGGACCTTCCTGATCTCTTCTTTATCGTCATTGTCGTCTTTCGCACGTGTTCCCTCTTTTCATGCTCTCGCCATCTCCTTTGAGTCTTGGGATGTCTTCGGTGGAGGAGCTCTGGCCGAGGTCAACTCACATACTTCTAGGAATAAGGTCGTGGTTGTGACGCTGGTCCGTTGTGTCTGGCCTCCTGGGAGGAAATCAAACAAGCGGGTATTCTATTTTTTCACTCGAGTTGTAGATGTATTTAATCATCCATCTCTTTTCATCTTTCTCGTTGTTTCATGCGAAGCGTTATATTGGGGTGGGGGGTCTACCAGTACTCGAGAGGGTGCTGCAGAGCCCCAAGCGCTTCTACTACAATCTGTCGATGTGAGGAGCTTTTGACTTGTGGCCGAAAATGAGCATCCAGATCATCGTTGATGGGGATATGAGGTTCGACTGTATGTGAAGGTGAGGACAGACTGATGCGGTGTCGTCGTTCATGGACACTACAGTACAGTGAGATGGGAAGACTGACGTCAAGATCACGATGACTGCGCGCCACAGCTTTACTGGTATGGCAATGCAAGAGGGTAAACACCAGTGAGCTTCTTTTTCCCAGTAATTTAAGAGCGTATGGATCAGCACAACAGACGACCGCACTCAAGCACACTCAACCGATACGTCACGTACGTATGAGGCAGCGAGGGTACATGCTGCAGCCAGAAGGCATCGGCGTACACGTACGTACTTCGTACAGTACGTATAAGTCTCGACTAGCCGAACAAATCTACTGACTAATCTAGGCCGACCCCTGGCCCTGCCTAGGGCCACAACAGCACAGTACATACTGTACTTGCACGTTCTAGGTAGCCACCTTCGGTCTCTGTCAGCTTTGAGAATTCTTTGTCAGATTGACCGAAGCCTACAGAAGTAATGAGTCTGACGTGCTGGAGATCTGAAGCTGGGCCGGCGTGGGCCGGGCAAGGATGCCTTCATGGTGCCGCGGGTATGTACGTACTGTGTGAGGTGAGTTCATTACCGTAATGCCAATTCACTGAGTCAGCGAGTACTTCATAAACACTGAGTCTATCTCCCCTATTTGTGAGAGTGACTGGCTTCAGATGTTTTGATCGTCGTTAATGTCGGACCTTGCCGAGGATGTACAGTATGACTAAGCAGGACATCGTCACGATCGTCCCCCGAGCCGTGCCGAGATGCTCTGTCAGACTGTCTACTTAGGACAGGGCAAGCAGATCAGGACAGAGGGTGATACTTCATCGGAAAGAATTTCCCGCCTTCAGGACTTGTGTATATAGAAATGCAAGACACCTGCTTGAGAACAATTCCTTAGACTGAACACAATTATTTCTTGAACTTCTATCCTGAGCCCGATCCTCTATGTGAGTCTAGAAGCCCGGAACAATAGTGCAGCTCTGCGGCACCTTGTTGTAAGTACGTTACGTACTCCCGTACACCACTTTACTACGTCGAGAAAGTAAGACCAAAAGCGTCCTTCACGTCCCACCTGTGCCGCCAAGACCGCTCTAATTTACAGCAGCAACATCACTCGCCAAACGCGTCGACATATGACTTCACCGGAAAAGCTCAGATCGCTGCCACTTTCACCCGGGCCAGAGAGCTGGTCTGGAATGAAGACGATGCTTGCCTGATGGGAAGCCATCCGTCCTCCTCCTCCGATGGAGCTGCTCACCTGGCGTTCTATGAAACTCTCCGGCTTTGTCCGACAACAGCAGCCCCACCCTTCACCAACAATAGATGCGTCTACGTTCTCACCCGCTCCGAAACCCACCCTCCTCAGCCCCCAGCGTCGATATCGATCTGTCCGTTCTACAACACCCTTTGCTGGTCGTCAGACTACTGGGCTCGCTTCCAGTCTCGAAACCAACAGTGAGACTGCACCAAGCTCTACCGACGGCCAGCGGTGACAAGTACTTGATAGGGCTCACAGCCTAGAAAAGACCCGCTGCCTGCTAAGCTACCGTCGATCAAGTCCCACGAAATTGGTTTTGTCGAGACCGGACTGCAGCCGCACTTGCAACCATGGAGGGGCCGGATGAGGTGACCGAGTTCGAACACATGTACGTAGATCGGCGCCGTTGATACGGTCCACCCCTTTCCAACTCGCCGGAGCAGGCGTCAGAGGAGTGTGCTGATGGCTGCGTAGGATCAAGGAGCTGCGCGATCTGCCCGCTGGTGCCCATTGGTTCTGTCCACGCAAGCACGACGGCGACACGACGGACTATGGCGAAGTCGCTGGTCTAGGCGCTGCCTTACGATCCGAGACCGCGGATATCCCTGCCTCTGTCGAGGAGGCCGATCGTCGCTCTCGTGATGCCGTTTCGTGTCTTCGTATCCTGGTGCTCGAGAGAGAGGACCTGGCGTCCGCTGCAGATTGGTACAAGCGGCACTTGAAGGGGCAGCTGGGCAAGTGCGAGCTATGCGTCAAGGTTTACCATGTCAGGAAAAAGCGGTTCGTTGAATCCCTCAAAGGGTGAGTTGTCTCCATATCCGTCTTGTGGTCCCGGCAGGCTGACCCTTCCAGCGAACACGACGAAGATGAAGTTGCCGCCTTTGCGAGGGTTCTGGCCGCCCTCGACGAGGAACGCATCCGTACGGGTCTGGCGTCGGCCACGGAAACGCTCAGATCGCTGGAGCCAGCCCGGCGAGGCTTGACCGTCCTACAGGGACCGGCTCTTTTCTCCATCTTTGAGGCTCTGAGCTCCGATGCCCTACTGACTGATAAGCACTTGATGGAGACCTCGCTCGACGAACCCTTTCGTCTCGTGCAAACCAACCGTATGCTGAAGCTCAACGACTACGTACCGGCCATGGGCCGGTTCTTGTTCGACGAAGACGACTTCCACCGGACCTGGGCCGTCAAAGTTTGGGCCAACGTCAGCCGCACTCCGACCAAGCAGGAGTTCTGGTGGGTCGTGCAAGAGCCTCTGTTGGAAGCGATGCGGACGGCCTCGACCTACCCCTTCGAGAAGGAGCCTGTGACCATCCTCTGGAGGGGCGTCAAGTCGATCGTGCACCGGCTCGACTGCATGATGATCAGAACCGGACTCCGTGCCCTCGAGATCGATATTTTCCGCCTGGCGCTCGATCATCTGCAGGTCGACTCTGCGGCCTTCTCTGACATAATCTGGTCGCTTGACGCTCTGCTGGCCACATCATCGATGGATTTCTGGGATGCGATGGGTGCCATCTCCGCGCCATCGGTCGTCGAGGCCATCTGTAACGCCCCCGGCTTCTCCTACGCTCTCCAGAAGGCCAACGAAAGCCAGCCCTTTGAGGGAAGTACGCTGGAGACCGTGCTTGCTTTCATCCGTCGACTCGTCGAGTCGCTGAACAATACCAGCAAGCCGCCGGCCTGTCGCGCCGTCTCGGCCCAGCTCATGGAGCGCTTCCAGGTCGAGGCCGTTCCCGACCTCGCGCGCATGCATTGCTACGAGACCGCTCTCGCCGTCATCTCCGCAACACTGCGCTATTTCGTGGCGACGAAGAACGATGTCGGCTCCGTCAGCACGGTGGAGAGGATCGTCATCGGCGACCTCCTGTCGACCGTGGCGAAGCACATCCAGCAGCTGACCGTCATCGCTCGCTTGCCGCAGCAAGACAAGGCCACAAACGCCCTCAGCCGTCACGGCGCCGACGTCGTCAGATGCGCCCTGACGATGGACAGCCTGTGCTACAAGATCGACTACGACATGCTTCGTAGGGGTACCTCTCGGCACGATCGACATCAGACCGGCTCGAGCCCTCTCTGGCCGACTGTTTGCAAGGCCCTGACCCGCAACGACGTTTGGTACGCCAAGAACATCCTCCTTCCCACGATCGATCGGATCGGGATCGAGAGACTCGCCGCCAACGACGACGACCGGCCCGGCGACGAGAGGTCTTCGTTCCGTCTCGCGTACGATGAAACCACCGGGAGCATCGCCGTCTTCTTCGACCGTCTCGGCGACTTCGATCCGGACAAGCTGTCGACCCTGTTCGCGCGGCCCGAGACCGCCATGCCCCTCATCGCGAGCCTCTTCATGGCGGAACCCCCCATCCATGCCGCTAGTCTCGAGGCGATCAAGGTCGTCAGTGCCCAGTCCACCAGGCGAGAGGCGATGGCGTTCCTCGTGGGAACCTTCTTCGAGACGACCTTGGCCTGCGTCTCGTGGTCGGTCCGGCAGGTGGCGGTCCGGAGAATCTTCACCTGGAATCCGCGGATGCTAAAGACGTCGACGGACATCTTCGAGGTGCTCTGCAGCGTCGAGGACGGCCACCTCAACAGCCGTTCACTTTCCGCCCAGGAGTCCGTCGCGCTGCGGGGGTTCTGGGAGCGCCAATGGTACGCCCTCACCGCCATCTTCGACAACACGGAGGCCTGGGGCAAGGTCAACGACCGGAGCATGATGAAGGAGTTCTGCCGGGACGTGATGCAGTTTGCGGAGTACTGTTTCAGCAAGTACGACATCGTCGCAAACGCGCTCAGCGCCACGTCGGCGACCAACGACGGCGACGGTTCCGATGCGAGCACGCAGAACACGGCCGCGACGAAGCTGCTCGAGTGCCCAAAGTCGACCCTGGACGCCATGGTCAGGTGGCTACGGCTGCGGGACGAATACCTGGCCGAGGGCCTGGCAAACCTGGTGAAGGAGATGCTGCCCCGACTACGCGAGCACGGACTGCGAGTCGAGCCGTCCACGACCAAGTACATTGACGATGTCTGCCGCAACCACGTCATCCGGGTCGTCCTGCAGCCTCAACAAAAGGTTGAGCTCGCGAGGGCGCTCGACAAGCACCTCGACAGATCGAGCCCGCAGCACCGAACTCCGGCGGGCAAACTACCTGGCTCGTCTTCGTCGTCGACGGAAAGGAAGTTGTCGTCCGACTCGGGCCTGCCGCGGGCCTCCGACAAGGCCGGCCGCCTGTCGCAGAGTCTGATAACTCACGCGGGAGGCAGCAAGAGGAAGACGGTTCCCGCAAAGGACGATCCTATTCTGCAGGCTTCAAGCTCTCTCGAGAAGTACAATGCCATTCGGACACTTCACAGGGAGACCGCCCAGGCCGGCCGCGTCAGCATGGCCCCGGCGAGAGACAGCAAGGAGGCAGAGCTCGAGATGAAACACTTCCGCGTCAAGCGCGAGAAGGAGAGGCAGGAGAAGATCGAGAGGGACCAGCTGCAGCTTGCGCTCCTCAAAAAGAACGTAGCCAAGGCTCATCTCGGCCCAGCCGCCAAACAGCCGTGCAGCGGAAGCTCGAGCATGATGGTGTCTTCCGAGTCCGAGGACGAAGGAGACGACGGGACGCTCGACGAGGAGCTCTTCGGGCTGGCGTCGTCCGGCCAGGTCTCGAGAGGCGTGCAAGAGTACCGGAACAGCAAGGTACGAGCGCTGCAGCAAGCGCAGAGCCGTGGCCCGGTCAAGAAGGTCAAGCAGCACAGGAACGCCAAGGACATGCGAGCGCGCCTGACGCCGGACCTGTCGGCCTTGCACCAGGTCATCCTCAGCTGGGACTTCTTCTACACAGGCCAGCTCCCTCCGGGCTCGGAGAAGCACAACTACTCCTTGGTCACCAACGCATTCAAGACCCCCAACGAATACCAGGCGACCTTCCAGCCGCTGCTCGTCCTCGAGGCCTGGCAAGGCTTTCTCAGAGCCAAGGAGGAGTCCAACTTCAGACCGTTTGAGCTGAAGGTCGCCAGCAACATCCGGGTGGACCACTTCATCGACATCGCATCGTCCATGTCGCCGGAAACGGGGAGGAGCGTCGGTCTGTCCGAAGCCGACGTCATTCTCCTGTCCAGGGCGGAATCGCCTGCCCGGGATGCCGAGCAGCCGCACGCGCTGGCTCGCGTCATGAAGATCGTGCGCAAGAAGGCGGCCACGGAGGTCACGTACCGGTTGAACATGGGCAATCCGCTCCGAGCGGCGCTCAGCCCAAATTCCACCGTCAAAGCCGTCAAGCTCAGCTCCATCGTACCGCTCGAGCGAGAATACGGCGCGCTGCTGGGCCTTCAGTACTACGACCTGTGCGACGAGATCATCAGGGCGAAGCCATCTCCGTTGCTGACTTACACCGGCGACCAGCTCTCGCGCATCGCGCAGAGCTACAGCCTCAACACGGCTCAGTCGAAGGCTCTGCGCTCCGCCGTCGACAACGACGGGTTTACGCTCATCCAAGGGTAAGGATCCGACCTCACTTGCGCTAGTCTCTTGTGTTCCTTGGGGCCGGCACCGTAGCTGGACTGACCATCCTCTCACAGTCCTCCTGGTTCGGGCAAGACCAAGACAATCGTCGCCATCGTCGGTGCCCTTCTCACGCGGACGATGACCGACTCGAGCCACGTCAACGACCGACCTCGGCCCATCAACGGATCGTCAGGCACGGCCGGTCAGCTGGCGTCCAAGAAGCTGCTCGTCTGCGCTCCGAGCAACGCTGCCGTGGACGAGCTGGTCATGCGTTTCAAGGAGGGGGTCAGGACGCTCAACGGCAAGGACGAGCGGATCTCGGTCGTCCGCCTGGGCAGGAGCGACGCCATCAACGCCAACGTCATAGACGTCACGCTGGACGAGCTGGTCGGAAAGAGACTGGAGAGCGTCAACGGCCAGAAGACGAACCACGGCGAGGAGATCCACAAACTGGTGGAAGAGAGCCGGGCGCTGACCGAGTCGCAAAATCTGCTCAGGAGGCGGATCGAGGAGACGAGGGCCAAGGGTGGCGATGCCGGCGGCCTCCAGCGCGACTGGGAGATCGAGAAGCACAAGAAGGCGAAGATCGGCTCGAAGATCGACGAGCTGCGAGACAAGAGCTCGAGCGCGACCCGCGACGTCGACATCAACCGTCGCCGAATCCAGCAGGAGATCCTGGACGGCGCGCACATCATCTGCGCGACCCTCAGCGGCAGCGGGCACGACATGTTCCAGAAGCTCAGCATCGAGTTCGAGACGGTCATCATCGACGAGGCCGCACAGTCCATCGAGCTGAGCGCCCTCATCCCGCTGAAGTACGGCTGCTCCAAGTGCATCCTCGTCGGAGACCCGAAGCAACTGCCGCCGACGGTCCTCTCGCGCGAGGCCGCTCGCTTCTTGTACGAGCAGAGCTTGTTCGTGCGCATGCAGACGAACCATCCAGACGACGTCCATCTCCTCGACACGCAGTATCGCATGCATCCCGACATCAGTCGATACCCCAGCCAGGCCTTCTACGACGGCAAACTTCTCGACGGCGCCAGCATGGGCAGGCTCCGGCAACGGCCGTGGCATCGGCACAGCGTCCTCGGTCCGTATCGATTCTTCGACGTTCAGGGCCAGCATCAGAGTGCGCCGAAGGGGCACTCCCTCGTCAACGTCGCCGAGCTCGACGTCGCGCTCCAGCTCTACGAGCGGCTGACGACCGACTTCCGCGGCTACGACTTCTCGCGCAAGATCGGCGTCATCACGCCGTACAAAGGCCAGCTGAACGAGCTCAAGATCGTCTTCGGCCGACGCTACGGCGAGTCCATCTTCAAGACGATCGAGTTCAACACGACGGACGCCTTCCAAGGGCGCGAGAGCGAGATCATCATCTTCTCGTGCGTGCGAGCGTCCCCGAGCGGCCGCATCGGCTTCCTCGACGACATCCGGCGCATGAACGTCGGGCTCACGCGAGCGAAGTGCTCGCTCTGGGTGCTGGGCAACTCTCGGTCGCTCTCGCAGAACGAGTTCTGGGGCAAGCTCATCGGGGATGCTCGAGAGCGCGACCGATATTCAGGCGGCGACGTCTTGCGTCTCCTCGGCAGGCCTCTCCCGGCCGACGTTGAAGTCGTCCCCGAGGAGGAGCCAGCCTCGACGGTCGAGGCGCAGGAGCCCGGCTCTGACGACAAGTCATCCACAGCGACCACGGACGGGCCGGATGTCGTGATGGTCGACGCCCCGGCCCTTGACGCTGGTAACTCGAGGCCGCAACAGGAGTCGCGCAGGGCCTCCGAGCACACGACGGTACAGACGCAGTATCCGGCCGTCGCACGAGCACCTGCGGGGGCCGGTCTCAACGCAAACTTCGCGTGTCATCGCTGCGGAAGCCTAGCCCATCTGGCAGCGCGCTGCGACAAGAAGGCTCCCTCGTCGGCAGACGGCGCTGGCTGTTGGCGCTGTGGCGGAACCGATCACGTCGTCGCGCGCTGCGCAGCGATATTCTGCACGAGATGTGGCCGGGTCGGCCACACCGACGTCGTCTGCCAGCACAAGGATGCCTACCGCCCAGAAAAACAGGCCGCCCTCCGTCGGAAGGAGCGCGAATACGAAGACCAGAGGCGGATGCACCAGGGCAGACAACAGCAGCGGCAGGTCGGCGACCACGACCCTCGCGTTCCCTCGATCCAGCGCGCGAGAGAGGGAGCGCAAGCTCCAGGACCGAACAGCCAGGCCAGCAAGCAGCAGGCCACACGCACCGGTCTCGCAGCGGAGAAGCGAAAGCGAGTGCCGTCTCCGCCGCCGGGCCTTGTGCCTGCAAAGTCTGCCGATGTGAGCGCCGCCCGTCCGGCGATTCGGCCCCCCGACGGCCTCCCAGCGTCGCTCAACCCGCATCTCAACGTTCGTACGACCGCACGTCTTTCTGTTTCTTTTGGCCGACTGCTAACGGGTGCCACAGACTGCGCCTGGAGTACCGAGTGCCCCGCACGTTCCTGGTGCGCCGTTCGTCCCGGGCGTCCCGATCGCTCCGGGAGGTCGACCTGGTCCTCCACCTCCAATCATCCGCAGACGCAAAGAAGTAGATCCGTTCATCCGGCCAAAAGCCAAGAAACCGCGAGCCTAGACAGCCGCTTCGCCTGCCGGTCTCAAGCGCCTGGGCCTTCCACCGGGCTTCCTCGTCTCCCTTTCTCCATGAAATGTTCTTTAGCGCGCATGTGCATAGCCTTACTATATCTTTCGATACCCCCAGCTTTTGTTGCGCACATCTTCGACTGCTCGTTTGGCTTTGCTTCCTGACGACCTACCACTACTGTACCAAGTTCACGCACGTACCATTGCTAGGAACCCTCTTGCTATCTGTTCTTCGGAGGTTGATTCTGGTGTCAGAGCCGCAGTCGCTTGGGGCTTGGGATTCGACGTGGGCGGCAGACTCACTACAAAAGCGATTCTTAGAAGAGGAAAGGCATGATACCCACCGCCACGACAACTACCACAGCTAATTACAAGATGATAATTCACGTTGAATTGTACTGTTCTGTACTGCACCGTACTCGGCTCGACCGATTAGTCTCCTCTTCTCTGTTGACACCGACGATACCTTCCTAGTGCCGCCTTCCCTCCGTCCTTTTCTCCCTACGGTGCTCTCCCACTCTTCCACTCCACTCTCGAATCTCCAGCTTTTGACGAGGGATTTACGTAGCGAAGTGCCACGGTGTTGGGATGGCTGTCGTGGCTACGTACGTACGTGGCTCTTTTTTTGGAGTGCTCGACAGTAATACGTACAGTACGTTACGTACGTAGGCTAGGCTAGGGCCACGCCAGGGCCAGGCCATGGCTGGCTTAGTCAGTCGAATACAGTGGCTTCTTTGAGCAGGCTAGTACGTATGTACAGTGATATGACACAAGTCTGTGTATGGCCCCATACAACATCAACTTTGAGTCTGTCCAGCTAGTTTTTAGTAACGGGACTGCAGAGCCAGCAAGAAATGGTTATCTTGTCACATTACTTATGACTATTGCGACCAATAGAATGTAGGATTGTGCACAGACTTTTGTCGTCACACCTTAGAAGTCAGTACCAGGAAGGTAGGCGAGTCTTGTTTGGCAGGACTTGGCTTATGTAATCTTCTACACATGATTTCTGGGAGACAAACATTTTTGACGGTACGTGCTCGACTTTAATGCGATTGAGCATAAGTGATAAGAGTCGCCATGCTTCCACCCTCCTATTACAGTAAGAGGGCGTAAGGGCTCGGAGATATCCTCTCACAACTTCAGCGGCAGCTTCTCTCTACAACCACCAACCGTGCCCTGTGCGTGCCTCCGCAGCCTCGAGACTCCACCCAAAAGAGCTTGCACCACTCGAGCAACCATGGATGTTAGACCACTACAGAGCTGGTCAGAGAGTCTGCTAGCTTGAAGGGAATCTTCAAATGTGCACGAGTTTCCGGTCAGATGAGTGCCCTGTTGAGCTCAATCTGCTTGGGCGGACAGGGTGGGCATGGGGTGGGTGGATGTTTTCGATTTTCGAAAACAAACTTCAAAAGTCGTGCGAAAGGCTCTCCAATCGCTCACGGCCTCCCACTGGTGTGGGAGAAAACACGACTGCGAAGAAAGACTTGTGATGATCTTGCGGCAACAGTCAGGAGTAACGAAGACATCGTTGTCTGCGCTGCAGGTCCGAACGTCTCTGTCGCCTGTTCGTCTCGTGCTTGTGTACGGCTGAAGATCTCCGCAGGCTTCTCGTCGACAATAGCTGCAAAGATGGAGGAGAGCATTCGCGGGCCCTGCCACGCCTGCATCGTCACCAAGCAAGAAGCTACCAATCGGGGACTTTTACAGCCTGCAAGACCCTGGGACGTACTTCCAGGCTAAAGATTTACCTCAGGCGATGGGCCTTATGCCCCGACCGTCATCCCAGCTGTTTAGAGACGTCGAGGACGGTGCATACGTACGTACATACATACGTACGATACGTACGTTGCACTACATTCCTTCTGCCGAGTGTCAAAGGAGGTGGTCGATGCACTCGAGTCCCGCATGAAAGGGGTCGGCGCGCATTGATTCTATGTACGATGCAGAAGCAAAGTCGGAGGATTTGCGAGCAGCGGGGATCTTCATCGCCAAATGTGATCAGGGCTGAGCTTTGGCGCCTCTTGTTGGGGACGCACCTCTCTTAGGGCCGGCAGCGTCCCAGGACAACGCTCTGCCTGAGAATTGCTCCGTGGAACGCTCATCTCCTGCTTCTGCATCGACTCTTCCCCGCCGACGATCTGCCGCATGTGGTGCTGCCCTGCAGGAAGGCTTGGGCGGGGATCGGCCTGGTGTCTGCCGAGCATATCAGCACGGGAAAGCTATATGACAGCCGTTGACAGGGTAGCTGACGTTGTGTGCTACGCCGATCCCCGCGAAGTCCCCCTTGCAGTGTCAATGTCAGGGCGGTGAAGGGGGGATGCAACCCGGGGATACAACGACTGCATGACCCTCTAGGCGACGCATCGACCATCGACCGAGCGCTCGCCAACCAAGGATCCGAAGGCGGATCATATTCCCCGCGCCGATGGCGTCTGCTGGATTGCACCAGCACAAGAGATGCAGCGCGCTCGCCCCTCGACCTGCGTCGAAACAAACCATGTCCCGTCTGGCCACAGCGTCGCTAAAGCTGAGAGCGATCATAGCGTCAGTCGATGGGTCGGAGCGAACAGCTTCATCTCCCCTAGACGACGGC
This sequence comes from Lichina pygmaea, assembly GCA_963422465.1. Taxonomy (NCBI): domain Eukaryota; kingdom Fungi; phylum Ascomycota; class Lichinomycetes; order Lichinales; family Lichinaceae; genus Lichina; species Lichina pygmaea. Next base: position 1,361,141 of record OY730175.1, on the reverse strand, counting down.
AAAGTCGACGTTCCGGATCTTGGTCATCCAAGATCATATTTCTGCATCGCACGCCCTCCGGCTATGGCGGAGTTCGGTGCGCCTCGCACCTTTCAGGATAATATCATATCCGGTCCCCCTTCCAACTCCGGCCGAGGCGGCATCCCTAGCGAGACCATTCAGGGCCTTCTCCTTGGCCGACGATGGCCTCGTCCAGGAGAAAGCGCGCGAGCTGGACCTCTTTTTCTCTGTTTCCGGCGGCGCCGACGGCCAGGCCCCTGTCGGAATCGTATCGTCACTTTGGCGGGCCCTCGTCCAGCGTGGTCGTCTCCGGCCGCAGTGACGCCCCGGCGCCGGATCCCAGATGGGGCCTGTCAGATCACAGCTCGAGCGGCAGACCTCTGGTCTACCGGCCGGCCGGCCGTCACCGGCGCAAGTGGAGCCCCAAGAAACTTGTATCTGGTCTCTTTCGTCCTGCACCGTCCGATTCTGTGCCGTCGGGGCGGCCGCGCGAGTTCCAGCGGCCCGAGACCCATCTTCTCGAAGATGATCATGCCCAATCGCCAAAGGATGTCATCTGCTATCTCGACATTTGTGATGCTTACATCGACAGGGAGAGCAGTGAGCTGGGAGGCTTTGACGGGGCTTGGGATCATCAACCCAAGCCTTTAGAGACCGATGCTCATATCAACGATCATCCTCGTGACCCTGTTCTTCCGGACTTTCCTTTGCCACCTCGAGTCGGCGCTCCCGAGATTTCTCGTTCTTCCAAGGAGTCGGACTGTGCCAAGGACTGTCCGATGGCGTCCGGCGAGTTCGGCGTCAAGAGCCCTGTTCAGCCTCCAGAAGAGGACGATACAGAGATATGCCATCTCCTGAAAGGGTGCGGTCGGGGCGCGCAGAGCAAAGCACGGCCTCGGTTGTTTCTGCTGGACGATGAAGATGTTGGTCGTGGGCGCCCGGTTTCCCAGAAACACGGTGACAAGTTGGCGTCTTCCGTTTGTGCGCCAAGTGCTTGGGGTAGGGTAGCTCCCACAAAGACACGTCCGTTAGGGTTGCCAAAACACAGGCCCCTTATCCCTGGTGGCAAACACCTCGGAACACATCGCGACCCAATTTCAACTTACCCCTCACGACCCCAGATCGTCGCGGCGACAACGCACTCGCAATCTAGCTCCACTGGCTACACTCACAAAACATCCCCTCGAACCTCTACAGACCGTCTGGCGCGGCGACGACAGGTGCGCACGGCGCCATCGGCCGGCCCACCAGCCCGCTCTCGTGTCGCGGAGGTCGTAGCTCGTCAACCGAGCTATCGATTCGTTCCTCACTTTCCAGCTCCCTTGCTCTCTGGCTTGCCGTCCGCTTGCTGCACCATCCGTCGCTTCCCACCGCAGCCGGGCCCTGCACCAGCGCGGCCGCTTCCAAGCCTGCCTGCAGTCGCCAAGGGGAAGAGATCGGGCGTACGCGCTCCAAAGCGGCGGTTGAAATCCTGTCGTGCCGCCAACAGAAAGGGTGGACGGGTCAGACCACGAGCTACCAAGAGTGCTGCGCCGTGTGGCGCCGCTCCTGTTGCCGAAACCATGTCGTCGAGCACCAACGTCACCGCGTCGGAGACTACAGCGCTTACGTCGCCGTTGCCGTCACCGTCACCTGGGGTGTCGCTTGACCGCTCGAGATGCGGCGTCAAAGTGGAGGGCAGGCTGCTGGCCCGCCGAGTCTGGGTCCACGAGAAGAAGCAGCGTGATATCCAGCGCTTCTACTCGCTCAAGGGGAGTCGAGATGGCGCGTCGTTGTCGAATGAAATATCGGCCGATGATGGGGGCAATATGGCAGGTGAGACCCGGCCGAGCCGCCTCGACGATCAGACACGAGCGACGGGAGTGCTGACGAGGCCTCAAATTTTCCGGGACAGAAGTCACCCAGCAGCTTTCTCCTCGAACGGAAAGCAGCGTAGGACAGGCGTCCAGCTCGGACGGCTTTGCGACCGAAAGAGACGAGACGCCTAGGAAAAGGTCGCCGCACGAAAGCGTCGTCAGCGGCTCGAGCGATCGCCGCGTTGACCAGCTGGGCCACACCCGCCGCCATAGGCGCGCAGGATTGCCCGCGCCCCTGAAGCCATCGCCGCGCAGAACGGCCTCTCCGGTCGCGCACGAGCCCGATCTTCCCGAGCAGGACCTTGCCGTTCGTCTCCAGGACTTTGAGGACGCGATGATCGACATGATCGAACAGACCCAACGTCTCTTCACAGAGTTTGGGTCGTCTCCGCAGGAAGAAGAGCGCGTGCAAGTTGCGCATGGACAGGGGCAGGGGCAGCATCAGCATCAGCTCCAGCATGAGTACCATCGTCGGGAGGGGCACCGCCATGAGTACTCACATCAGTCCCACAACAGCTTTCAGCACCGGGATGAGTACCACCACGGGTTCCAGCGCCAGGATGAGTACGGCCATGAGGATCCCCGGCTTTGGCAGGGACAGGTGGAGCGAGATTGGCTGCCGATACAGCCAAGCAGCACCCATGCCGCCCCTGTGCCAAGAGGGCCGAACGTGCCGCACGGCCAGCAGCAGAAGAAGTGGTGGTGGCCAGTGGAGGAGCAGCGGTACACTCCCACGGCCACTGCCAAGCAGCGCCGTTGGGATGTTCGTGCTGGCAGCGCGGATGATGTCTTTGGCCACTAGAAAGAAGTGGCGGAGGAGTCCGGTTGACAGGTCTGTTCGGTGGATGGTAGATGTGGGAGATGAGAGAGGCGACGTTGAAGCAGCAGGCAGCGGAGACTTTATATATTCCCTCCCCCCCCCCCCCCCCTCTTCCCCCTTTTCCCCGGTTTCCTCCTTCCTATTGTCCCCTTTCCCCCAGAAGGCGCCTTATTCGTCAATGGTCAATGGTCAACGGTCAATGGTCAACAGGCGTCCTTCCACAAAAGCTCAATGGGTCTCGACAGGTCTCGATGAATGAGCCTTTTGCAGATAATCGACTGACGAAAGCGCGGGAATCAATCCACATGACCTCACGAAGCAGCTTGAATGGGGACTGTATGCTGTACTTTCAATTGTAGTCGCCGGGCTGTGAATACTTCCAGGCAGTCACCGAAAGTCAGTCTGTGAGTGGGCGAATTCAGGCAAGGCCTGTGAATAGCCAGTCAGTCAGCGTGCATGGGTGGCGGTCCGTGAGGATGGTTCTATAGGTACAGATCTGGTCTATGGGGTACTTTCTACGTCTACATTCATGGGCACAGCATTATCAATAGGTCATGTGAGTGATATTTCTTCGGAGTGCATTGACTAGCCAGCCACTGAGTGTTCACCAGTGCCCATGAATACTTCTTTGATATATGTAGACCTGATGAAGTTGCGGGACTACAGATGATCGATGGATGGATGCTTGTCGTGACCTTGGTCCCACTGCTGTTTGGAAGACTTGTGTTTGCTACGAAGACTTTTACTGTGGACACTACTACCACTGGTACCACCACCCCTGGTGCTTACCACCAACGTCACGACCATCACTACGTACATCACGACTAAGTAGTTCTACTACTAGCGACAACAAGAAAATAACAATCTAGTGGGAGCAAGAAGTTGTAGAGTGTTGGTCCGGAGTTCTGCAGGACAGATTTACCAAGTACCAGACTCGAAAAGTTACTTATGTACCAGGTACATGCAGTTCTTGGACCGTCGACGATGAACCTGACGGAGCCACTGACTTGCCACTCAAAGCTAAGTACATGTGATTATTGCTCCAACAACGATGACTTGTTTGACGGTGCCAAATGGAAGAGAGAGAGGAGAGATGTAGATGTAGAAGAAGAAGAAGAAGAAGAAGAAGAAGAAGAAGTTCTCTGGATTTTTTTATTGTCCGAGTGGGAAGGGAGAGTTGGGAGGAAGGAAGAGACGGAGATGGAGGTGGGCATGATGATGATGATGATGATGATGATGATGAATCTTTGGAGAATGGAGAGTTGTAGGTAGATGGGTGTGGATGTGTCGGTGAGGTGTCGGTGAGGTGTGAGCGGGTTTTGGATTGTATACAGTACGCAATCTAATCCGAGTACGTAGAGGTAGTGAGGATGGTGCGGGGGGGACGAAAGCAGCAACAGCGAGACAGTCGAAGAGAGAGAGAGAGAGAGAGAGAGAGAGGAGACGAGACGATGATCATCGATGGCCATCTCATCAGACCCTCACCGGATGGGAACAAACAGACCGTCTTTGCCATCTAGAGTGGCTTCTAGTCGGTGGTAGACTACGACCCGATACCGAGGATGAAGGATTTTAAATCGTCGAGAGGATTGGATGAATCTAAAAGGATGATGGATGGGGTTCGAAAGGGGAAAGAGAGAGGAGAGAGAGAAAAGGAAGAGAAGGCGGAAAGAGAGAGAGAGAGAGAGAGAGAGAAAGAGGTCACGAAGGAATCTCGTCGCCCCTCCAATCCCAACAACGACCTCTCCTGTCTGTACCCATCTCGCTCATCAGGTCGAGCAGATTCTCGACCGCCTCGTGCGGTTCAAAGACTCTTCGTTCGCTCGCCGCCGCACCGCCCTCTCGCGAGACATGCCCGCCGCCACTACCACCACTACCACCACCACCACCGCTCTTCCGGTCCTTGTCGAGAAACCAGCCGGTGAGATCGGTCCTGACGGTGCCTGGGTGAAGCGCGACGGCCATGGCCCTCTCGGCGGACGTCAGCTGCAGGTGCAGGTCGAAGGAGCGCGTCAGGCTGTTGACGGCGCTCTTCGAGGCCCGGTACGCGTACCATCCTCCCGAGCGGTTGTCGGCGATGGAGCCCAGTCGCGCCGACAGCGTGGCCCATACGGCCGTCGCGTACTTGTTGACGTTGCTCGATCGATCGACGCTCGGAGACGACGACGACGTCGACGACGAAGACGCCGCGGACGGGCCGCGTCGCGGGAGAAAGGGAGAGAAGTGCTTGAACAGCAACATCGGTCCGATCGTGTTCACGGCAAAGATATCCCGCGTCCGCTGCAGATCGATCTGCGACGGCGATTTCTCTGGTGGGTGAGGCAGGATTCCCGGACCGATGAACGCAAGATGCAGGTGGTGCGGCTCGACCCGATCCGGGCCGTCGCCATGTCCGCGGACGGGGAAATGGTCCTGGCAGTACTGCGCTGCCGCTTCGATGGAGGGTTCATCTGGCGCCGTTCAGTACTTGCGCCATGATGATCTGATGTCGACCGTCTTCGATGCTGGCCCATCTTGGACGCAAAGGGTGCAGATACCGGTGACGTCTAGCCGCAGCAGGTGGAGTCTCTTGTCGTCTTCCACTTGTGTATCATTCGGACCGCCCGCATTGCTCCGTGCTGTTTGCGATGCAGCATCAGCAATGTCTGATGACCATGGGTATAGGAAAAGCATTCATATCTTCAACAGGACGACGTCAGACAAAGCTCAGCGGGGCATACAGATGGGTTCCTTTACATGGAAGGTCCAGGGCTATGATGTCGAGCATGTAAACATTCAGAAAAGCTCGCAAACATGATTCTCCTGGCAAACGTCTGGATGAATTCATAGTAGAAGGCTCAATGGACCGTACAACGGCCGTACCGTCCGCGATGGCCGACAGGAGACAAGTTGACCTGGGCTAGCGACGAGACCAGCACCTCGGACAGCATCGACGACGACCTCCAGGGCCTCGACCAAGGTGATCCGACGTCCAAGAACGGTACGAGCAAAAGAGAAGAGACGAGCAGTGTCCGACGACAGCCGGAAAAGGCAAAGACGAGTGAAACCATCTAACATAAAATCTCCGTCCTGACGCTATCCAAGTCTGTCGACCGAGCCGTGGCGACGATAGGCAAGGACGTCTTGCGCAGGAGAAGCCGGGTCATGTGGAAGCCGAGGCCTCGCGAGGACGGCGCGATGAAGATCCACTTCTTCATCGTCTATTCTGTACCGGTACCGGTACCGGGATCCGTGTGGGAGAGGACTGGAGACGAAGTCGGGATGTTTCTCGCAAAGGGTTGGATCGTACGTAGCGGCGGTACCGGTACCGTAGCCGAATTCGGAAGTCAAAGGTGGTCCGTAGGAGCGCTATGTTATCGAGCGTATGTGGAGCTGGGTGCTGTAAGATATCTTGCACCGGTACTGTGATGTAGACCACAGAGCCGGTTTGATCGTGATAACTTCTGCTCCGTACAGAAAAAGAGAAGTGGATACGTATCGTCCTGGGAAGTTGAAGCTGGGGACCTTGTGACCTTGGGATCTTCTGTGCCTTGCAGCCTCACGATCTTGTGTTCTTGGACAGCACTGGATGACTGTTATCTTGTCTTGAACTGACAAGGCTAGAGAAATGCAATGATGATCCGATGAGAGGAGAAGAAGAGGGATAATGCTTCGGTTTGTCGCAGCTTGTTCTAATCGGATTGGAAGGCTGTTGTTTGGCCTATTTAACCAGTTGCGTATGTCTACACGTCGGTTACCTGTCACAGTGGGTACCAGTCAATGTGCATACAAACACAGGATATGTACTCCCGTACTGGTACACTAAGTTGATGATCACTTGTTACACTTGTAAAGCAAGTCCAGCCTGCACGCTGTGTACCCCTACAGTGGCGGCAGTCGAGCTGTACCTGTACAGTGCAGTGACCACACTATCCTTAGCCTAGCCTAGCCAATGTAGCTTAGTCTACTGTAGCCTACCAGTGTCTACAAGTACAGTACCTCTGTTGTAGTCTTTCTATATCTCTTCCCCCTTCTCTTCTCTCTTCTTCCTCTATCTAGTACCAAACATACAGTAAGTTACATGTTCTACATTCCACTACAGATCAAGCAACTGATCTCACTAAATAGAACAACAAAAAACTTGACTTGATCACTTGCCAGAATCAGTAGGTCCATGTTGCGGTCCGTACCGTGCCGTCCTAACCGAGTATAGGATTAAGGGCGAGATGCGGAAGGTGGGTTGGTTCTCGCAGGAGAGGAGTGTCAAGGAGCGCGAAGAGGTTTGGTGGAACAACGTGGTGGTGACACCTGATCAATGGCTTCGTACAAAAGGATTGTATTGAAGTAGATCTAGTTGTCTGGATCACAACATAAGTTGAAGACAATTGTTCCATAAGGGAACTATCGCCAGACTATATAGTGCTGGTCTGTCGAGATGATCGAGATTGTCTCGACAGTCTCGACGTCAAGACGGGTGAGATTGTCTTGACAGTCCCACTATGTTATACACCCTGCGTCAAGACTGGTGAGATTGTCTCGATGCTTCATGCATGCTGCGTCAAGCCACCTGTGTGTCTCGACAGTCACGTGACCCCTTATTGGTTGGTCACTTGACTTCCATAGTGTCCTCTTGCCTGGCCCGCGGCCTGATTGCCTATAAATAAGTGGCTCCTATCCCAGGGGTCGTAACACTACCCTCCTCTCCTTCATTCATCATCCTGATGAATTCTTAAGTATGTCTGCGAAATCACGTGCCTCTGCTTACTGAAAACAACTGGTAGCCCAGATCTGTGATCATAACTTTATGTCGCTTGCTCTGTGTGACTTCTGTGTTTTGAACCACAAGCCCTGCTTCCGAATGTCTGATGACAACAATAAGTTGAAGTGCGCTGAATACACTTGTCGTGGAAAGTCCTGTGTGTCGCTTTCTTGGGAGTTGCTGAACATGACCCGAGATAACCTTCGCGAGGATTTGGCTGTTGATGAGGCCAAGCGGGATACTCTTGTTGAGCAGCTTGCCGAGCTGCAGGCTTGTGTGTCCTGAAAGCGAAAGGTTCTTGAAGGTGCTGAGGGTCAAGCAAAGAAGAAGCTCCAGTACCTTGTTGCTGAAATGGAGGTGGATGGTGAAGACTTGTCGGTGACAGTTATTGACACGTCCGTGCTGCAGGCCGAGCTGTTCAGTCCTGCTTCTGCTGGAACTGCTGCAGGAGGAGCTGGCAGTTCGCGAGGTTCCTGAGTAGTTCCCAGGTATTTTCTGAGTCTGGGTAGTTTTTCCACTTGACAAGGTATCACTGACCTTTTCTCTTCAAGATCTGTTCAACCTTGAATTCCTGTTCTTCCTCTGGTTGGTAATGAAATGTTTCCTGCAAGGGTGTGCTCTGGTCAGCTAATTCAATCATTAAGATGTGAAAGTTTGGGTGTACCCGAGCGTCTCTCAGTAGTCGCAGTCTGATGTTGACTGGTCTGGTTCTTTCTTCGACTGAAAATAGTCTGACCTTGACATGGTCCAGTTTCTTTGTTCTTGGTTTCTTGACTTTCCAATTTTTTGTGAGGAGGTAGACTTTATCCCCCTTCTTCAGCTGAGGTACTATTTTCAATTTTTTGTCTATTTGGCGTTGCATCTTTTCTGAGGTCTCTTGAAGATAATGCCTTATTATTGTGTGCGTTTATCGTAGGAGCTTGTCATGTTGGAGTACTTTCCCTGTGTTTGGTGAAGCTCTGCTTGGCATTCCAATGTTTGCGTGTCATCCAAAATTGGCAAAGAATAGCAATTCCTTTGTTGAGTCTGATCTGTGCTGGTTGATTGCCAGCTGTGCCACTGGTAATAATTGTACCCAATTACTGTGGGTCTGGTTGATGTAATGCTGTAAATAAGTCTCCAGGACTTGGTTTGCTTGCTCTGTCTGGCTGTCAGTTCGTGGGTGATAGGCCGTAGACATCTTGGGTTTTGTTCCCATGGCTGCACTGATTGTTTTCCAGTAGTTGGATGTGAAGAGTTTGTCTCTGTCAGTAATAACTGTGATTGGAACTCCGTGGTCTCTGACCAATCTGTCCAGTAGGAGGTGTCCCAACTGCTCTGCTGTGTGGGTTTCCTTGAATGGTACCACTATTAGGTATTTTGTGAATCTGTCCACGATCACCATAATTGAATTGTAGGTGATTCCTGTGACTGGGTCTTTGGACTTGGGTAGCTTTGTGATGAAGTCTATTGACATGTCTTCCCAAGGGTCTCTTGGTATTGTGTTTGGGTGTCTCTCTCTGTATAGCTTATGTCTTCCATGTTTGTTTTTCTGGCATAGTAGACACTTGCTGATGTAGCTTGTGACATGTTGTCAGAGGTTGATGACATTGTTCCCTGCCTGTTGGATAAGGTCTGTGGTCTTGGTGATTCTTGGGTGACCATGTGCTGGATTATCGTGGTAGTTCCTTATTAGTTCTTTAGTGTCTTCTGCCGTGAGCTCGTTGATCTATGGTCAAGGTACCAGGTTTCCTTGCTGGTCCTGCTGTAAGATTGTTCCTTGGTGTTCATCATCTTCCATGTGGTCTTTTTGTCAGCTTAGTGTGTCTGCTTTCCTATTGTCTTGTCCGGGGGTGTACAAGATCTTGAACTTGTTTTGCCCTAGGAGTTCAGCCTATCTGACTTGTTGTCAGTTCAGCTTCTTGGTTGTTGTGAACATCATCAGATTCTTGTGGTCTGTGAGAATAGTGAGTTCAGAACTGCTTTCCGCGTACACTCTCCAGTGTTTGAGTGCGTTGACGACTGCCAGTAGCTCTTTGTTGTGGATATCATAGTTCTGTTCTGCTTGTGTTATTTTGCGTGAGTAGTAGGCAACTGGGTGCCACTTATTGTCTACCTGTTGGCATAAACATGCTCCCACTACCTGATCTGAAGTGTCCATCTTGATTTGTGTCGGTTGGCCTATCTTGAAGTTGAGGAGAACTGGTTCCTTGGCGCAAGTGTCCTTGAGCTGCTGGAATGCTTTTTGTTGTCTCTCTGTCCACCAGTACTCCACGTCCTTCTTTGTGAGTTCTGTCAGTGGTGTTGCTATCTGTGAGTAGTTCTTGATGAACTGTTGGTTGAAGTTGGCAAATTCTAGGAAGGCTTGTACTTCCTTAACTGATGTCAGTGTTGGCCATTGCTGAATCACTTTGATTTTCTCAGGGTCAATCTTGATCTCTTCAATCCCTATGATGTATCTGAGGAATTCAACTTCCGGTTTGTTGAACTCGTATTTCTTCAGGTTGAGCTTGAGCCCTGCCTTTTGTAGGTATCATAGAACATCCTTCACATGTTTGGTATGTTCCTGTTACGTGTTCGAGTAGACAAGAATGTTGTCCAGGTAGGTGATAGCTGTTTGGTCCAGGTGTGCTCTGATGATATTGTTGATCAAGGCTTGACATGTTGCTGGTGTGTTTGTGAGTCCGAATAGCATGACCAGATACTTGTAGTGTCCGTATCAGGTTCTGAAAGCTGTCTTCCATTCTTCTCCTTTTTTCATGTGTATCAGGTTGTATGCTCCTTTCAAGTCCAGCTTGGTGAAGATTGTAGCTTGGCTGATCCTGTCTTATAATTTGTTCACATTTGGCAACAGGTATCAGTTTTTGATGGTATAGTCGTTGAGTTTCCTGTAATCCACACAAAGTCAAAGACTTCCGTCTTTCTTTGGTGCAAATAGTATCAGGTATCCTGCTGGCGATTGAGATTCTCGAATGAAACCTTTTTTCAGGTTTTCCTCCAGGTACTCACAAAGTACTTGGAGCTCTTTCTCTGATAACTGGTAAATTGGTCCAAATCCTGGCTCTGTCCCTGGTTGCAACTTGATCTCATAATCCCAAGATTGGTGTTTAGGCAACACTGCTGTTGTTGTCTCTTCCTGAAAGAGGTTATCATACCCAGGTCAGTACTCTTCAGAGATCTCCAGAGGGTTAACAACTTCCTCTCTTTTTATCTCTGACTGTTTGGCCACCTGGTTCCGGGGTTTGCCTGTCGAGGTAGACCTCTTCTCTTGAGAGTTGTCCTTTCTGTCAGTGAGGTTCCACTGAGGACTCCTTCCCTTATCTGTCCACACTTTCTGCAGCTGGTAACAGGTCCGAGCTGTGTTGTTAGTGCAGTTTCTAAACATGAGTACTTCTGTCCTCCAGTTAACAACTGGGTTGTGCTTCTTTAGCCAAGGCATCCCCAAATAGATATCCTGAGTGGCCAACTTGACAATATCAAGGTGGATCCTTTCAGCATAGTGTCCGGTAACTATTTCCATTGGCTGCGTCTCATGGCAGACTAGCTCTGTCTGTCCATTTGCCATCGTGAGCTGATAGGGCTGCCACTTGCGTCTCCTTCCAGTGCTGAGGGTGTCGTAAAGTTGTCTTGAAATGTAGTTTCTGCTGGCTCCAGAGTCAACAAGCGCGTATATCTGTACTGGCATGTTGGCGTGTAGTGACACAGGCAATCGCAGGTGCTTTGTGTTGCTAGGGGTCATATTGTTGAGCTCCTGATGTCACCCCTTGACAAGGGAGTTCAGTCTTTTCCTGATTGAAGTGTTTTTCCACTGACTGGGCAATGGGTCCAGCTATTCCCATCAGTTCTGAGGAATCTGTTCATGAATTTGTCTTGCTGATGCTTTTCACATCCAGGCTTAAGGCAGTACTACCAGTTGTTGATGTAGCAGTTGTTGTTGTTGCCTTGCTGTAGGAACATGAGGTGTTCGTGCCAATCATGTGTGTGCCCGGGGAATGCGGTGTGTTGGCGTTTGTCCCAAAGGTGGATCTCACACGTATCCTTCTCGCAATTGACCCAATGCTTGTAGCAGGTGGCGCGGTAGAGTAAATGTCCTCTGTAACTTCGTAGTTGTTCGTGGTAGGTGTAGTAGTGCTTTGTGCAAAACCTCCACTGTAGTTCACTCTGCCGTAGGTTTCATGGGTCCATGCTGTAAGCATAGCTTCCTTGTGGTATTTCTTCTTTGATAGACGTGGGTTTGTCTCAGTCCCTATCAGAGGTGGTTAAGAGCTCCTGTCCCTTGTCCTGACCTGTCTGTTCTAGTAGGTCCTTACCTCCTGATGTTGCCAGTTGGTGGGCTGCTTCCAATATCTGATCGTATTTATCCTATTGTTCGAGGGATAGCTGAGCCTCTCCTGGTGGGTCCTCCAGCTCGATGACATTCCAGTCTCCATCAAGCGTATTAAGTTGCTGTCAGTGTACCTTGTTCTTTGAACAACAGTCTTTCGCCATGTGGCCTAGCTTGCCACAGGCATAGCACTTCAGTGCTTTCCCCTTTTTGTTGTTCCTTCCCTTCGTGAACCTTCCCCTGTGGTGGACTGCATCCAGTTCCATGGGTGCATAGCCATATGGGTCATGTGGCGGTGCCTTGTTAGGCAGCTTGTAGTGGTTGCTCACATGCCATGCGGGGTGGCTGTATCCTCTGTCGTGGTGTTTCTCTATCGCTCACTCGAATAGTTTGTCATCGATGTTGATTGCTTGTGTGATGAGCTTATCCAGTGTGTTGACCACTCGTCCAGTGTGTCGACCGCTCGTCTGTCAAAGGTGATTTCATCCTTCATGTTTTCCTTGAGTCCACATCAGTACATGACCATCAGGGTGTTGTCGTCCCAGTCAGTCAGTACTGAGTATTGTTTGAACTGTGTGGTGTACTCTGCGGCTGAGTGTCGTTGCTTGATGTGCTGGATCATTTGTATAGCCACTTTGTCTTTGTTAGATGGTCCAAGGATTCTTTTGATCTTGTCCTTGAATTGTGTCTATTTTGTCATCTATTCTGATGTGCCGTTGTGATCTCTGTTTCCTGAGAGATGTTTGTTGACGTAAGGCTTAATCTATCAGTGGGCATTGCCTCTCATGTAAGTGGTTGCAAAGAGTGGCCACTTTTCTTTAGGCAGCCTCGTCTCTGGTTGGAATTGAAAGTAGACTTGGAGTTGCATGAGCCAGTCATCAACCTTGTTTCTTTCGCCGTAGAACAGGTCTGGCTTGGCGATGCTAATCTTTCCATCTGGGAATCCGGGGTTGGTTGCTCCTGAGGTACTCATCCTTGAGAGTCTTCAAAGTGTTGCGGTCTGTACTGTGCTGTCCTAACCAAGTATAGGATTAAGGGTGAGATGCGGAAGGCGGGTTAGTTCTCGCAGGGGAGGAGTGTCAAGGAGCGCGAAGGGGTTTGGTGGAACGTGGTGGTGGTGACACCTGATCAATGGCTTCGTACAAAAGGATTGTATTGAAGTAGATCTAGTTGTCTGGATCACAACATAAGTTGAAGACAATCATTCCATAAGGGAACTATCACCGGACTATATAGTGCTGGTCCGTCGAGACGATCGAGATTGTCTTGACAGTCTTGACGTCGAGACGGGTGAGATTGTCTCGACGGTCCCACCATGTTATGCACCCTGCGTCGAGACTGGTGAGATTGTCTCGATGCTTCATGCATGCTGCGTCAAGCCGCCCGTGTGTCTCGACAGTCACGTGACCCCTTGTTGGTTGGTCACTTGACTTCCATGGTGTCCTCTTGCCTGGCCCGCGGCCTGATTGCCTATAAATGAGTGGCTCCCATCCCAGGGGTCGTAACAGTCCAGCTCAGCCCAGCTCAGTCCACTTCAGCCCTGTCCAGCCAGGTGATTTTCCTCTCGATTTTTCCCTCTTTCCCTCTTTCCCTCCCTCTCTCCACTCAGACAGACAGAGAGGCAGACGGACTGATGCGAGGTTTGAGCACTTCTGTACGTAGAGTGCCCCTCTAGATATATACCTACTGGTACAGTACAGAGATATATTCTGCACACATGTAGAAGGCACCTGCCACACCAGGACTGAGTAGTTATCTCAAGATATGTTTGGTGCATCTTCTTTTTTCCAACACTGTACTGTTTTCAAACTGTACAAAGCAATGTGTATGATGTGTACTTGGATTCAGGAACAGAGTGTGGAGAGAGGAAGGGAGAAGACGAGGAGCAGAGAGCATACATTCTGTTGTACCACCGCCTCTTCTGCACATGTCAGCTCTTTGCTGCTGCGCACATTGCTGCCTCCTCTGTACACGTGACCAGTTCCACGGGGTGAACAGCCATTCTGCTGCAACCCCCCCTCCCCTTCCTGCTTGCCTTCTTTGGACAAAGAGTCCTCCTTGTTATTACTGCCTGGCCTCGCCCTTCGAGACGACGTCTTTTCTGGCTTCGTGGAAGCGCATGCGTTCTCTCCTGGGCGGAGCTTGCGCTTGAGCAGAGGCATGGGACAACATGGGAGGACGAGACGCAGAAGAAGATGATGGTGATAGAGGGGAAGGAGATGATGGGGAAGATGAGGGGGTAATGGATGCCGATGACGACGACTGCAATGGCGACGAAGAAGATGGAGACGGGGATTGACCGGGAGCCAAGCCCACCGGATCGACATCCCGCCAACTCCCCCTCTTTCCCCTGCCCGACTCGCCCCACATCGTGACGCGCTGCACGCGGCGCAGCTTGTGCAGGCCGTAGGCGCAGATGACGCCCGAGAAGACGAACGAAAGCGCCGAGACCCCCAAGAAGCCCAGGTCGGACTCCTCGATAAAGTTCTTCAGGTTCATGCCGTACAGGGCCGCGACAAAGGCACCGCTGCCGATGCCGAGCGTGCCGATTGAGAATTTGAGGTCGAGCAACATCAGCGAGTTGCGGTTCGAGTCGAGGATTGCTTTGACTCTTGAACGCCGAGCGCCGTCAGCGAGCTTGACTCGTCGAGAGTGGACAGGGACGGATCCTACGTACATCTCCTCGGTATTCCGAATGTTGCTGACCAGGTTGCCGCTGACCTGCACAATCTCGTCGCACACCTTGTGGTAGCTCTCCAGCAGCATCTCGACCTCGGTGTGGTCGTCCTCGCCGCGTCCGATGCCCTTGGCCTTCTCCGTAAGGTACATGGCCGCCAGGTCGTCGTCCGCCTCCAACAACTCGTCGATGGCGTCACGCACCAGTTTGGCCCGCTGCTCGAACGTGCCCAGTTTCTTCGAGTAGACCAGCAGATACCTCAGCTTGTCCCGGTCGATGTCCTCTTCGAGCTCGCGCAGGACCCGCACCACCGGTTCTCGCACGCCCTCGAATTCGCTCTCCAGCGCGGCCGTGACGCTGATGAGCACCGCCTCCAACGCCCGGAACTCGTACGGTAGCCCCCCGGCTTGTCGTGACCCTTCCTTCTGCTGCAGCTTGCCTTCGAGATCGTACATGAACGTCGACTGCGTGTACGAGTCGGTCGACCCGTAGGCGTCGAACACGAGGATGCGGTCGGCCTTGATGAGCGCCCGTATGTGCAGCAAGTTGACCAGGATGGCCGACTCTCGGACAAGAATGATCGGGAGGAGCGACGAGTCGATCTTGCGGAGATCTCGAGGGAGCAGACCGTACTGGCGTTTCGCGCGTTAGCGTAAGTCGTCGGCCTCATCCGTCGATCGTCAGACGGCACCTTCGCGATGAGCTCGCTCTTCTTGAACTCCCCGTTGACGAGCGTCACCCTCCCTTGCTCGTCGAACTCGGTACATCTTAGCTTGAGCTCGTTGGCGGCCTTGTTCGCAGCCACGCGTCCGAAGCTGGACACGGAACTTTCGGTGCCGTTGTCGAGAAAGCTCGCCAGAGGACGCAGACAGTCGTGCGTCGTCGCGTCTTTCCTCTTGGCCTTCTTCCCAAGTCTCAGTATCCCTTGACGCCATGGCCTGCTCTCGGAAATTGTCCGCCTGCTGTCTTTGGGAAAGAGCACATCTCGCCTACAGAAGGTGCGTGGATGGCCAACGGTCTGCAGAATCGGTGATGTTCGACGCGGAGGTCCAGACACGGTGCCGGGAGGGAGGGAATCCAGGCTCGACGACGATTCGACCGTGGCGGCGCGCTTGGCCGTCGTGCTCAGCCTCCTGACCAGACTTGCTGCGCGGGCTGCCGATATTCCCGTTGCATTATCTGGCGCAGATGTGTTATGACAGCACGAAATCGCTCCTGGACGGTTTGCTGTGAAAAAGCACTCCGGGTCTGATTGGGCTCGAAGGAACTTGAGAAGTCTCGATGATGGCACAGGTAGTCTGGATAGAGAGAGGGCGCTCATGGCGAGCGTGTCCTGTGGAAGAAGAAGGGCCGTCTGTGACCATGCCGACGTGATGGGTTCAAGGAATTTGGATAGCTACCGTACCGTATATCACGTGACTCTAATCGTCGTCACGAGAACTTGTCCACGTGATCCAACTGCCCGTACCTCCGAGTGACATCACCATCGATCGGAGTCGAAGCATCATCTGCAGAAGATCCACAGGGAATCTACAGAGCTGAGAATCTTCGTACCAGGTCATTGTCAACTGATCTAGCAATGTCTGTGCTTTTTTTTACTCCTTTTGGATGGTCCCGACTCCAAGTCAACCTGTCAATGGGGCAGAGACGCACGGCACAACCACGTTGATGGCTGATGGTCGTTAGCTCCCGGCTACAGCCAGAAGTGGGCCATCTTCGTGAGAAGATCATCTGAGCTGCTGCAGCCTCTGCTGCCCATAACACTCAGGCACCCCGTTGACGACTCTACAAACGCCTCGGAACCGGGAAGCCTATCTTCTGGCCTTGGGAGCATCGTCCCAGTCGTCGTCCTCGTCCTCGTCGTCTGTGGATGTTAGCCAGCAAGCGTGAATCCGTGAGGTCGAAGATTGTGCAACTCACCGCTTTGGGCTACTTTCGCCTTCCGTTTGCTGAGAGCCGCGGCCAAGGCACCGGCCAAGCCAGCATCCCCACCAGAAGCGCCGGCGGTAGGCGCAGATGGCGCATGGCTGGAAGCGCCCACGCTCGTCTCGCTTCCAGGAATGATGGCAGCGCTGCGGTCTCGCTTCTCGCTGTCGGCCACCTTCTTCAGACGACCTCCGCTCATGCCACCGCTCGCTCGGATCGACGCCATTATGCCGTCGACGCCGCCTGACGGCTTGGGGAGCGATTGTGCGCTCGAAGTCGAAGATTGGTAGCCGGAGTCCCGGTCTGCCGCTGGGGCGTGGCCAGCGAGTGACGCACCGGGTCCTGGAGGCGGAAGAGGTGGCGCCGGTGGTGGCGCCGACGCCGGGACCGTACCTGTCGACGGAGGCAGAGGGGGCGCTGGCGGGGGTGGGACCGCGCCTACCGACGGCGGCGGCGGCGCCGGAGGCGGAGGAACGGGACGAGCGGTAGATGGGAGTGGCGGTGCAGGCGGTGGAAGAGATGGTCCGGTTGTCGAGGAGGCGGGAGCAGGAGCCGGCACCGGACGCGCGACGTTTGGCGGCAGTAGCGGAGGAGCCGGAGGTGGCGGTGGTGGTGGTGGCGGCGGCGGCGGTATCGAAGTCGCAGCAGCCTCGCTCCGAGGAGTCTGGTGAGAGCCAAGGTTCGAAAGCGGTGGTGGGGGTGGGGGTGGGGGTGGTGCAATCGCCTGAGCAGGAGGAACACCATCCGTCGTCTTTGGCGGTAGCGGTGGAGGCGCCACCGAGATGGAGGGCGGCGCCAGCTGTGGGGACTCCCGTCCCGTCGACGCGGGTGCATGATTCCGCGAAGGCGGCGGTGGCGGTGGGATCGCTGTCTGCGGCCGCTCGACAGGCAGAGGTGGCGGGACGGCAAACTTTGGCCTCGCAGGAGCCGGATCGTCGATCGGCATCTTCGGTGGTCTCGGCGGGGGCGGAGGGCCGGCTGTAGACGAAGGAGGAGCGCGCGGCGGCTGTGAGTGAGGATCGGAATGAGCGTACTTGCCGGCGTCTGCGATGGGCGGTGGTGCGCGGAACCTCGGCGGCGGCGGCGCCGCTCGGGAAGGCGATTGGTCCCTGGCGGGAGAGCGCAGCGGTGGCGATGGCGTCTTGGATGGCAGAGGCGGAGAAGACGCGCCGTAGCTTTCGACGCGTGACCTTCGCGACGGTGGAGGTGCCGGAGGTGGGCCCCTCCGGGACGCTGTGGCCCCGCCGGTGTTTTGGGGGCTGATCGATTTCGCGCGGTTGCCGCCGGGAGGAGCAGCCGGTGGCGGAGGCGGCGGTGGTGGGAGCCTATCCCGACGATCGTTCGTCACACCAGCCAACCCGCTGCTGTTCTCACCATCATCTCCAGCCGCGGGCCCTTGGTTCTGTTCGATGTATATCCTGATGAAGTCTTGATTCTGCTCAATCTGCTCCGGCGTGATGCCTTGCGCGATGAGCTGATCCAACAAGCCGTTCCACGACGGGTCGACACCGTCCATCCCGGACGGTTCATTGGGCCTGTTGCCTGGATCGGACTCATCGAGCTGCCCGTCGGCGAGCCTGTCGGCCGGCGCAGACGGAGGCAATTCCTGAGGGGCCTGATGGTTCGAAGGAGATGAAGACCTGCCTGAATGTAGGAGACTGGTAAAACCGCCCAGCAGGCCGTGCTTCCTAGTGCCTCCTGCCTGGTTTCCGGGGAGCTGCTCTCCCGAGCGGCGAAACGGCGTCGCCTTGGTGGCCTTGCTTGCATTCTTTTCGCGTTCGTCGACCTTTTTCTTGAACTGTCTAGCCTCCTTTTCGTCGATGAACGAAAGACCGGCCAGGCATCCCTCCAGCTCGAACGTGTGGAAGAACGTTCGATCTTGGTTGTACGAGAAGCCGTCGTAGATCTCCTGGTCCCAGACGACGCCCCGACCGGAAGGCTGTTGCGT
The DNA here is from genome assembly GCA_963422465.1 of Lichina pygmaea. Classification (NCBI taxonomy): domain Eukaryota; kingdom Fungi; phylum Ascomycota; class Lichinomycetes; order Lichinales; family Lichinaceae; genus Lichina; species Lichina pygmaea. Next base: position 1,342,873 of record OY730175.1, on the reverse strand, counting down.
GTCAGCGACATTGGTCCACCCTTCATCATATCGCCTCGCGATCGGAAAACCTGCACACACCGAGATATCTACCAACTTGAGCCAGTACGTGTTCCCAACTAGGTCGTTCGCAAGAACTGCTGCCCCTTGCAATCCAGTGTATGTCCACCGCTGTCTGTTAGGATAGGCAACATAGAGTCGGGCGACGGCGACAGCATGGATTTTGTTCGACGGCTTCGGCACCGTCCGTCGTACGGTCTCTTTATCGTCGTCAGAGAGGATGGAAGGCATCTCGAACTAGGACCAGGTCGTGGATGGAGCGGTAACCTCGGTCATTCGTCAAGAGCGAGTGGAGGGGCCGGTATTGAAGAGACAGGCTGCGCTACGATATCCTGACAGGCCGGCATTGAAAACTTCGTCGACAGACAGAGCAAGATGTTCCTCAGCATGCAAAGCGTTCTCGGACGTAGGACGATTGCGTCGACGTGGGTTGGGGCTCCGCAACACGCGATGTGGCTTGGCACCGGCCGGCTTAGTCAGCTCCGGGCCCTGTCAAACTCGATGCCCAGTCACGATAAGGCAGAGATGTCCAACACAAACTGGCCAGCCAGAATTAGTAAGCACTTGGCTAATCTAGTCTCAAAGGTACGTACGTACCCATACGTACAAGGTATGGGGTACGTAACCTACTGTACGTAACGTACGTACGTACATGCGAGTAGAGCGACAAGGCGGCCATACGTCATCTTCAGCACGCTGACGGAGGTATCCCTACGTGTGAGGGGTACGACGTTCTCAGCCCCGCAGTTGGAGATTCGCATGAATATAAGGCCAGGCAGTTCCAGCAACGTACCCTCGCGAGAAGCACAGGCAGCAACGTACAGCCGCACACACTTGCAGTCCAGATCTCAACGGCTTGAAATCAATCTCACAGTCAACATGCCCGTGCACGCCTCCGAAGAGAACGTCGACGCGACGGCCGGCAGCATCACCGATCAGGTGGCCAAGAATCCATCTTCGGCCACGGACTCTTCGGCCAGCGATCACCCGACCCACCAGGGTGACGATACCTCTGGCAAGGTCCGGGCGACGGCCGAGGACTTCAAAGCCGCGCCGGGCCCGGCCCTACCGCAGGATGATATAGGGCAGCCGGCTTCGAAGGAGGAGCTCCGCGCGAGGGCGGAGGAGTTGAACAAGTAGATTGGTGACTTGATGGGTGAGTCTTCCAGAAGTACGGAACGTACGGAACGTGTAAGAGCTTCTGAAGTAAAGACTGAGTATTTCTTTGTCGACAGAAGTCTTCGACAGACGGTCGTCAAGGAAGCTGATGTTCCCGGTTCGTGTGGGTTCAGTGCCGCGCAGCTGAGAGAGCTCGACTATGATGTACTATGGCTTCTCAGGTGGAGACGAGAGCATTGATACCAGATCCAATAACTTCTTTTACTGTCTTCGTCTGTCACTATTGTCGCCGGCACCAACGCCTCCATAGCTAGTAGCCGGTAATGAAATCTCACGTTTCATGTGCCTTGAGGACACTACTGGCAGTACAACGTGTCTAGACAACTTGCTTGATGGCATGACGCTAAGTCTGTGACCGTAGACGTAAGAAGGCATTTTGCAGCAGTCGTTGTCCCCCACCAAGAGAGCTGGAACCCTACGAGTACGACGTGCTGTACGTAACGTACGGAGCACGAGGGGTCGAAGACTAGACGGCCCTCGGAGCGGAAAAACATTGCTCCGTAGACGCACGAAAGCGATTTCGCTTCCCAGCTAGAAACATCGCGGGATTCTTACTGAACCAGGGACTAGACAGTTGTCCGATGTCTCCTCGTAGTAAGCCCCGTCACAGTTGAGTGTAGCCGTAGTCGGCTTGTCGTATGTGGATGTTACTGGCCATTGTGCTTAGTGTCCTCTTGACCGAGGGGGACTCTACTATACCCCGTATGTTCGTACGTTACGTACGTACGTACGTATATAAGGGAACGGGTGCCGGTATCTGCACCGCCACATTGTTATCTCTATACGCGGGCCAGTGGCGGTGCAAGATTCTCTCGGCCGAGTGGGGTCGATCCACGGAAAAGACCCGAAGGTCCGCCGGCTGGTCTAGGCTCAAGAGCCGAAGGATATACTAGTACGTATGTAGCGTAGTGGTAAGTAACTGCCACATTACCGTCGTATCGGCGAAGTGCCGAGTCTCCGGTTTTCTTGCTCGTACAGTACATTTAAAAAAAAAGGGTGATTGTGGGGAGAAAACGGTACGAGTACTTCGTACCGTGACCGCTCCTTGCGCACAAGATATGACATCTGTAGCTGGCTAAGAGTGTGATTCCGTAGCCGTAACTTACAGGGCGCAAAACCGATGGGATTCTTGGTGGTAGCCTGTACTTTTGATAAACAGGCGTCCTCTGGGATAATTGGCTGTACGGTAAGAGGGTAAAATTGCAAGGAGAGATTCTCGGTCGGTTCTACGCACTGACCACCTACAGCACTCCGTACCGTCCGCTACTGATGTGTCATCATGCAGTCAAACCGAGCAGCAGGGGAGCAGAAGCCGGTTTTGGTTCTGTTGTGATGTTGCTGTTCGCGGCTCGCACTGGAGCTAATTAGGTCACAAGACTCCTTTGCTGCCTCCATACCGCCGTACTTATATCTCTGCCCTTCTGTCCCTCCCCACCCTTCTGCGAAAATCAACTACGACCCTGAGGTTACACATACCTCACCGACGACGCTGAAGAATCCGTCCCCCGCTACTTCCAAGCCACTGTACATACGTACGTTTGATCGAACACCCGGCTACCAGCTGACCTGCTTGTGTCGTCGGCTGACTCTTCTCAAGTCTTTCGTCAAAATCAGTCTGCGTGAACGTCGTCGCCGACCAGGGAGCATCCGACATCCACCAATCCTCACATTTCGCAAGCCCCCGCTCGGTGTCGACAGACACACCTTCAAGATGGGTGCCGTTGCCTCTTGCGTACGTCACCTGTCGCCCACGGCCCTTCAGGGTGTTCTTTCGTCCTTCCTCTGCCGTCGATGGTGCTGACAGTGTTCTCCATGCGATCAGTTACAATCGATGTGCCACTCCATCGGAGCGTGCCTCATGACCATTGTCAACGCCATCGGCGCAATCTTCAAGGCCATCATCAACGCCTTCGTCGGCCTCTTCGACGCTCTCATCTCGTGTCTGACTTGCGGCAAAGGAGGTCGCACACGCCGAACGAGAACTAGCAGAGTATAGGCGCGGTCGTCTCCATCCTCTCCCGGAGTCGACGTCTTTGCCGTTCTCTCACGCCGTGGGAGACGAATCGACAGTTGGCGATCATGGGAAGGGCGGGGGAGACGACCTTGTGTCTAGGCAGAATGGTGTCTTGATGGTGACGAGCTAGTCGATCGAATACCACTGGGGCGAGTCGGACGAAATTAAGGCCGTCACCGTCTGTTGTCCGAAGACATGGCACCCGCTGTCGCCGACTCCTGGCCACCTTCAGTTTCGCTTGTTTTTTTCCTCTACATTTCCTCTTTTCTACGCTCTCCGTGCGTCCACGGCATATAATATCATGATACCCATACCCATTTGCTCTCGAAATCTCTTGTCATCCCCGGAGCTTCTCCGGCAAGCTACTCCCCCCCCAAACCTCTTTTTCCAGCGTCGCCACCTGCCTTATTAATAATTCTCACGAGACTCGAAATCTTGCTGTCACAGCCAAATGCTCAATCCAAATGCTCAATCCAGAACTTGTTCGTGTTTTCGATGTTGGCGTAGGTGTCTGGTGCGAGACTAGTGTTCCGCACATCTACATTGCACCCAAATCTAGTTTACGGTCAAGGGGTCTATACCCACCTTCTCAATGGAGCGAGAGCCAAAGAAACTGGCCGACGGGGGATATACATCCCGTCTTGACCATCACGATAGTGGACATATCTCCACAAGCAACGAGCACACGTCATGCTTATCACAAGACAAAGGATCCTCCTTCCATCTACGACCCCCCCTCCCCACCCCCGTGAATTCCTCCCATCCCCATTCACCCATTCCAGACAATCTTCCCCAACCCGCGAAGTCGTCTCGGAAGCGTATCGCCGTAAGCAAAGTCGAGGATGCCGGTACACATGGCCCAAGCCGCCGCGGCGTCCGGGATGGGGTAATCGAGTGCCCGAGGGATGCTGGTGCTGATGACGCGTGGGAAACGGTCGCGACAGACGGCCTTCGTGTTGCATAGACTGCGTAGACCTTCTTCGCCGGCGAAACGGCCGTGGCCTGGGGATAGGTTAGAGGGAGGGGGGAGGAGGAAAGAGGGGGGGAAAGGGGGGAAAGGGGGGCGGAAGGAAGGGAGGGGAGTGGTTTCTCGCGTTGAGGAGGAGAAGGTGTGCTCGCATTGAGAGAGAGAGAGAGAGAGAGAGAGAGAGAGAGAGAGAGAGAGAGAGAGTCGACCCATATGGCATGAAAAGAAAGAGATGATCTGAACGTACCGGAGCCTTTGACGCCCCCGAACGGAAGCTGAACGGCGTAGTAGACCGCAAAGTCGTTGACGCTCACCATCCCCGCCTGCACCCGCGACACGACGCGTTCGAGCGCGCCGGGGCTGGTCCCGAAGACGCTGGCCCCGAGCCCGTACTCGGTCGAGTTGGCGATGCGGATGGCGTCGTCAACGTCGACGGCCTTCATGAGCAGACAGACGGGAGCAAAGGTCTCCTGCCGAGCGATGCGCATCTCGGGCGCGACGTCGACGAGCAACGACGGCGAGAAGTAGTGGCCTCGCGTGTGCGCAGGGTGCCCATGGCGTCTGCCGCCGACGAGGCACGTCGCGCCACTCGCGACGGCCTCGTCCACGAGACGCTCGAGCTCGTCGAAGTTGGCGTCGGAGATCGCGGCGCCGACGTCAACCTGCCGGCCTTCCTTCTCGTCTTCGAGAGCATCGCCCACTCGCAGCAGCTCGATCCGTCGTCGCAGCATCTCGACGAGACCGTCGTAGACGCCGCTGCAGGCGACGACGCGCTCGATTCCGATGCAGTTCTGCCCCGCGCTCTGGAAGACGCCGCGCATGATGATGCTCGAGACCTTGTCGAGGTCGCCCGTGTCGTCGAGGACGATGGCTGCATCCTTGCCGCCCAGCTCCATGCAAACCGGAATCAGGTTGTCTGCTGCTGCCGCCGCTACCAAGCGACCGACCCTGCGGGAACCGATGAAGGTGAGGTGAGCGATGCCCGGATGCGCCGTCAGATACGACGCTGCATCCGGCCAGCAGACGATCGATTGGATCAAGTCCGCAGAGTGACCGCATGCCTCGAGCGCCGAACGAGCAATCTCGATGAAGAACCGGGTCGACCAGGCCGTCTGCTCGGAGCCCTTGACGACGATCGCGTTGCCGGCAAATAGGGCGGAGATGACGGGTCCGACGACGTTGTGGAACTGCGATCGTTGTCATCGGCCATTGTATCCTCCTGCCTTGGACAGATACCCGTCACTCACCGGATAACTGTTTCCGTCGTTAGTCCGTCGACGACTCCAGAACCGAACTCGGGGGCCCTCGTCTGGCTGTCCACCTACTTCCAGCTCACGCACGCGGCGACAACGCCCAAAGGCTCCCAGCGCACTTCGTTGACTTTGTAAGCCAAGAGTAGGTTGGTCGGCCTCCGTTCGGGCATCAAGGCCTTCTCGCCGTGGAGGACGGTCCACTTCAGCTTCTCGGCCGTGACCAGAACCTCGCCGAGGAAGCCGTCAATCTTCGTCTTGCCCGTGTCCAAACAAGCGGCCGTAGCGATGACCTCCTGGTGATCCAGTATGTACCTGCACGGATCGGGGGTCAGCAGGCCTCGCCACCACCGTCGCGCGCAAAGGCCCGTACGCCGAACCTCAGTAGCGTGTTCAGAACCCTTCGTCTCTGGCCGAAAGAAGTTCTCGCCCATTGCCCTTGAGCAGCACCAGCTTTGGAGACGGCGAGGTCGATATCATGCGGCTTGTCGGCCGGTACGGCGCCCAAGAACTTGCCATTCCCGGGGCAGTGGCATCGGATGAATGACTCTGAGGGCGTCTTTGGAGTCATTGTTCAGCACGATCCCGTTTATCCTGCCTGGGGACACGGCATTGACGACCGACATCATGGGCTATTTGCATATCATCAAACTGCTTCTCCTCCGATTCCGCCTGCCACCCATCGAGGCACGGCTCTGGGATTTCGACGCTGTAGGGAACTGCATCGTCGTTGTCACGCGCGAGACGGAATGATATGAAGAGGAGAATCGCTATCAATGCGACGACGGCCGTGACCGAGGATTTCAGCTGCGTGTTTCCTTCAATTGACGCCAGACGAGGCCAAGCCTCGATGCTGACCATTGTCAGTAATGCGCCCGAAGTTCTGCAGCTCTACTAGTACGGCTTGGTGAGTGGGCAATCGGAAGATGTCATGTGATCATCAACTGCACCAGTCGGCTTCAGGGTCAAGCAGGAGACATCCAACTTCGCAACTACTAGAACAATTCAGGACCCTCGAGTTCTACAGCGGTAAGACTTAACATCTAGCTGATAAGAACCCGATCAAATAGCAAACGCAACGCCTGTATTGGTGTGGCTCTATGCTAGAAACTCCACAAGGAGAACATACAGGGGCAATACGACAGTTTGATATGTTCAGAGCACGCAGCTTTTCAGCTTGAAATGAAGAAGAGGTACAGCAAGTGAGGAACGCCAAGTGCGGGATAATGAAAGTGGTGGTGACAGCGTAGATTTATGTAGCCAGCAAGTTGATATCCCAAATCGCAGACGAGAGGAGCCAATGTCGACATATCAAGTGTCGAAGAAAGAGAGAACACAGGACGGGGTTCTTGTCACGCACGCAGTATAGCTTTGACGCAAAACATAGACAGGAGAGGGAGCTGAACGGAGGTCTAGATCAGCCGTAAAGCAACCAGTAGATCAACAAGGATGCAATGTCGTGACCAAAGTCGAAATTCCGGTTAGCAGCCCGTGTCACTCAGAGTCGTCTTCCGCCCCGCTAGATCCGTCCTGTCCGTCGGGGTCGTCCCCGCTGGGAGTACCGAGGTCCGTCAGCTCGGAGGAAGCATCGGATTCATCCGCAGTGTCATCGCCGTCCGCATCTCCTGTTTTCTTGGTGCGACCCTTCTTCGCGGACTTGGGCGGTCGAGGCGGGCCGGTCTTTCTCTTGCCCGTTCGCTTGACGAGATGGTCGATGGGACAGCCCTTGTCCCAGCCCTCGCCGCCGACGCTGGTGGCGGCGCGGCAGCGAGGACAGGCCTTCCCGTGCCTGATCATGAGCTGGTGCAACGGGTACTTCAGACCGTCGGGCACCCGAACCTCGCAGTGCGAGTACGCGCTGTTGCGAGTCGCCTTCTCCGGCACCCAATCCAGCCAGCGGCACAGTCGGAACACGTGCGTGTCGACGGCGAAGCTCGGGCGCCGCATGCAGAAGAGCAGCACGCACGAGGCCGTCTTCGGCCCGATCCCGGGATACCTGATGAGCTCGTTGAGGGCGTCGTCTGACCCGAGCGCGTGCAGATGGTCCAGCGAGAGCACGTGTTCGTTGACGCGGGCGATTTCCCTGTCCTTTTCCGCCTCGCTTTCGTTCTCGGCTCCCGCTGGCCCGGGGTCGTCCTTGTCCTCCTTCGCCTTCAGGAGCGCGTCACGCCGAGCCATGTTCTCCGCGTAGACCATGTCGAGAATCTCCTTGATGCGTTTGCTTTTGGTGGCGGCCAGGCCGCCGGACTTGATGGCCTGGAAGACCTCCTTGACATCCGCACGCCGTACACGCTCCCAGTCGACGCTGCCCTTGCCGATGCCTCCGTCGAGCAGACCAAACATCTTCACCAGGCCCTGGAACGCCATGGAAGAGTTTGTCCCTGTAGTGGCAGCGCTGAGGAGCGTCCGGATCAAGGCGTCCAGAATCGAAGGAACCTCACCGCAGCCTGAAACGGTCGTCGACGGCGCTGGAATAGTGGCTGGAGCTTTGACCTCGCCATGCTCGTTGGCAAGGAGATCGTTCACCTCCCGGCATTCCTCCGGAGTCGGGTGTGGCCAGTCAGGAAAGGGGCTGACGCCTGGCGTCAGCCCGTAAGGGTTCGCTTTGGCGTTCTTCTTCCGCTTTTTCTTGCCAGCCTCCGAGGATTCTGGAGGTGCTGGACTCGTCAGGCCTTTGACTGCCGCTACCACCGCAGGGTCGTCCAGCTCAGCCTTGACTTTTTCAGGTTCATCCTTGATCTTGGGGGGCTTCCTCGTGCTTCTCGGTGGCGAAGGAAACCCCGACGCGATTGTTCCGTCAGCCGGCGCTTCCGACTTGGCCCGCTTGACTTCACGTTCCTCCTCGTCGGGCTTGATCTCAATATTCCCAGCAGATGGGATCTTTCCCAGGTTATGGGGTAGCTCGTTGATATCTTCCTGCACTTTAGGCGCCGCTCGTCGCTTTCTCTTGTGCTGCCTGACTTTCTTTGGCGGTCCACCCTTTGGCAACTGAGCTGTTGAGGCCTTGATGGGACCAGCAGGCTTCACGCGGCGTCCTGATGCGCGCTTGATCGGTGGAGGTGTCGCCGGTGGGCTTGATAGCTGCTGGGGCTTGTGATCAGGCGCTGTGACTTCATCCGCCAGTGATTTAGCCGCCGCAGCTCCAGTTGCTGCACGAGTAGTGCGCGCTGCCATTGAGGAATGTCTCGACAAGGTGCCGGCAAGCCGCATAAAGGAATGGGCTTCTGAGAGTTGAGATTGTGTATGTTTTCCGTCCAGGCGCAGGACTGCCTATTTTGCTTCAGTCGCGTCGCTCCCGTTCACCCATGTCCCATGACATAGTCGAGGCAAAGCGCACCCGGATCACGGAGGATCTAAAGGCCGAGCCGCACCGGCTCGCTTAGCGCCGTCGGATTATCTAAATTCCGAAACAACCCGTGGCTGACTAGCGCACGTGGCGTGAACAAGGAGACCGCGAGACTTCGAAGTTGTTGGTCCTCCACACTCTGCGAAATTATATCTTGACGATGACGCCCAACCCAAGCAGCAAAGATGTTTTCCAGACGTGCTCTGAGATCGCAACAGGCTGTAAGGGTGTATGCTCCTCCTTTGTCACCCGACTCTGGCTGCTGTTTCCTGGATCCAGTCAGAATGGTCCTTTTCCTCCACAGGACGATGATATAGGACTACCTTGGGATTTCCATGAGCAGCTTCAAGACACAAAACATGATGTGCCTTACTCTCCCAGGATACAGAGCTCATCCAAAGCTTGGAGTGCCAATGAAACGATCTGTTGAAAGACTTTTCAACCTGTCACCTGTCATGCAATCTTTCTTGAAGTCACTGGTCCAAGCATGGCGACTTGAACGCTCCAGCGTTCATCACATCAGGTGCAAACAACGTTCCGGCATCTCTGCCTTTAATCATGTTACTGGATGTCAAAGACCTTTGACGCTTTGTCTGCTTTGCACTGGCCTGTTCTGGCTGCAGATCTGGTCGTCTGCAAATGCTGTTCCATCACGTCGATGGGTGTCCAACCCAGCTGCATGATCCCGTTGCCGGGCTAGTCTCTCAAGTCAACCATGTTGCGCACGCATGCGAACCTCTGTTACTTGACGTCAGCTGGCTTCCGTGACGTTCCTAGGGCACATTCTACTGGCTACCGTACTGCTCTGTTATGCACCAGGAAAGCAGTCGCGCGCGGAAACCGGAAGAGCACGACGGATTCCAACGGAAAGGACGTGTCACACGTTTTAGAATTCTCGCAGGAAATTCCGTTGGGCCCATCTCATCTGTATAAATGGACGTCCTTTCCGCCCCGAATTTTCATCTCTGCGTCTCTCTGGATCTAAGCACCGGCCTTCCACCACGCATGCAAGCTGCCTCACGTCTTATACCACATCAGAGTCGGGCGCCACGCATTTACAGAGAGGTGTGTTGTTTCCCGCCGTTGCTCTCGGCCGTCTTCGGTCCCAGGGCATAGCTGTCCTGCGGGCCACGAGCGGAGGACGATGGCCTCCCCATCGGACGTTTCCCGAACGCCTGTCATAATCGTCAACGATGACGGTGCCGGTGAGTACAGCTGTCTCTTTTCTTTATCTGCCCTGGTTCTTCCAGTCTCTATTGGGAGCAGCTATTCCTATCGCTGCTCGAGCCGCTTCTGTGGTCACTCTGCACCTCGTGGGCACCAAGCTCTGAGCGACAACGTGCCGGAGGCGCCACGGGGGACGATTTCTTCCAACTTGGTGTATTCTAGCCAAGCTCAACCCCTTGGCTAGCAACGGCGAGCTGAATGATGACGTCTCCACAGAGGGATACAGTTCCGAAATAGAGATGGTCGACAGTCAAGGACTTGAGCTGCAACCCACGGACAGTTTGCAAAATCGCCATGCCACCATCGATCGAGATCGAGGTCAGCTTATCGAAGTGGATCCGGCGCCTCTGCAGCAGTTTGCAAGGCGTAGTACACTGTCCGACCATGGCTGTCAGACGAACGAGATGCGTGGCGAACCAGAAGTCGTCTGTCTTGGCGTTTCAAGAATCCGTCGAGCTCCAGGTCCGAGCGAAGCCGCCGCCCCGTCCAGGCGGGGAGAGGGCGCAGATGCTCGCCGCTGTGTGTCTTTATCGAGTGAAAGCGCCGTACACCACGTTGGCGAAAACAACAGGTCTCGCCGTCCCCTTCGATTCTCGGAGGCTGACTGCGTCAACTTGGTCCATGACGAAGGGCCGGATGCGGACGATGCGGACGATTCAACCTGCATCAGCGACTCCGATGGCTCGGATCTTGAAATCATCGGCGGCCGACCATGTCTGGGCCGTCTCTATCCAGGTGCAGCTATCAACCGCGCAGCTGATGCGGCCTGCCTGAGGCGAAATATAACTCCCCAGCTTCCGCTGTTGAACGTGACGTCCTGCCCCTTTGGCAACTTCAGGCTCATTGCTGGAAAGGTGGTGGAGCTTGCAGACGGTTCCTTTATTCGAATCACCGAGATCATCGGATGCTCTGACCATGCTGATCACGTGCGACTTCGTGGCTGGCGATATCGGAGGACGAGGGAGCTGTCGGGCGGCCTGGCAAAGAGGCGGAACGAGCTGTGCATGACTTTAGACGTCGTCGAGGATGACGACCGAGGCCCTTTTCAGCAAGGGGTTGAGGAAGTGCACCTCTCGGAAGTTGTGCGAATTCGAAGACTGGTAATGACGAACCGCGACTACCCCGAACTGAGCTACGAACAGACCGTACCCAACCGGTCCAGTCTCGGAAACGACGAGATCTGTCGTGAGCTGGTTCTGGTCTGTCGCTGGAAATGGATTACGTACTACGAAACGGAGGACCACCGGCGGAAGAAGTCCGAGCCAGAGGTGGCCGTCTCCAGGATCACGGAGGACGAGGTCGACATGGCTCTGAGACTTGCAGAGGGTTCGAAGGTCTCGGACGATGAGCTTCGAAGGAGGTGGCGCGGGGATAGAGCTACTGCTCGCTCTCCTGCGGCTCCGCAGCCTACAATCGACCTCTGCTCCGATAGTCACGAATCGGGCTCCGAGAGGATTGAGGCGCCGACATTCGAAGACGTACCGGGGTCCCCAAGCACTTCATTCGGGGGCCTCTCGACTCTCATCCGTGGACGCGCTATGCGTGGCGTCGAATCGTCGTTCAAGAGGACTGTCCACGTTGACCTGACCGCTCCAGAGCCAGAGGCTTCTGGGCCAGATACAGAGGGCTATGTGATGCTGTCAGCACCACAATCCCCTTCGCTGGAAGCGGTCGATAGAACAGAGCAGCGGCGTGGAAACGGACCGACCGCTTCCCAAGAGAGCGCTCCCACGATGGGGTTCACGGCTAGGACCGCCGACGACAAACGGTCTACGAATGCCATAGAGACGCAGCAGAACCAGCTGGTCCCTACTCCGACAGCGATCACTGCCCAGGCCAAAGCGACGTCCTATACTCTGCTTCAGCTCCCGGCCCAAGCCAGTTCGCATGACGAAAACGGGCCGTCTCTCATCTTGCACTCGACCACCAAATCCCAAGGGCCAGATCCGGCGACCGCGGCGATTCCAACCAAGATAAGGCCGAGTGGCGACTTGGAGATGATCAGGGAAGACGCTCGAATCCCCAAGCAGACGAGAGTCGTTCCATCTCAGCGGCCTACACCTTCTACCTCGCGGTCGCCGTCCGCGAAAGGCGCCAGCAAACCGAGAACTCGGAACACCGGTGCTGCGCTTCACCGCCTTGGCTTCGACGCAGATCGACAAAGCCGGGACGCCCCGCGCTACCTGTTTGGAGATTGCTTCTGCGGCGCCGGCGGCATGTCGTCGGCAGCCGAGCAGGCCGGACTGGAAGTGGCGTACGGATTCGACCGGGATAGCGTCGCGACGCAGTCCTACAGGCTCAACCATCCCAGGGCCAGATGCTACACGGCCGCGGTCCACAACTTCCTCGTGTTGCAGGGCGAGGATTTCCAGGTGGACATCCTGCATCTTTCGCCACCCTGCCAGCCGTTCTCGCAGGCCCACACGATTCCGGGTAAAGACGACGAAGAGAACGAGGCTGCCTTGTTCGCCATCGCCGAGCTGCTCAGGAAGGCTAGGCCGCGCCTCGCAACATTCGAGGAGACGGCCGGTCTAGTTTCCAGGCACCCGAACTTCTTCAACCAGGTGATCGACATGCTGACGTCGAACGGGTTCAGCGTGCGATACAAGGTCGTGAACTTTGCGGAGTACAGTCTGGCTCAGGCGAGAAAGCGGGTGTTCATCGTCGCATCATGGTAGGTGGAGAAAGATGCCGAGTTCGATTTCTCTTTCCCCCGCCCCGCTGACGAGATGTCTCCTAGCCCCGGCGAGGCTCTGCCACGCTTTCCTCGGCCAACGCATTCCGACGACCCTGTCAAGTGCGCCACGCGAGACCTTGCGCCGCTCACGACGGTCTACCAAGCCATCGGCTTCCTCGAGCCAGGGCATCCCAATCACGATCTCGAACGTGCCGCTCGGCTCAAAGTCGAGGGACAGCCGTACGACGGAGACGCGCCGCTGCCGCGTTGCATCACGACGAGCGGCGGCCAGAACTACCACCCCAGCGGCACCCGGCAGTTCACACATCGGGAGTTCGCCTGCCTTCAGGGCTTTCCGCCCTTCTACATGTTCGTCGCCCCTCGGGTGATGCGCCAGATCGGCAACGCCGTGCCCCCGAGCGTCGGCAAGGTCTTTCTCGATGAATTCAGGCAGGCTCTCATGCGCTCCGACGGGCTCCTGTGAAGGGGGATGGGTGGGAATGAAGGACGGGGGATGAAGGATGAGGGGATGAGGCCAGGGGGGCGTTCCGGTATCTTGAACGTCCCCACTGGCATTTTCATGTTCTGGCGGTGGATGGTCGTGGGTGATCAGTCGTCGTCGTGGTCGTCGTCGTCGGTGGGCACACCAAACGACCTGTCCGTGACGATGACCGCGTCACCCACTTCTCGTCCGTCAACAGAACAAAGGCTCCTTCGGAAAAAAGAAACCGTCGTCCAAGGCGATAGTTAGGCCAAGTTAGGGAAGCTCATCAACTCAAGCCTTGACATCCCCATCTGTCCGTCCTATCCGTCGACTGAACCCCCATACCCTTTGTCCCTTTTGTCTCGTACTGTACGTTACGTACCGGTACAGTAGTTACCTCGGTGCCCCGTACCTACAGTATCATGCTTCACTTACCGTCAACGGTAAAGGACCCAAAGCGTAAATGTCTTCTTTCAACGATACTCACCAGCTTGTACTGTACAGTACTCCGGCGCGGGAGGTACCGTATGTTACAGGTAATCTGGCGCGTTTGAAACTTGCGTACGGTACAGTAATCACACGCCTTCGGTAGAGCCGTAGAAGAGTAGACCTGTCGAGGGGCTAGAGCTTTCGAGGAGTATAGCTGTCGAGGGGTAAGAGCTGCAGAGATCTTTACAGTACGGTACTTGGGACTAGGATACAAAATTCCATTTTTATTCTCTTTTTTATTCTCTTTTTTTCCTTTATCCTTACTCTGACTTGAACAGAGTAGTTGAGCCAGTCACACACAACCTCTACTGTAAGTACACGTTACCGTATCCATGGCTGTCTTCCCAGAAAGAAAGAAAACCGCCCCCCTCCCCCCCCCCCCCCCTTTTTTTTTCTTTTGAACGGATGAAAAGTAGGACTTGGGTAGGACCAACCTGTCAAAGAGAGAGAGAAACGTGGAAATATGTCCAGGGAGTTTTGTCGAATCCAGAAAGTTGTAGTGCTATGTCCGGAGAGAAGTTGGTGAGGTTGGTGCGCCAGGGTCAAACCAAGTTCGGTCTTTTTAAAGATATGAATCGCAGAAGTGCTGGTGGCTTGGACTGTTGTGACTGTCTGTAGACTGTTGGGACGGTTGTCATGGTTGTCATGGTTGTCATGGTTGTGACGAACGGTTGTGATTGTTGTGACGGTTGTGGACGAGTCCAGATGGTCTCTGGACAGCCGTGACGGTCCGTGGACAGAGTAGGAAAGGGACCGTGGCGCGACTAACTTGCTGACTGATTGCCTACGGTATCCCAAGGACTCCGTACTCCTGTACACGATCGGTTTCCTTTCCTGGGGAGCTTGGTTCTTTCTGAAACGCTCCAGCCAAGCATAGTATGTATGTATGTGTGAATTCCTACTCCATTCTAAAGCTAGCTAGGCTAGATTATGCTGGGACTCTATAAACTGGTAAGGAAAACCACTAGGTCACATAGTTGAAAATGTGGCCCTGGGGTAAAAAACCTCCCCTCTGACCCCCCGCTGGGGGTCCGCCTATCAAGCGACTGTGAACAGATGATGTGACTGCTTTGCAGTCAAGCAGGGGGAAGCTGGTCCCGGGCTCTGGAGAACTGGGAGAGAAGGCTAAGTCGTAGGAACCACGTCGTCACGACGGCGGCTGTCCGGGGGTTGGAGGTCAGCTGCTGGAAGTCAGTGGTGGAGGTTGCCTGTCGCAGCTGTTGTTGTTCCCTGCGGAACCTGGGGCAGTCTAGCATTATGTGTTTGGCTGTCTCCTGCTGCCACCCACAGGGGCAGGCCGGAGATCCAGCCAAGCATAGTGAGTAGAGAAGAGTTTTTATTTTCTCCGGTTGTTTTGTCATCTGCTTGACTAACAAAGGTGACAAGAAGTGAATGTCATTCATCTCGCCGGATGAAGAGCCGTTGATTAAATACGAATACCTCTTGGAGGGGTCTGATGGTGATACGGTACACGCCATCCCGTCTTCGGACCTGGTATCCGTACCAGTATACTTGGCCAGCCCGCGGCGGCACCGCGACATGTTTCCCATCACGGCACCTTGTTCTCGCGCGCCGCGGCGCCGCTGGCTCGGTACCACATGTCCCCACTCCATCGCAGGAGACGCTCGGCCGCCGCTCGGGGGCTGTCGACGGCGGGACGGACGTCCAGGTAGAAGACGGCTTCGCCGCCGGGATCGGGCGGAGCCGAGTAGTAGTCGATCACGTATCGTATCTCCTGCGGCGGCCTCTCCGGGCCTCGTCGCTGGATGTACCAGTCGTGACGGTCGAAAGGTGGCTCAGGGCTTCGGCGAGCGTGTCAGCGAACCGGCCATGTCTCGTAGCGGCCCCTCCGGCGAATGGATCACACTTACGCGTTCGGCGTCACCAGCCCAAGCAGCTGCACGGCTATGGCCTTGGGAGTGAGGTCCTTCGGACGGCCTTCGAATCGCAGTAGCCGAGGCTGACAGCCATCATCGACATCCTGCCGTCGAGACGGCGCTGCCACCTCGCTGCGTTGACTCTCTCGCCATCCCTGGGATAGGCCTCTGTTGAACCTCCTCTCCCACTCGACGATCTCGGCCCAGGCGCCCTCGTTGAGGAAGTTGTGGACGGCCACCATCTCTTCGACCGCGTCCTGGGGCGTGTCGGCGTAGCCCTTGCGCAACAGAGCGTTGTACATCTGCTGCGGGGACGGATAGACCCAGTTGCCGCCCTCTCCCTCGTGGCCCTTCGGGATCGACGAGACACTGCGGTCTACGGGCAGATGGACGGTCTGAGACTCGGCGCGCGACTGGGAGAGGTCGAACGGCATGCGGTTCAAGGGGTTGAGCCTCGCCGCTGGAGACTCGGTGAAGGGAGCAGGTTGCTTCGATGCAGCATCGGAGCCGGAGTAGGGGCAGCTTTTCTCCGTGCGGGGGGTGAGGGCGTCATAGCTGACTTCGATGGTAGGTGACGGCTATGCAGGCGTAGCAGAAGCGCGGGTCAGTCGTGCCCAGGTCAGATGGAAATCGTCGTTCGGGGCGCTCACCTGTGGAGCACGAGCTCGTCGGGCAAGTCTGTGCTCAGGACACTGCTGTGAGTCTGCCCAGAACCAACCCATCACCCACAATCTATGCTGTGATCGAGTTTGACGTCAACGATGTGTGCTTGCTGGATGCTTGCCACTGCTTGCTTACCACCCGGGCGTTGTTGTGCCTAACAGAGTTTAGTTTAGGCCCGTGCTATATGGTACGCTCCGTAAGTACGCGTGCCTCGAGACTTGAGTCTCTATGTAGTACCGTAGTACGTACCTCGCACGGGTCATGCAGTACGTATCCCGTGCTTTGTCCTGCACGTACTAGTATATACGAGGGGTACATAAGTACGTGTGTACGTACCTCCAGCCCGTCGCTCAACGGACGTACCTCCGTACCGTGGGTGTTTCTCTAACCCGATCGAACCTCAGTCTGACCCCTCAGCATTACCCCCAACTTTCTCAGAAGCATTCATCCGCAACATGAGCCCATCACCCTTCCTCCGCTTTGGCGGCTTCGCTCGGAACATGCACTCTCGCCTTCTGTTCTTCCGAAGGAGACCAATTGATTCGTGGCGGCAAAGACGATGGCAGAGCTCGGAGGGCGCAACGGCGCGGGGCCAAAATATGTGGGAGCGACTATGGCATAGTCCGGTGGGGCTCAAGACAGTACATTTTTGGTATGGCCATCTCGTTCGACTTGATTGGAATAGCAAACGGAAGGGATAAAGTTGAGGGGTTGATGTTGTTCTTACCACGACTGTCATGTTGACCGATTTTGTGCAGGGCTCCCGTCATGAAGGTACAATCTCCAGAGTTCAATTCGCTATCTGAACCCTACGGGGAGCGTATTGCTCTCTTGCAGTCACCTGTTGGAACGAGCGCTGTAGTGTATGGAAAAATCTTGGTTCTGATGAACACGTACAGTGGGCCCTTGTCATAGCAGGCATCTCGGACTTCTATCGACCCGCGGAAAAGCTCTCTTTGACGCAGAACATCGCTCTCCTGGCAACTGGCTCGATATGGACACGATGGTGTTTGATCATCAAACCGAGAAACGTCTTGTTTGTTACCACATCTTCCTTCATATCCCTTCCGTTCACACACCCCACCTCAGGGCCGGCTGCAGACCAAGTCTGAACAAATTTTTAACGATTGGCAGGTTGGCGGCTGTCAACTTCTTCCTCGCAGGCGTCGGCGTTGTCCAGGTGTCCCGCATTCTTGCCTACCGCCGCTCTCTGGCCAACTCAGACACCGGAGTCGAGGCTGCGACTGAGGAAGTGGCTGACACCGTGAGAGAAGTGGCCCAGGAGACCAAGGAAGCAGCCAAGAAGTTGGTCTAAGCTATCCTGGCACAGGCCCTACAAGAAAATCAGTCAAGCCATTCAGCAGGCATCATTTACAGCTGCTGTCTTTCGATCTCTGAAATAGATGCTCATGTTTCCTTTCGTGCCCAGCTACCTGTCTCCGTCAAGGAGACAGCGAAAGCCATAGTTATTCGCAATGCCGACTTCTTCAGATGAAATTGAGCAAAACATCCTATTCAAGCCCATTCCTCCTAGGCCTCCAGCGTCACCCTGCCTACCCTCACCTCTGAAGTCTTAAGAACAGTGATGAGAAGAGGACGACAGAAAGGGATACGTGTCCCGGCATTTGCATCGAGTTGAACTGTTAGCCGTCGACGGGAGGAAGGACTTTGGCCAGATAAGTCTCGAGGTCGTCAATCTCCAGAGGGTCAGCTGAGTGGGCGAGGTTGCTGCAGGTTTTACCAGGTTGTGCATATTAGCTCCCGGTCTCTATCCATGTTCATTCTGTCCTCGGGAGCTTCCTCGGATATAGTATGTAGCTGTGCGGAAGTCCGAGTGAATAAGGATTAAGAGGTCAGCGGTACTCACTGATATGTTCTGAAATCCACATTCCAGCCCCACTCCTTCAGTTTCTCCGCCGTCATCTTTCCCCACTCGTACTTGACGAGAGGATCAACATCGCCGTGACCTAGGAAGATGGGTGTTTCCTTGTTGGAAATATCGGTGGGAACCATGTCCCGTATCTTGCCTCGCAGCAGCAGGTAGCTCGATAGAGCAAAGATGCCGCCCAGCTGGACTGGGCTGGTGAGACCTGATAGGATTGAGATCGACCCTCCCTGGGAGAAGCCGCCGAGCACAATCCGATTGGAGCTAATCCCCTTTTCAACGGCCTCGGCCCGGATCAACGAGTGCACGTATTGCTGGGACCGAACGATCCCGGCCTCGTCCTCGCCACCCTCCATCTCTTTAACTGCAAGATCGCCGAATGATTTGATGTCATACCATCCTGGCATAGACATTCCACCGTTCTGAGACAGTGAGAGGGATTAATCAGCTTTAGATTGGATATCAAGATCGTGTGGGCATGTAGACGATATCAATCGGCGATATTTTTGTGGAACATACAACGGTGATGGGTATGGTTGGCGCATTGGGAAAGACAAATGCCACTTCTTCGAATTTTCGCCGGCGTCGAAAATTCTCGGCCAAAGTGACCCTAAGGGGTGTAACATTTGAAGGTCACAAGATGTCGATGGAATGAATCTATCTCGATGTAGATCGGGTCTGACGTACCATCCAGCACCTCTGCAACATTCACATTAGCAAAATCGAGTCCAAGACGGAGATCAAGTTGAACAGAGAGCCTCACGTGTCTCCAAGCCCATGCATCATGATGACCGTCGCCGTGTGTTTCTTGACAGCTGGCACGATCAGGGCGGGGGCTGGAATCGACATGGTGTCGAGTTTGTCTGCTGCGGGCTCAGATCCTGGATGGGTCTGCACAAAGAAACCGATGGAGGTCTGAGGGTCCAATGCAGAGGGCCCTCAGCAGGAGGAACGCTGTAATCGCGGGGCAAGGAGGGGCACTCGGATACTTACGTAAGGTAAGTCGCTCGAGACACCGCTATCATACACGCCAGGCCACCGAGGGGCCGAGGGGTAGCATAAGCTTCAGGCTACCCGTAGAGATTCTCCGCCGAAGGTTGCCTGCAATCCTTCCTGTACCGTACTGCAGGAGACCCGATCAACAGAACACCCATCGAGGCTTTTGACTCGCGCTAGGGACCTGCAACCCCAGGCGACTAGTGTTGCAAGGCTGCAATGGGTTTATTGTACGCACATACCCGGAATCGCGAAGCAGCGAGGAACTGATGCATGACTGTTAGAGCTCTTGGTACGCCTCTCGGGTGGGCTGACACGAAGAGGAATGCGCAGCATGTTCGCGAATGGGGTATTGAGGTACCTGACTGTCCATGCCAATCCAACTGGCTGCATGTTGAATCTGATGATGCCGGCAGCAACTTCTCGCTATTTGGTCAAGAGCCAAGGGCAAGGAATGCGATGCTATGCTATGGGGCGACGAGGTACCTGACGTCACCGAGCAAGGCTGCATATCTGTTCAAGAAATGACGACCTTGCACTTTAGATCGAATACTTGGTCGTGGCGTATCAGGATAGCAACTACCAAGCATGTCTGTCTCTAAGACAGGCAGATATCCTGGTTGCTCTGGCCAAGGATGAGGAGCTCTGCAAGCAGGGTGGATGTGTCCCTGCGCTTCAGAGCATACCAAGGTGTGTTACCTGCCAAGGACATGCAGGACCAAATGTTACTGATGCAGAAACCTCAAGGAGTGGGGAACAACTGCCGACTTTTCATCCGGAATTTGGATGCTTCATGCTGGAAGCCACGCCAGGGAAGCCCTGGGGTATTGATTTCAAAGATCTCTTGGATGTAGAGCGCAACATGAAGTGGCGGTATGCTTCTTCGCAGGTGCCTGCGCTGTTGTAGTTCTCCTGCTAAATGGCAGATGCACGATTTGCAGTCGAACTATCGCCAAAGACCATATGGCACCTAATGAGTCTCCAGTCACCCTTACGACGTTCCCTCGGCTGGGCTCTCCAGGCGTCTTCTCATCGCCTCACTACCCTCCACATGCTGAGAGACTACGGTCACAGTTTGTTCCGGATGAGGTCGTCAACCCGCATATCAGATTTCCTACCTTGGCCGCAAACATACGTTCGAGACGAGGCCGTAAGGTCGAGATCAATGTCCCAATCTTTCGTGACCGAAATACGCCTTGGCCGTTCCACGACCCAACTGTCAGGTACGATCTCGACCAATATCCTGAAGATGGTGACGTTCGAAGGGGAGCTGTCAAAGAAAACTCCATCTACATGGACGCCATGGCCTTCGGAATGGGCAGCTGCTGTCTGCAGATCACCTTCCAGGCGAAGAACATCAACGAGGGCCGGCGACTATACGACCAGCTAAGCCCGCTGGGCCCGGTCATGTTGGCTCTGACAGCAGCAACACCCGTCTATAAGGGCTACCTTGCAGACACGGACGTACGGTGGAATCAGATCAGCGCTTCTGTGGACGACAGGACGGCCGAAGAACTCGGCGAAAAGGTAAAAACAAGATCCTCCTGGTGATGGTATACATGACATTAGCTGAGCGAGACCAAAGCCACTCGAGAGCGATCGATGGCGAATCCCCAAGTCGCGTTACGGCTCAAATTCAACATACATCTCACAAGACCCGTGTCTGCGAGAAGAGTATCTGGATCCAGATCTGGTTGTGGATGAGGATATCAAGCGACGCTTGATGGAAAGCGGAATGGACGAGCGGCTTGCCACGCACTTTGCCCACTTGTTCATCCGCGACCCGATCGTTGTGTTCAGTGAAGATCTCAAGCAGCTCAACCTGGACCGGACGGATCATTTCGAGAACCTCCAGTCGACGAACTGGCAGCACATTCGGTTCAAACCACCACCGCACGACAAGGACACCGGCTGGCGGGTCGAGTTTCGACCGATGGAGATCCAGATGACAGACTTTGAGAACGCTGCCTTCTCGATCTTCCTCGTACTAATCACACGCACCATCTTGAGCTTTGACCTGAACTTCTACATTCCCATCCAGAAGATTACTGAGAACATGGAGACGGCGCACGCTCGCGATGCCGTCCTCACCGAGCAGTTCTACTTCCGCAAGAACCCTCTGCCATCTCGACTGCACCGCCACAGCTGTGCCTCGTCCAACGGAGAGACGAATGGAGTCTCCGGCAGCTCAACGCCGCATCTGCCTCTGAGCCAGCCGCCGTCGCTGCTTGGGCCGGTGGAGGATGAGCACGAGCGGATGACGGTCGACGAGATCATCAACGGCCAGCAGCGGAAGGGCTCGGGCGACGGAGACGGCTTTCCGGGCCTGATCCCGTTGGTCGAGACGTACCTCGACTCTGTCAACGTCGACGTCGAGACGCGCTGCAAGCTGGCGTGCTACCTCGAGCTGATCCGGAAACGAGCCTCGGGCACGCTGTGGACTGGTGCGAAGTGGATCCGGCACTTTGTGCGTACGCATCCGGAGTATCGTGGCGATAGCGTCGTGTCCGAGCGCATCTCCTACGATCTCATCAGGGCGGCCGACCAGCTCGGCAGTGGTGACTACCAAAACGTGCAAGGCGCCGTCGGTAAGGAAATGCTGGGGTTAGGTGTGTAGGGGCCTATCTCAGACAGAGCATACTTGGCGGCTTTCCTACAGCATCAGTAGAGAGTATATCAGATTACCTATAGAGCTTCTGAACAAGACCAGGATTGTTTCTCTGTTTCAAGGTGCGGAACATAAGCCACCGTCGGCCGAAGCCCTCGCGTGATCTATACTGATTCTAGAAATCTTCAACGTACTGCGATCTCCTCCATCAGCCTCATCGTTTCCCCCTACCACCACTCCTGCCTTTTCTCATCTTCCTTCATCTCTCCAAGAACGTACATGCCCCACCGTGCCAGACCTTGCCCCGCCCAGTAATCAGAGCATTCCTCTTCCTCCTCCATCCTGGCCTTTCTCCTTCCTCCTTTCTACGCTACGTACTGTACACTAGATCACTACTGTCTGTATACGGTCACATGTCGAGCGAAAAGTCCCTGTCCTGGCCTTGTACGTTCCCAGGCACAAAAGTCCGTCTGCTAAGTTGCTGTCATCTGCCTGGTGCCTGTCAGTCATTCAACGTAACACTGCGCCTGCATGGTGCCTGCCGGTCGAGTTGTTGTGTAGACTGAAAAAGCAACAGGCAGGCAGTCGGCCGGGGCCCCGAGGAGATTTTGTGCCTCGGGTGAACTATGGAATCGGTGGGATTCGTTCAAGTGGTGGGAGGATGCCGAGAAGAATGACGTGCTCTGCCATAGAGCATCTATAGGTAGGAGTGTTTTCGTACAGAAAAGGCTCAGTGAGGCTAACGGTCTGAGGGAGCTGCTGCTGGAGAAGATTCTTGTTTGACTGGCATGCAAGGCTGATTCGGAATGTCCTTTGCGAGTGATAAGAGCTGACCGTCCACTTCCGCGAAATGCTGCGCAATCAAATGATGTAACATACACTTATAAGGAATAACACTTCTGAACAGTCAGGTACTCAAACTAGAGCCAATACCATCGACCCTACAACCGACAATCCGATGACAAGCCAGCCCGTGAAGGCCACCTGCTTGTTCTTCATCTGTAGCCCAAAATCCCAAACAAGATGCCTGATCCCATTCAGGGAATGAAAGGCGAATGGCAAGGCCAAGCCGAATTTGACGGCGACCTTCGCAAGCACAGGCAAGGCACCAAACGACGCCGCTAGTGTCATGCTGCCAACGTGCCATCCGAGCACCGGCCCAACCAGATACACGGCAAAGTAGCTGTAGAAGGCACCCGACAAGAGGGCCCCGGTGATTCGGTTCAGAGCGCTGGCGTACCATGTGATCTGTGGCCGGTAGATGGACAGATGAGGGGCGACGGGTCTGTGGAGACGCTGGGCGGCGAGGATCTCGTTGCCATCGGGTTTGGATGTGTGCGTCGCAAAAGGTCTGCAGTACCACGAACGAGGGATTAGCTGGACATGTCGAACTAATCCACGCCGGAGTCTCGCAACACTGATCTCTCCTCTGGAAGATGAAATTGGGAGGAGGGTGAGCCGACATACCGAATGTATGGACATCCGCTACTCCGAGCAAGAAGAATTGACGACGGTCTCAACAATCTCGTCGTTGACCTTGAAAGAGCAGACATGTATGTGTGCTGGCCGGTGGCTATTTGAACTATGGCGCCATTCACCATCAGCGCATGCTATGCGGCGACATGATTGTATTCAGGCGAGCAAGTCCTACCTTGTCGAATCATGGACGCCTGAGCGACCAGTCCACGGACTGAGGTTGCCATAGCGCTAGGTGGCGGATGATCTCGACCGATCCAAGACGGAGTCCCTGCCGTCGCGCTTCGTTGAAGAATGGGTTTGTTGTTGGAAAGTGGAGGGGGACACTGGAGGGGTCTGTAGGTAGATAGAGTTTACGGTACGTAACGTACCGGTACTTACGTACGTACGTAGAGACACCGTACCATACCGTACCGGTACGGTACCGGGCCACACGTGCGTACCAGTAACTAACGGTGACTTGACGCTTCCTGACGTCGCGAAACCAAACCGCATCGTTGACTAACGACCTCCTCCGTTGCTAGACATATCTACGTAGTACTTGGTAGCTATTGAGAGCAATGTCAATCTACTTTCTCTTCGTCCCATCTCTGCACTTTGACGGTGTGGAAAGCGCTTTCTTCTGGAGATATACGTCGGCCCTTCAAGACATCACCTCCTTCAGACTCCAATGGCAACCCAAGATTCGCCTGTGAAGCTGTCTCTACCATTGGTAAGTCTGTCTATCATCTCTCTATGAAATCTACTGGCTCTTACTCTGCTAGGAATATCAACAAGACCTATTCCACGAGCTTCGGAATGAAGACGAGCTCGTCATTCTAGCCAGGGGGTTAGGACTCTTGCGGCTCGTTACAAACCTACTCCACACATACGATGCATCAAGCAACAACCTAGTCATTCTCGTTGGGGCGGAGGAGCGCGAGGTGAACTGGATTGGTGAAGGTGATGACGTGGAAGCTGCCTCGAGCGGCGCTCGTCTCCTGAGCACAAGGTCTGATCCGAGATAGCATTGGTCGAGCATGCCGCCATCAGTGGCTCAGCAAAGGCTAGAGGCCTCAACGTGGTTAAGACGGATGTTGTCAATGTCGGTACCAGGTGCGTTCTGTCTGGACGTAGTTGAGGAGCTGGCACAGCAGAGGATAACATGCAGCAGGCAGAAAATGTATTCTCAGGGCGGCGTTTTCAGCATAACCTCCCGAATACTGATCGTCGACCTGCTCTCGAGTAAGACGCACGCAGCAATCTTGAGGTTCTAGTTCTAACAACTTCAGGACTACTGGTTCCGGAAACCATTACAGGGATGATTGTCTTGCATGCAGACCGGTATGCTCAGATCCTCTCAAGTGTGCAGACTCTCCACTAACCTCTGGAAGTGTAGTTGCAACCTCTCTTGAAGCCTTCATCCTCCGCGTGTACCGCCAGCACAACAAAGATGGGTTCTTGAAAGCATTCTCAGACAATCCAGAGCCCTTCATGACGGCGTTCTCGCCGTTAGCTACGATGCTCAGAAATCTCTTTCTACGAAAAGCATCCCTCTGGCCGCGATTTCACGTGACCGTTGCTAGATCGCTCGAAGGTCGCAAAAAAGCCGAAGTGATTGAACTGGAGGTGCCAATGACCGACCCCATGAAAGATATTCAAAATGCTGTTCTCGAATGTGTTGAGGCTAGCATTGGCGAGTTGAAGAAAGCAAACACGGGCGTAGATATGGAAGACTGGAGTCTGGACAGCGCCCTGCATAGAAATTTCGATGCCATAGTTCGGAGACAGCTCGATCCTGTCTGGCACCGGATCAGCTGGAGAACGAGGCAGATAGCAAATGACCTGACCGTCTTACGCCAGATTCTCAAGTCAGTCTTTTGTTTGGAGTAACGAGAGTGGAATTTGGCTAACCTGCGAAAGCTCTCTGCTGACGTACGATGCCGTTTCGTTCAACCAGTATCTTGACACCATCTTAGCCGCCCACACTCCACCACCAGGCTCCACAAGACAGTCTCAACCTCCTTGGCTGTTCATGGACGCGGCACATACTCTCTTTGATACGGCCAAGCGTCGAGTGTACACAGGCAAGACCGGAGACAACGAGCACGGCGACTCTACCAAGGCTCTGTCGGACTCGCTGAGGCCGGTCCTCGAGGAACAGCCAAAGTGGGCTCTATTAGCGGAATTGCTCGAAGAGATCGAGCGCGACAGCTACTTCAACCCCGTGATGCGGGATGATTCCAACAGCACCATTCTCATCATGTGCAATGATCAGGCAACGTGTCGTCAGCTGCGGGAATATCTCCGAACGATGTATACGCGGCCGGAGAATCCTAAAGAGACCGAAGGAGACAATCAAGACGATGACGACGAGCCAGAGCAAAGGCCGTCAGCCGCTTTCATGATGAGACGCAAACTGCGTGGCTATCTCAAGTGGAAGGGCGCGTTTGCAAAGGCGAGCGCCACGCTATTTTCGGAGAACCAGAGGGCGCTCGACGGAGCGGTGAATCCGCGTCAAGGGCTGCAGGGGTTTCGAGGAAAGGGCCCTCCGAACAAGAGACGCCGAGTGCGTGGTGGCGCTGCGGTGGCGATAAGCTCTCCACGGGCAGCAAACGGTATGTCGGTGGCAGAGGACAAGGCAGCCCAGGTAGCGGGGCTGCTAGCGGAAGTCCAGCCGACGGAGGCAGAAGCACAAGAAGATCCCGAGATCGTGACGGACCCTCTACAAGATATGGAAGACTACTTTGAGCTGCTGGAAATGAACGATGTGATTATCGCGCATCCGTACGACGGCGACATGGACGAGCATGTTCTGGAAGAAGTCAAGCCACGGTACATCATCATGTACGAACCAGACGCAGCCTTCATCCGTCGGGTCGAAGTGTATCGGAGTTCGCATTCTGACCGAAACGTCCGAGTGTACTTCATCTACTACGGTGGATCGGTGGAGGAGCAGCGTTATCTGAGCGCGGTTCGACGCGAGAAGGATTCGTTCACCAGGCTCATCAAGGAGAAAGCGGTAAGGCACCGTAACCTTGGATTCCCGACGACGCACTTGTTACTAAGCTCAGACGCAGGCGATGGCTGTCACCCTGACGCTCGACGGAAGGAGCGTCGATGACCCGCAAGAGAGGTTCCTCCGCACCGTCAACACAAGGATAGCTGGAGGCGGACGCATGACAGCTACAGCAGAGCCACCGCGCGTAGTCGTCGACACGAGGGAGGTCCGCAGCTCACTCCCCTCTCTCCTGCACGCGCAGAGCATCGAGGTAGTGCCGTGCCTGCTCACCGTCGGCGACTACGTCTTGACGCCGGACATTTGCGTCGAGAGAAAATCCGTCCGAGATCTGCTCTCGTCCTTCAACAACGGCCGTTTGTTCAACCAGGCTGAGACGATGATGCAGCATTACAAGCATCCGATGCTTCTGATCGAGTTTGACCAGCACAGGAGCTTTACCCTTGAGGTTTGTTCTTTTCGTCTGACTCGATTTCTGTTTTCGCAGTTTGTGCCATGACAGCTATACATTCTTGCACGCCGATGAACCACCACGACTAACCGGCCACCACAGCCTTTTGCAGACCTCACACACTCGACATCCGCTTCCAGTGCACCCTCGGACGTGCAATCCAAGCTGGTGCTGCTTACCCTCGCGTTTCCGGCCCTGAAGATCATATGGTCGTCATCGCCGTACCAGACGGCGACGATCTTCCTCGAGCTCAAGAAATCCGCGCCGGAACCCGATCCGATTCGCGCCGTGCAGATCGGACTTCAACAAGCAGTGGCCGGCGGCGCTGCATCCTCGTCGACGACGACAACGACAGCGACGATGGACCCGGCCCTCGCCGCGGCCGCGGCCGTGACCCAGACATTCAGCCAGGTTCCTCAGGACATGCTCCGCGCCGTGCCCGGTGTCACCGAAAAGGTCGCCCAGGCGCTGGCGCTCGAGGCGGGCAGCCTGCACGAACTGGCGAACATGGCCGAGGACGAGCTCGGCACTCTGGTCGGCAAAGAAGCGGGAAGGCAGATATGGAGGTTCTTCAACCGGAGCCTGTTTGATTGACTGATTGACCAAAGTCCCCGGTGCGACGTAACTCATATTCACCGTAACTCTCCAACGCCATCCCCCCCTCCCTCCCTCCCTTTTCTTTTCTTCGCAAGACTGCTCATCCCATCTCCCGATCAGTCAACAGGACGACAGAGCACTTATGAGGCCATCAACGTGACAGGCACAGTCACACAAGTACGAGGCACCTCCTCATCCTCCATACAGCAAAAACAGATCCTTGATCTTCTCCATACAAGTATCTATTGTGGAAAGTACTTAATCGTACAGTGGCAAGTAGTCGCGGTAATGCATCGTCGCACAGTGGCAAGTAGTCGCGGTAGTGTATTATCGTCCGGTGGAAAGTCTCCCCTCTACGGGCGTACGTTACGGTGGTTAGTACCAGATCGATCTCAGGCTAGTTTTGAAAAACCACCGGTCCTCCGCAGCAGGAGAAGAAGTAGAAAGGGAGCGTATAAGTAGATGAAGGAGAGCATATGGAAGAGGGAGAGTACTTCGTACAGCCAGGAACGAGGTTGGGCGGGGTGAGAGGTAAGGTATCTACTGTATCTTACCAATTGCAGAACCCTACGGGTATGGGACAAGAACCGAAAGAGTCGAAGGTATGTTTGGGTTCAACAAAGAAGAACTGACAAAGGGTACGAAGATCGTCTGTGTATGAAAGGCGGAAACTTGGAATTTAAGCTTTAGACCAGAACGATTGACGGTTGATACACCACGACGCGAGAGAAAGAAAGAAAAGAAAAGGGAGAGGAGAAGAGGAGAAGAGAATTGGGGGGAAGGCCTTGGTGTGTCGTTGCCTGCTGCTGCTGATGATGATGATGTTGATGTTGATAACGATGATGAAAAAAGGGAAGGAGGGAAGGAAGAACACGGAGGAGAAGTTCGTGCGCGAGTATGGATTTATATCATGGTTTTGGAACGGGTCATGTCTTGAACGAGCCGATTCTCTCCCGAGTAAATGTTCTCAGCACGAAAGAAGAATGAAGAAATGATATTGGTTAAAGAGAACAGCGCATAGGGATTTTCTCCGTTTTCGATCCTCTCCGGAGAAGGAGTTGAAGAGCGTGGTTGAGGCAATAGAGAATGGAAAGGTATCCGGGCCGTCAGATCTCATCAACGTCAATGTCCTTTTCGTCGCCAGAGCCGTCGCGGTCCTCGTCAAACTCAAAGTTGCAGTCGTCGCCACCCTCGTGGCCATATCTGCATGCGAAACATACATTAGCTTGTGTATCCAGATTCGAGGGGCCTCGCAGAGACTGGGCGTCAAGAAAGATATCGAAAAGGCCGGGAAGAACGGTAACGTACGTGTCCGTCTCGTTGATCTTGGCGTTCTCGGGCAATTCGCCGTACGCCTTGAGACTTCGGGCCTCGTCGGCCGAGTACTTCAGGATGACGTCGCCTTTCTCGTCTTGGTAGTCCCGCAGCGAGAGCAGGATGATGTCACCCTGGTTGATCCACACCTTCTTGCGCAGCTTGCCCCGGATATGCGCGAGGCGCTTCTCGCCGTCGAAACACTGCGCCTCAAGTCGACCATTTCCAAGCATCTTGACTACCTGAGCGTACTCTGGGGACATGCATCAGCGGGACGTCTCTCCGGCCGTGAGGTGCGCAACCAAAGGGAAGAAGGACGCTTCCGGGTGGCCTTAAACATACCTTGGCCATCCTCCTTGAAGGTAAGTTCTCGCTTCTCGTTGTCATTTTCGTTCTTCCCTCGTCGTCGATTTTTACCTCCCTAAGGCGTTTAAGGATCAGCGATGGAATACCAGCCACGATCTATGACGATATAATGGCAGATGGTTGACGCAAGCCTAGATCGAGATCATCAAGGGCCCTGAACCCGTCAAGATGTAGGCATACTTTTCCTTTGTTCTTGGGCATGTTGGCCTCCCAAAGCGCGTCACGGTGTTGACAGTACCAAGCTTGGTGCTGAGATATGAGGCTGCGTCTCTGGCTGTCGTTCGATGCTCGGATGCTCTGACTCGGGTGGCGGGACGGAGGTGGGGGATATTGTAACCCTCACCGAGTTTGTGGGGCAGGGCTGTTTACGTAAGCAACGGCACATGTGCTCTCATCACTTCCGACATTCTGTGATCTAGTCCGTACCGGTCACAGCTAATTACAAGTGATTGTACTTCCGTACGTATGTACCCATACGTACGTTCCGTACGTTACGTACGAGTAGTACGGGCCGTACTCCGTACGTATGTACGAGGTACTGCTATATTTTCGCCAGCAACACCCAGTCAGCAATCGAATAAACTTGGTTGCTTCTCGTTTCTAGATCTTCCATGGGCATCATATTTACGCGATCGCTCCAATGTGCGGCTTTCCGGCTCTTCTCTGAGGTGCGGCCGTTGCTTCACGAGCGGACGTACCTCGGGAATCACATCCATCCACGGTATTGGCTCTCGATGCGGAGATGGGCGGAACGGGACAAGACTGTCATGTGGCTCGACATTCACCCACCGACTAACGTCCCTAAGGCTTTCATACGTGGCTGGTGCGTCAGGCGAGTGAAGAACGCTTTCAAGGAGGTGTTGAAGGAGAGAGGGTTCGATGGCCACGGAAGGCCATTGAGGTCAGATGCCGAGCCTCAGGAGCAGCTGCCACAGCTTCACGGAACGGCCGAGTTCCAGACCAAGTCCAGGGTCATTCATATGCGTCGTAACGACATTCTGGAGGAGCTTCGTCCTCTTGTCGATGAGATCCATCGTTGTTCTGTTGGCCGGGGACAGCCATTGCCTTTCAGCAGCACCTTCCCACGTCCGCAAAGGCACACGGTCTCTGAGAGCAATCAATACGAGCAAGAATAGACTTTCAAATGCATGTGCCTTGGCGTTGTCGATTCGTTTATAATAATCACTGGTATTCTGCCAGAACGGTTCGAGAGGACAAATACTGTGTCTGGAAAATTTCAAGAAGAAACTACGAGCGTAATGAAAATTCGTCGCTCAATGTCTTTGTCAACAGGATGATGATGACGACGCGTGGATACACAGCTGGACAGTACCTTGCAAGATACAAGCTGTACCGCAAGCATGCCAGTTAAACTGAGCAGTGAGTCGAGATAAAGTAGCTTAGTGTAGAAATAGATAGCAAAAGCAGGCCAAGAACACAGCAGAAATAACAATGGATGCAGGCAGCAATATCGTCCCATCAATGCAGACTGCAGACACACCTATGACCACCACCAGAAGAAACCCCACAAGAACTAAACATCTGATGTCGTGAGTCTTTCAAGTCCCAACTCCAACCTCCGAGCTCCAAAGCCCGATGACACGTACACAGGAATAACATTCTGCTCTTCTCACACTCCATCATGCGTGCCTCCCTTCCTTGACTTGTGGTTGCTGTGTCCACCAGGCTGCTGTAAGTGATTAGGGTGGTATATATATTTATGTCGAAAAAACGTCGATAGATGTACAATAGCTCACTTATTCTCGAGAATGGTGTCCATCTGCCTTTGGATGTACGGTAGGCCGAGGTGTTCAGGAAACCTGTTTGCCTCACGCAAGACTGCTCTGATACACGATCAGACAGAGTTTGTGTCTCCTGACATTCAGATTTGATGGGAAGATGTTGGTGGAACACTGCCACAGTGTCCACAGTACCGTAGTGGGTGCTCCTACAGGTGTCTGTGTCAGACTGCCCAGCTAACTTGGCCAAACAACCCAACAGCTCCCATCAAGTGATCAGAACTGCTGTTGGCTAATTATGTAGGTGACGTAAAGCTGTGCGTAATAGTCTGTGATCATGCTTTCTTGGTTGGGGACGGGCGGAATTGCCCAGCTTGGCAATGCAGTTTAGCATTCCTTCTGGGTGTCACAGGTGCCAGTTGGTGTAGTCTTCTATACAATAAGTACTGGGACCACAAGAGGTTGATTCTGTTATCTATCTTGTCTGCCTCTCCGCGGCCCAGTCCCTGTGTTTGAGGTCCAGTTAGCTGTAGACCCTATGCCCTAGGGTTGACAGGAAGTCATGGGCCTGTCGGGCAAGCTCCATGTGATTGCCTGGATTCTTCTCGTAAGCATAACAGTAATTAGTTGAGCATCAACCTAGACCTGGGCTGGTCTTTCTTGGAGGCCAGCACTGTGGCGGCCTTCCATCAGGAAATTTGTTTATTTGCCGTGACTGTCCTCTTGAACATTCCACAGTCAAACCCCCCTCCTTTTTCGACAATGTTTCTCAGCCGCCACTTTTTGCCTCTGGTGAAGTAGTGTTGCTTGCTTGGGTAGAGTCTTGTTTCCTTCTTCAATCTCACCCGATGCTGGACCAGATTTATCCTAAGGGTCATCGTCTCCTGGCCTACTCAACACCGGGGTTAGGATAGTGACAGCCCAGCCCACTAGGAGCAGGAATATTAGCTTTTATGATCACGAAGATAGTTGAGCTAGTGTTAGAGAGTATCCTACCTCCCAGCCTAGAAAGATCACTGTTTCAGGCACTGGAGAGATATGACACCTCTATCTCGGTCCTCTCACTTCTCGATAGTGACTTTCAGTTCAGCTGTGTACGTGGCGTCCATCACCAATGCTCGCTCTACGGAGCTCTCTTCCCAGACTTAAGGGGCTGGAATAGTGACAGGTAATATGTATTTCTGCGGTGTC
The DNA here is from genome assembly GCA_963422465.1 of Lichina pygmaea. Lineage (NCBI taxonomy): Eukaryota > Fungi > Ascomycota > Lichinomycetes > Lichinales > Lichinaceae > Lichina > Lichina pygmaea. The sequence continues at coordinate 1,311,040 of OY730175.1, read as the reverse complement.
TGAAGGAGACACCCAGAAGAACATCGCTATGCTCTTCATCACTCGATCAGTTCAGGTGTTGTGTACGGAGTCTTTGAAACCCTGTTGCGGTCCTCTGCCTACCAGATCTTGACTGTTGAGGTTAGCGGTATCTGCAGGATCGAGGACTGTGGGCCTTTTCGAGGCTGAAGAAATCGACAAAGGTGGTTATCATCTCTGGTCAAGTAACTCCCAGGTACTGCCGAAGCCTGCTGCTGGCCAGCCAGTCGGTGCTATCTCTTCCGGTGGACAATCTTGCTTTTGTGATATATAACTTGAGCGGCTTGCTCGGTCTCAGCTCTTTGAGCCACCCTGTCCTGCTCACAGAAATGACAGAGTCAATCACGTAGCTCCAGACTGATTTCTCACCATAGGTGAGTCTGCGACCCAGATGTTATACTGACACAGGTGTTATGTTGTGGTATTTGATCTCGGCTTTGCCAGGATGTGGTACATACCACAATGGCCAGGCGTGAACCTTGCCTGCAGCCCTCTGATATCACATATGACTGATGTGTTGGTATCATTGGTAGCATACTCTTGAAAGTACTCAATGCGTCCTGCCCCCAAGTGGATGACCTTGTCCCAGCGTAATACTAGTCTTGCTCGGGCGCTCGGGGGGAGGGGGGGAGAGGCTAAACTGGCTTGTCGCTTGTCATCCCGTGCTCCACTATTGCAGAGGTCAATGGTACCGCAATGCCAGCAGCTTTTCCCATTCGAGTGCCATCCTACCTAAGCAGAGGCATTAGCGTGTACCACCAAGAATCTAATTTACTGGAGGAGGAGAAAGTACCTGGCGGGCATAAGCAACTGGCAGTGGGGAATGAATGGTACTTGAGCCACTCAAAAACAGCTATATATAAGACTGACGACGAAACAGATGACAGTACTGGGGCTGGCTTGCGGGCCTTCCAAGCCTTCCGCTCAGTCCTTATTGGCGTTGCGAATGCCACAACACCAGTTGCATATGGACAATGTGAACAAATCCATGGTTGACGGTGGCTCGACCCGCTGCAGTCTGATGGCTATTATATTACGAGTGATCTCTTGTCGCGGTACCGTATCTTAAAACACCCAGAGGTCTTCGGTGGGGTTGATTGCGTAGAGTAATTGCGCGACAGTGAAGATGTCCCTTCAATCAGTCGACCCATGTGGCTAAGATGAGTTTGCCATGTCCCTCACTTGTTTGAGATTCTCCATTGCCATCTAGCCTTCAAGTGCATATCGAGAGATTATGGTGGTCATCGTTGTCGTTGGGATAATTCCAGATGATGGTTGATGCTGATGAGAGGGGAGCAGCCACAAAGACCCATAAACGCTCCATATTGACTTCAAGCGCCTTGATTCGGTAAGGCATACTCGTAGGGACCCCTGCCTTAAGTATCGAATTTTACCGTCCGAAGCTCAACACCAGACGTGCGCACAGAGGTGTTCTGTATGAGCACGGAAGTACGAGGTGGTTGACGGATATAACGTTACGGCAGTACTATTAGTAAGCCGAAAACTCAGCGACCGAGTCAAAATACTGAGCCACCCACTCTCCGTGACCACACCAGTCAAACTCCTCTTGTCAGCCAAGTATAGATCAGGTCCCTGAGTTTCTCCACCCTCCAGCAGCTCCAAAGTGACAGCAGATAACTTGAGACAAGTGTTTGCATGCTCAGCACCAAGCAGTCATTGATGGCAACATGGGTAACACTGAGTATTGAAGTGTACCAGTATCTACATGTCTTGAGAATTGTGACAATGCGGCTCTGCAACTGACTTTGGGATGTACTACCGTAACGTTATATCCGTCAACCACCTCGTACGGTACCGGTAATACGTACCGTACCGTACGCCACAGTTGACGATTTAGCCGCCGTGGCCGCCTGTGCCGCCTCGGGATAGCGGTAGTAGGCATGCCTGCGCCACCGTATCAGCTAGTCCCGTGACTACAGAAGTTTCCCGGGCATAGAAACAACGATCAGTGAAGTTTGTGAATACACGATCATCTCGAATTCAAGCTCGAACCGTTGCAATGCTCATCTCACTCACGGTCGGAAAAGTTGATGCTGGAGTAGCAGTGCTGCTGACACAAGACAAGAGGCTGGTATGTGTGCTCCAGTGCTAGCTTCAGCTTCCTCCTGAATGTTGCCGGCATGTGAGATCAGCAACTAAACTGAGCATCGGCTTCTAGATTGAATTTCCCTCCATCCTGCTACCCCCAGACATCTCATCTGGGTCTATTGTGGACATCACAGTGGCGCGCAACTTCCCCTCGGAAGCCGAATCACACGAAGCCTTTGCAGCCCTGCAAGACGAGATATTTGGAACCTTTGGTCAGCGCTCGCCATCGCCGCCAGTGCTGCGCTGTCGCAATGCGACGCAGACCTCAGTGGTCCTCGAGTGGGATCCTATACAGCTAGCAACAGCGGAGTTGCGATCCCTGAGCCTGTACCGTAATGGCACAAAGGCCGGCAACATCCCGAGACCGCTCGAGACACTGTCGACCAAGATCAGCGGGCTCGCCGTCGACACGGAATACACGTTTCACTTGGTCCTCAGGACATCTGCCGGAACGTACAGCAGCCAGAAGCTGACGGTGGCAACACATAAGATGACTGATCTCTCCGGGATCACGGTGACACCGGGAGTTTTGCCAGCACCTCTCCGTGACAGCCTCGAGAGAGCCATCGACCGCATCGGCGCCAAGCAGGCCGATACCGTGAGGATTGACACCACTCACTTTGTATGTACCGAGGGGAAAGGACAACAATGGGAGCGGGCCGTCGAGATGAACATCCCGGTCGTACGGCCAGAATGGGTACAGGGTTGCGAACGGGAAGGAAGGATCGTTGGTGTGCGGGAATACTATCTCAACGCGGATCCTCGGTTACGGCAGATTGGACAGGGCGTCAAAGCTCAACAGCAGCAGCAGCAGCAGCAACAGCAGCAACCGCAAACGCCGCAGTCTCCACTGTCGTCGCAAGATGAGCCGAGGCCTAGCGACCATCAGCGCCCCGACTCGACACGTATCCCAGACCGTACGTCGTCGGCCCACCACGACGCTGAAGACGAGGCTGGGGCTCAGGACGTCGATAGCAACAAGTACGGTGGGAAAGCCGACCGGATGCGTCAACCGACGACACCACCGATCCCGTCGCCCAAAAGTAACGGCGATTATGCTAGCAGCGACGACGAGGGCGGTTCGCCTGATCCGAAATCGACGGCTGGTGACGACGAGCCAAAGGTACGGGTTGAGGATCGACCACGTCTTGGAAAATCGATCGTGGCCGATGGGGACGAAGCTCTCAACGGGGATGCGACCACCAAGACGGACCGCCTTCAAGAGCACGCCCCGGGCGGCCAGGACGCCGCCAGCAAAGCCAGGGGCCCGGAAGGGGACGGGGAGAGCTTTAGTGAAGTGGCGCTGTGACGTCCAGATCTTCTACTGCTTTCTATTGCTTTGCATTAGGAGAGCGCTAGGGGAATGGGGTTTTGGTCCTCATCGTGTTGTACGTTAGGCGCCTGGCTGGAGCGTTGGGGGAAATTCAGCTTATTGCACATCAGAGGGCAAAGGTTCATCTTCTTGTCTGCGATCGTTTTACGTGGTGCAGGGATGTCTCCTGGTGAAACATTCCGGTTTGCAGTGTTTAGCAAGAAGATAGGCTTGAGGACACTTCTGAGCTGGTACATGGGAGAAACAAATGACACTGAGTAATGCACATCTTCGACATCTGGCACCACAAAGGTGATATAACAACAGCTATTATAAAGGGCGTAGGTCGAGAGCATATCCTCTACCCTATAAGCTCACCACATTTCTGAGATGCGATAATCGTTGGAACGGCTTAAGTCCTGAGGAATAGCCGGTGTCAGTTGGCCGTCAAACGACTCGAAGTATCGTAGGGCAAATCGTCCACGGGTTTCGTCCTCAGTGATCTTGGTGTAAAAGCGTGCTCATGCTCCCCTTGAAAAGGAGAGCATCACTTACTATCTAGTGCGTTTGTAGGTGTAATCATAGGAAGGTGAACAGATGTAAGGAAAGACAAGGCTCACCTAGGGCGACGTCCACTAGGAGACACGCTTTCTGTGTGGGTTCTGCTAGACCCAGTAGAGATCAGCTTACGCGCAGCAAGTAGACGAGTATGTAAACACTTCGATGACAGCCACCAAAGATCAGCCTTTACGAGAAAAGAGATATCATATCCTCAAGCCGTCGTGGAAGCTCAGGCGAGAGCTTCACGGTCACTGAGGTAAAACGCAAATTAGGTCATCAGATGAGGAGGGGGGGAATACTGAAAGATGAGGAATGAAGTGGTTCCAATGGGGAAAAATAGCTTACCAAGGCCTTTTGTAGTCATTCTAGAGACCTGTGAGCAGGCATGGTGTGGGTTGGTCGAAAGAGACGTCGGCAATTTTTTGTTGCCATGCAAGGAAAAATTAGATGCACGTGACAGCGTCAAGAAGTTCGCTTAATTCGCAGTCCCAAAGAGCCGCATCACGTTCACTAGCCCACGAAACCCTAAAGGCATGCCCCTGCAAGCAGTGCTAGCGACTTCTAACATCTACGGTTCTGCCAACATTCAACCCACAGACGGTCGGCCACAATGGGTGACATCAGTATCAGCGCGTCCCAGTGGAAGCTGGTCGAGGTTGGCCGCATCGTGCTCTTCGCAACCGGCCCGTACGAAGGCAGACTAGGGGCCGTGGTCGAGATCATTGACCACAAACGGGTATGTCGTCGGCGGCAGACCGTATAAAGATTGAAATCATCCCACTAAACTGCTCTCCAGGTTCTCGTCGATGGCCCTGCCGAAGATGCAAAGCTTGCAGTTCCCCGCCACGCCGCCTCTCTCGCGCATGTGCTCCTCACCTCGATCGTCATCCCGGGACTGCCTCGAGCGACGGGTACCGGAAAGGTGAAGAAGGAATGGCAAAAGACGGAGGTTGAATCGAAGTGGGCGCAGACTAGCTGGGCGAAGAAGCGGGCACAGGCGGAACGGAGAAAGCAGTTGACGGACTTTGAGCGCTTCAAGGTCATGCGGCTCAAGAAGCAGGTCAGTACCGTGTGGGGGTTGCAGAACCTTCACAGATGGGAGCTTTCCCCGGCTCTCGCTCGACAAGGAAACGACGCTGACCGCTTCACCCCAGGCTCGATATGAGATACGGAAAACAACGGCAAAGGTTCGAGCATCCAAGACAAAGCGTTGAAGCGGTTGGCATCGAGGGGTCCACACTGGCGACGGCTACGGATCTGTTTACAGATGCTTGCTTTCCTGCAGAAGGAGAACACCCTTGGGGTCAATCGTACCCTTGAACTCCGTCCATCAAAGTCCACTACGGCGTATGCCTTCTCCATTACGCCGAGCTTTTGGGCAGTGCGTGACAGCCTCGGCCAAGTGACGGCCCAGAGGCATTCGTCATCCGAATGGCGACAAATTTCTGACGAATACTGCTCTATGGAGAGCGCCAACGTCAGGCACGATCCAATCAGAACAGTCCAAAGTTTGTAAGTGAGCTGTAGACCCGGCGTCAAGTAAATCTGCTCGTAAATAGCAGCGATCTCTGTAGATCTACCCTCACAGAAGGTAGCTGCCGTCGCGGACTCCAATCGTGCTATGTCATCTGCCAGACAGTGCATGATCCATATCCATATCGCGCCTCGCTGTGGTGTTGGACAGCTCCAAAATTAGTCAAGTCGCGGGAGGGCGGAACATGCCGCGTATATAAACCTCTTCGCACCGCTAACTCGGATATCCCGACAGCCACCAATCCTCATCCAAAAACCCATAATCAACGCACAATGGCCAGCGCACGAGTCGAAGAGCTCCCAGACGATCCTCCCCCACAGAAAAAGGGCGCCGAAGTCGAAGAGGCTTCGGACAGCTCCGAGTCCGAAGGCGACGAGGCCGGCGGTGCCGAGGGCGATGCGGCCATCCCGTCGGCCGGTGGTGCGCCCTCGATCCAGGTCCATTCTCGTAACGAGAAGAAGGCGCGAAAGGCCATATCGAAGCTCGGACTGAAGCATGTGCCCGGCATCACGAGGGTCACGCTCCGACGACCGAAAAATGTGGGTGCTGGGTTACTTTGACCCGATTTTTCTTATCAGCTTTGCCCCGTTCGGTCGACAGGCATATTTTGTAATGTTGGTTGCATGTTCCCAAGTCAAAGCTAATACTGGTGCGACGATAGGTTCTCTTTGTGATTAGCAACCCCGACGTGTATAAGTCCCCGTCAAGCAACACCTGGATGTAAGCGGCACCTCTCCAGAACGTTGTGAAGATCCCAGATAGTTTAATACGTTTCCCAGCATCTTCGGCGAAGCCAAGATCGAAGATCTCAACTCGTCTGCCCAAGCCAGTGCTGCCCAGCAGCTGGCCGCGGCCGACTCGGGCCACGCCGGCCATGGCGATTCTCATGCTCGTCGCGACCACGGCCCCAAGCCCGGCAAGGGCAAATCTCCCGCGGAAGACGCCAGCAAGGTCGAAGACGACGACGACGATGACGACGGAGAGGAGGTCGACGACGCCGGACTGGAGGCGAAGGATATTGACCTGGTCACGACACAGGCCGGCGTGTCTCGTAAGAAAGCCATCAAGGCGCTGCGGGAGAACGACAATGATATTGTCAACTCCATCATGGCGCTCAGTACATAGGGCGAAGGCCAAGTTGGCTCTCCAGTTGCAGTGCTTTCACATGCAGATTCTTTCAATCAGATCCGGCCATATTTGAGCCTGCAATGTAGCTGCGTTCAAGCTGTATGCTTGGTAGCAATTGTGAAGAGCTGTCTTGTGTCACGTGACTAGGTAGGACCGTAATCGGTACTGTACAAACCTACATAACTTACGTACGGTGGCATGCTTGGTCACTTGCGTAGACGACAACGACGACACCCAACCATTGCACCTCACCACGAATATCGGACCTCACCCTGACTCACGTCATGGCAGTTGGTGTAAGTTGGGAGGGATAAGCCACATTCGATCAACCAGAGTAGTCGCTCTAACCAATCGCACGCTCTACAGAGAAGCGCGGCCCTGAAGGTCGACTGGGCCAAGATCGGCAGCTCCCTGGGGCTCCGGGGGCAGACGGCCGCGGCCCTGCAAGCGTTCAAGAAGCGCAACGACGACGCGCGCCGACGCCTGCAGCTGCTGTCGGAGCAGCCGCAGGAGATCGACTTCCAGAAGTACCGGTCGCTGCTCAAGGAGCAGGGTGTCGTCAACGAGATTGAGAACCACTTCAAGACGTTCAAGCCCAAGACGTACGACGTCGAGCGCCAGGTGCGCGCCATCGAGGCGTTCGAGGTCCAGGCCGTCAAGGACGCCGAACAGACCAAGGAGAAGGTCGGCGTCGAGCTCAAGGACCTCGAGAAGACGCTCCGCAACATCGAGGACGCGAGACCTTGGGAGGACCTCACTCTGGTATGTGCTGGTTGGATGACGACGCCGTGGAACTACAGGCGTTTGAGGAAAGCTCTGTTGACACGACTGCGCTAGGACGATATGATGAAAGCCGCTCCAGAGATCGAGAAGAAGACGGAGCAGATGGTCGCCAACGGTCGATGGATGCCTCCAGGATACAGGGTGCGTCTCGTCTCTACGGGTCCTGTCAGGCCGTGCTCTAACTGTCTGCGGTTTAGGAGACGTTTGGCGATCTATCGGTCGCATGAGCACAGACGCTCTTTCGCTGCTCTCACCAGTCTCGGCATCGCACGGTACCGTATCGGCGTCGGAATCCTGTGTATACTAGTTTCTCAAGCCGTCAACCGGACCATAGAGAAAACAGTCCTTGCCCGATGCTTCCTTTCAAAGCTATTCATACGGGGTCGGTGGTCCCCTGAGGTACTGCTCCTGAGATACTGCTTTCGGTCAGCCAGAAGGCCTTGAAAAGCACACATGCAAGCGTTATCGTCAGCTCAAAGGCCAGTTCAAATGCTCCTCAACACCTCGTGAGGACGCTCAAGAGCGATGGATACTGTAGCATCTTCTGAGCTTCGACGATCTCGGTCCCACCGAGACATTCTGGCACACTCGGGAAGCATCTGTAGAGGCATCCCTATGTACAGTACGTATTGTAGTTGCTGTAGCGTGACGCTACAGTAAAGACGACCTATCATTGTCTGAAACGGTACTGCCCACGCAGCAGTAACTTGAAACTCGCCGCCTTGGTTGTCCAAAACCGAAAGGGATAATCTTGAGTTGGGTTTGTTTTGCCCACGTTATCGGTCTACGTACAGTACTTCCGACATCTATTTCTGTTCTTACGTACTCTACGTCCAAGTTCCTACGCGTCACGATCAGAATCGTCTGAAAACGCGCGCTTGTTCCCACCTCTCCAGAGCAACTTTGATCGTCCTCAAGAGTCTTCGCTGCGCCCAGTAAGTGCGCGCCGAGGGACATCCATCTCCCTCTTCTCTCCTCTCATTTTCTTACCTACCGTACCGTATCGTACCGTATCCTAACATCTGGTTCGCGCCTCGTCATAGCCATGCTTCGTCTTTTCTTCATCGTTCTATGAGAGCGTTCTTCTCCCTTTCCTAAAGTAGTTCCATACCAGGAACGCAACATCTCTTTTGTGCTTCGGAGCAAAGGGACCGGACTGTTGTCATTCTCGTTGGATTGATGGTTTGTGCATCAACTGCTGTGGCCTGATATAGTTGCTGTTTGTCTCGATAGGGTGGCTGTCTGTCTTGAACTGGCCTGGGTCTTTCTTTAGCACGGACCACGATACTGAGAGATACCAGGAGAAGAGCCAAGAAGGAACGGCTTTGGCTGTGCTTGGCCAACCTGTGGAATGTTCTATATCGTTGCATAGACCAACCTGTTTACACCGCGGCGGGGTGCCGTGCGGGGGCGAGTGTCGGGCCTTGTTTTCTTGGACTAGCTTTCGAGCTACGAATATTGAGGAGGAGAAAGAACAGGAGAAAGGAGCAGCAGAAGAAACACCAAGCAAGGGCGGTCCAAGCAACGCACTAGCAAGAGCAGGGACGATGCCGTCACCTATGGCCACAGCTACTCTTCAGGCCGCGACTCTCAACGCGGCGAGTAATTTGCTGGCGCAGATATTGTCGGCTTATCAGATGGATGTACGTCTTCTCCTGCTTTGCTTCTTGCCTTTATTGGAGCTGCTTGCAGCTTCGGCGGGGTTTCTTTCGATGTTCCGTCTGTCGGTGCTGTAAATTTTCCCCCAAGGTCACGCCTGTCATGGATCTGATGAACTTGTCACGGGCGTTCCGCCTACGTCGTTGGTAGTCCACCCTTGGATGTATCATCCAAGCTTGTGCTTTCGTTGCTACGGGATTGAAGCATTTCAGTGATTTTCTGGTACTCTGTCGTCTTCCTTCGCTGGCAATCTCTGTCCGGGTCGAGTCTTGTATCGCGATGCTTTGCTCTCCTTGAAACTACATCCCCGGCAACATCACCGCTGACATTTCCCCACTCACTCCCTCCGGGATACTTTCCATCAGACGTCTATCCGGATAAACCTAACGTCGCTCTTTCACTTTGTCCTGTTCACGCTGGTCAGCACGCCTCCGAACTTTTTCTGGCAAGACTATCTCGAGCGTACGTATCCCGCGTACTCACGCGTCGACGGTTCGGATCGTCGCGTCCATGCCGCCAACGGAAAGGTCTCCGTGGCCGAGCCTGCGGAGCCCAAAGTGAAGGTGCAAGAAGCAGAGCATCTGCGAAAACAAGACGACCACGACGTAGGGCCACAGACGAAGATCAACCTGCGGAATACCATGGTCAAGTGGGCCCTAGATCAGTCTTTAGGTGCGGCTCTCAACACCGTCGCGTACATCGCCGCGATGAGCTACTTCAGGGGCCAGACGCAGGCGGAGATATACGGGACCGTGCAGAAGGTGGATACAGCATCGTTCTTTCCATTCCTTTCATCCTCCGGTGTCAATATTTACAAAGCTGCAACTCTTGTTTCCCTCCTGAGCTTCCCACATCCATTTCTTCCTCCTTCCCCTGTTTCAACCCAACCATCAAGCTCGACCCCCTTCTAACGAACACGACTCCAGGACTTTTGGCCTCTCGTAAAAGCCGGGTTGAAGCTATGGCCCTTGGTCTCGCTCCTCAACTTCACCGTCGTGCCGGTGCACCAGCGCATCGTCGTCGGCTCGCTCGTCGGGCTGGGATGGGGTGTCTATCTGAGCCTCATGACCGCCTCAAAGTAGCGTCGACCGTTCTGTCTTTGTCTCTTCACCTTCTGTGAGCTTATCCAACCTAGATTCCTTTCGTTCTTTCATCTGTTGAATGCATACGGTATCTCTCAGGATTCTCCGGCAGCGTGCTCCTAACAAGAGGCAAAGGGAAAGGGGGACCGTGCAGCATTGCGCACGGATGATGGATGGTTTCTTGCTCGTCTTATATAACAGCATGGATATCCCTCGTGATTCATTCTTCCTTCCTTCCTTCCTTCCTTCTTTCTTCCCCATCCCCTCATGCACAAGCGGTAGATACGTAGATAACCATGAACAGTCCAGCGCCCAAGAAGTACAGCACGATCCTCTCTACAGGAGAGCACAGCGTCCCATCTCAGCGACAGCGCCAATGACAGGGCACCTTCCAACCGAATCACTAGGGCTGTACATAGTACACGCACATTTCCATCCTGCTCGACATATTACCTATACCCAGCTGAAAAAGAACAACCACCCCTCCCGCTGTCGCCGAGCTGTTGTTCGATGCTCGGTGTTCCGTGCTCGGTCGACACTTCTGGGGTCAAGTCATTCCTTGGGAAAACCGACGTAGGAGGATGTAGGAAGGCTGGGTCAATAGGATTGCGTTGGTGATGTCTTGCACCTCCTTCTGTTTATCAGACATACATCCATCTGTGTCATGTACGTGTGAATGTGGTCATCATATATTGGTGCGGTCAGCCGTCCATCGGACTGTCTGAGGTTGTTTGTGAACATGTCTGGTTGAATTTAGGAGTCTGTTTATCAGATGCTTCATCGGTCTGTCTGTCCGTCTGTCTATCTGTCTCTGTCCATCCATCTATTCATCCATCTGCTCATCCGTCCACCCGAGGATATCTCGACAAGACTACCATAGCCATAATCGTAGCCGTAGCTAAGCACCGGGGGCCAAGGGAAACGTGCGAACATGCCGAGCACGAACGACGGAGAGAGAGAGGCGCGAGGCAAGAATATGAGCCAAGAGCATGGAGCCAAGAGCATGGAGGCAAGGGTGTGAGGGAAGGAGACGCAGTCATAGATGGCGTTAAGAAGTGACTGATTAGGGTGATGTAGGTCAAGGACTGACTGATAACTTACTTTGAGTGGATCGAGAGAGACTAATAACTTACTTTGAGTGGATCGAGAGAAACTAATGTAAAGCAGCCTCTGTAGCCAAGAAAAACGACAGGTGAGCAGGACTACGAGAATAGTGATTACAGTAAGTCCTTTGGTGTGTAAAGGACTGTATGACACTGGGGCAGGTAGTGTACTGTATGACGACTAAGGACAAGAGAAGAAGGTGACCAGAGGAAGAAGAAGAAGAAGAGTTGTTGATACTGGTGCTATGGTTCATGGAGTTGATGTATAGTAGCTTCATTTGATCCAAAAAGGAACGAAGAAAGAACGATCTTTGTTGTTTCTTTTGAAACAAGAAAAAAGGAGGGGGGGGAATACTATATCGTGATAGGGCATGGGATAGCAGAGCTTAGCAGGGCTCACCATCGGATAGCAAGGGATAGGGGATAGCATGGAATAGCACAGCATGGGATACACACCACCTAGCTCATCAGCAACCGGACGGCCCAAGCGACGTTGAGGGTACGCAGATCGCTGTAGTGCTGGCCGGTGCCGAGGAAGAGGACGGGGATGCCGGTGGCGTAGACCATGCTGACGAGGGTGCCGACCATGTCGCCGACGGTGTCGCACTTGGAGATGAGGAAGCCGTCGAGGCCGCGGTGGCCGGGCCCGAAGGCGGCGTTGAAGTTGCGGGCCTGGAGCACCGAGTCGGTGCCGACGAGGGCCTCGCCCACCATGACGATCTTGTCGGGCCGGGCCAGGCTCGCGAACTTCTCGAGCGACGACATGAGCCGGGCGTCGTTGTGGCGCCGCCCGGCCGTGTCGATGAGCACGACGGTGAAGCCGTGCGCGCCCGCGTACGCGACCGCGTCCTTGGCCACGTTCGCGGCGTCCTTGCCGTACCCCTTCTCGTACAGCTCCACGGCACCGCCCTCGCGCTCGCTCAGCTCCGCCAGGTTGCGCGCGTGCACCCGCAGCTGCTCGACCGCGCCCGACCGGAACGTGTCGCACGCCGCGATCAGCACCCGGTGCTCGTTCTGCAGCAGGAAGTAGCACATCTTCGACAGGTTCGTCGACTTGCCCACCCCGTTGACCCCGACGATCGAGATCACGTACGGTCGCGCCCCCGCCGCTCGAGACCCCGCCGCCGGGGCCGTCACCGACTGGATCTCGCGCAGCAGATCGAGCGAGCTTGTCGGTGTCAGGATCTTCCGTAGCGACGCCTCCATGGCGGAGCGGATCGTCGTCTCGATACCTGGGTCGGAGTGCGGTCGTACAGAAAATCAGAGTCCCGTCGTCGTCGTCGTCGTCAGTGGGCTTGGGTGCGGGGGAGACAGCAGCGTACTCTGGAAACTCCCCGTCTTGACCCCGACGAGACTCCTCTCGACGCCCTCGCACAGGCTCACGGCGGCCTCTCGAGCGACGTTCTTCTTGAGGAGGTGCTCCTCCATCCCCTTGAGCGGTTTCTCGAGGTCGTGCCGCGTCAGGGTCTTGCCGCCCACGACGTTTCTGAACAGGCCGGTCAGCGTGCCGAGGCTCGACCCCACGACACCGCTCGCGGGCGAAGCGCCGTTGGCTTTCCTGTCGCTGGCCGAGGAGAGGATCGAGTGGACTTCGTCGTCGAGGTCGCGCAGCACAAACTTTCCGTCGCCGGTCTTCCTGCCCCACGCTTCGTGCCTGACCGGCTGTTGGTCGTCTCGCCTTGTTGTGGCGTCGACGTCTTCGTTCTGAGCTTGCGCGCCGTTGGCCGCGCCAGAGTAGTCAAGCCGTAGATCGTGCGGGTGGTCGTCGATAAGGCCATCGGTGTCCCACCGCCGCATCTTCTTCTGGCTCGCTTTAGCGCTCTTCGGCTTGCTCGTGCTCGATTCTTCCCCGGACGATGCGGGAGCGGATTGTTGCGCTGCTTTGCGAGCGCGTCTGGATATCTTCTGGCAGGATCGAGCGCCTGCCACGGTTAGAGCTGGTCTGGTAGAAGTCGTTGGCCCTCCTCTCGACTCTGATGCCAGGATAGGTTGTTCAGCGACTCGGTCTGGACACAGCATTAGCCAGATATCTGATGGTCTCCGAGTGTCGAGCTTCATCCCCCACCCTTCGTCCGTTCCTGCTCCTGGCCTCGTTCCTGCGCATATTGTGGCGGCAAAGGTGCCTCGGTGACGGTGACCCGGGGGGTGTCTTTCGGGACGGCCGGGCCGCCCGAGTTCTCGAGTTCTCTGACTTGCTGCTCAAAGTAGTCGTCGAAAGGGCATTCGACGACGCTCGAATTCTGTTTCTTCAGTTGTCCTCCATAGAGATTGACGAACAGCGTCTTCACATTGTCCAAGAGCTTGTCGATCCACGAGAGATGGATGAGGGACTGGTAGACTGCCTGGCGCTTGCGAGTCAGCAGCTCATCCGGACACGACCAACGACTCAAACGCACCACGAATATCAGACCCAGATCCCTCGCCGTCGTCCATTTCAGGGTGTACTGGTCCTTTCTGAACGACGGCTTGCCGGACGTCACGCCGTCTTCGGACTCTGCCGCTGCCCCGCCATGCTGCTCGATAAAGACGTCTTTAATCAGACTGTTGATGACGTTGGCCCCAACGCTCGCGTAGCTTCGCGACCATAGAACGACGCCCGACGTGGTCAATATCTCGAAGCTGTCCAGCATCTTGCGCAAGGCGTTGTATCGTAGGGAATCTTGACCTTGGCGGTGACAGGAGTTGTTGACACGTGCCCGGATCCTGTACGGGACCGTATCGTACGGCACCGTAGGTAGGGCTGAACTGCGACGGCGGAGAGAACGGAACACGGAACACAACCTTGCGACTTGGGTGCTCTACTTCAGGCTGCCTACTACGTCTACTGCTCGACACACGCTCAGAACAGCCCACTGTCGCTCGCTCTGTCACCTGCATCTCTCGTTTCCGGGTAGACAACCAAGTCCACACTCCCATGCACCGGCCTACGTACTCGATTCCCCCGACGGCGCACTCCCCGCCTCTGCACCACCCGGTGCCTCAACATGTCTCGACCGTGCCGATGATGCGCTCTCCTCCCCCGCCGGCGCCGCAGCACGCACCGCAGCCCACCTATGGCAGCCCCTATCAACCTCAGGCGAGCGGCAGCGGCAGCGGCGTCGCCGGTGCGGGCATGTATCCGGGCTACGGAGCCTTCCTCAACGATCCGACGGCGCAGATGGGCTTTCAGGTTGGGAAGTCGGCGGTGATGGCGGGGCAGGAGTACGTTGGTAGCAATGTGGGTCACATCAGATGCATCATGTGTTCTCGACTCGGACCGGGGCTGACCGTGTGTGCCTGCGAGCAGTTTGGCCGATACGTCAACGTCTCGGCGCTGAAGCATTACTTCAACGTATCCAACACCTACGTCCTGTCGAAATTGTTCCTCGTCCTCTTTCCCTGGCGGCATCGACCGTGGTCGAGGAGACAGGCCATCTCGCCGTCTGGTCAAGATGGTTATTTCTTGCCCCCCAGCGAGGACATCAATAGCCCGGACATGTATATTCCAGGTACGGCCGTAGCGCCCAACCTTACCTCCTCTCATACCGTACGTGGGGCAGTTGTGTCTCTGACCACTGGCTCCACTCAGTCATGGCTTTCGTCACGTATATTCTCCTCTCGACGCTGCTAGCTGGCTTCCACGGCGCGTTCCACCCCGAGCTGCTCGGCCTCACCGCAACGACCGCGTTTGCCATTGTCATCATCGAGATCCTGGCCCTCAAACTCGGCTGTTACCTCCTTTCGATCAGCAACGAGTCGCAACTTCTCGATCTCGTGGCTTACTCAGGGTACAAGTTCGTCGGTATCATCATCACTCTCGTGCTCGGCGAGTCGCTCAACCGCGGTCAAGGGACGGGGGGTTGGGTTGGATGGGCTGTCTTTACGTATACGTTCTTGGCGAACGCATTCTTTCTGGTATGCCTCTGCTCGCACTAGATTCTCCTTTCCTGTCGCTCTTGCACCTCCCCGTCCATTTGCGTCAGCTCCTCTTGCTCCCCTCCCTTCCTTCACATGCAGCCATCCACCTGCCCTTTTCCCCTGCTCCTTCTCCTGCCCCCAATCCAAAAACCCTCCTCTTGCTTCTCCTCTCCTCTACAACCTCCCGACTAACCTTTCGATCTTTCCCTTATGCAGCTGCGCTCTCTCAAGTACGTTCTCCTGCCAGAGAACGCGGCGACAGACAGGAACACGGTTGCGCGCGCGCAACGCAACCGACGAACGCAGTTCCTGTTCGTGTATTCGTACATTGTGCAGTTGATCTTCATGTGGATCCTGAGCCGCCAAGACAGCGGCGCCGCCGGGTTCTCGAAGAAACTGGGCTCTGCATCCGCCGCCGCCGGCGGTGGCAGCAGTAAGGGCAAGGGTAGGCTCTAACAGAGCCCTTCTTCTCCTTCTTCTTCTTCCTCTTCTTCTTTCTCTTCTCGAGCGGAACGGGGGCGAGTAGTGAAGAACACATGCTTTCATAGTGATTCCCTCGTCATTGACCCTCTCATCGACCCTCTCATCGACCTTATCTTTGCTCTCGTCCTTGGCATCGTTAGCCTCGTCATCACATGTATTTCTAACCTCTTCTCGACTCTCGACGCGCGCTCGTGTATCCGGGCCAACTATCCATAAGCCACGGGACAGAATAGAGACACAGGGTGAGGAGACATTTTCTTGAAAAGACAAAAAAAGAAGTAACTAAGGAAAGCGGGAGTTTTGTCTTGTGCGTTGGCTTTCTTTCATATATTGTCTCACGTCTCTCGAAGGCAGGCGGTTTGGCCTTGATGGAAAGTATAGCCATACAACTTCTGTCTGCTGTCTGCTGTCTACTTCGTGTTGTCTGCTGTCTACTTCCTGCTGTCTACCGTCTATTTTCTGCTGTTTGCTATCTGCTCTCTGCTGTCTACTGTCTACTGTCTACTATCTACTGTCCGTGCTGTCTACTCTCTGCTCTCTATTGGTGCTGTACCTCCTCCCACAATACCTCCGTACTCTGTAGTGACTACTGTTGCGGAATGCATAAGGGACCGCTCTGTGCTCCCTTCTCCTTCTCTCCTTTCTCTCCCTTCCGTCTCTCGCGTTCTCTCTTCTAAGTATGAAACATTGCACCCCAAGGATTGCACCTGAGGAATTGCTCCTCAGGAATCAACAGTTGATCGCATGGGACGTAAACTACCGGTATATAATATCTACAGCCAGCTTTCTGTATATTGGTTACGTACGGCATAGAAGCCTCCTCTTACAGTACATGATCGCTTCTGTGGTTCTTTTTCCTCGTGCCTCCTCCTCATCACCCGGCTTTTGGTTGACGGGTACTGTACGCTTGTTGGCTCGACTGGCTGGTTGACTGCCTGGATGTTGTGGCTGCCTAGACGGACGGTATAGCTGCAACTGTGGATATGGCTCTGCACATGGCTGTGCATAGGGTGGTGTGTATGGCTCTTGTCTACTCACATGCCAGCCTTATTAAACTCCATTGCCTACCGATCGACCTACCAGCCCTTCGAGTGTCGACTGCTACCAGGCTTGCAGCTGTTTGTGTCGAGATCAGGATGAAGGTCCCTGCTCGTCGTTATCATCATCATGGAAGATCACTACCGCAGTAAGATATGCCGTCTGCTGGTGAAACGACCTTGCTAGTATGAGCTACTGCAGGATCCGTACTTTGGGGTGCAACAGAAGATGACATGGTATGGTACAGCAGAGAGGGATCGCCTTTCCCCCTCCAGTCGTCAGTGGTAGTACTCGTTCAGCCTCTGGTCGCGTCGCTCTGACTGTATGTTGCACCGTAGGGCATATAACCGCGCAATACGGGAGACAGGAGGGACGACGACGACAAGATTCATGATTATAACCAGGAAGTAACCTAAAAATTCGGGCGGGTGGAAACATTGATGGTATAAATCACAACGGGTGTCGGTCTTGTAGGAGGGGAGTCGAAACACACAGGAAAGAAGGTGGGGGCCGGAAGAAGGGAGAGAAGAGAGAAATAGGAACAGATAGGATAGGGATGGGGATCGAGACCGTGAACGGCGATGGCGGTTGACGATGGTGATGGCGAGGATGATGACGATGACGACGACGACAACGGCGACACTCCGAAAAAAACTCTGCAGGTTGGATCTACAAGAGGAGTCAAACAACCATCCACCAAGCTCCCCCAATAACGCCGGCCAGGACCAAGGCCGTCAAGATGCCGGCGCCGGCACGATCGCCCGCGCTGATTTTCTGGACGGCGCCCAGGGCGGTGATTGGTTCGCTTCCGGTTCCGGCGGAGGGATCGCCTTCGCTGATTCCACCGGTGCTGTCCGTGACGGGGCTGTCGACCTTCGAGATGAGGTTCGCCTGGATGACCTCGAGCGCGGTCATCTGCTCGCCGACGCCGCTGCGGCCGTCAAAGTCGGGCTGGGTCCACCTCATGCCGCAGGCGGTGCCGCTCTCGCCGCCGTTGCACTGCTTGGCCGCCGCCAGGGCCGAGGGCCGAAGCTTCTCCATGACGCGGTCGTACGTGTACGGCGCCATCTTCGTCGTCCAGGCCATCCATCTAGCCAAGTAGGCCTTGAAGGAGCGCTGGTCGACGTTGCACTTGCCGTTCGGCTCGCACGCGGCTTCGTACATGACGTTATTCTCCTCGCCCGTGAAGAAGACGTTCGCGGCGTCCAGCATCTTGTCGAGGCGGTCCTTCCATTTCGGGTCGCCGTTCGTCTGACACGCGCGCGCCGTTCGTCAGCTGAGGGGACCGTCTTCTCTTCACCCGTCCCGACCTGTCCTGGCCTGGCCTGGCCTGAGATGGGCCAAGTGCTACTCGCCGCAGCTGCAGCAGCGACGGGCTGGAACTTACATAGTTGTACATGTTGGCTACACCGAGAAGGTGGACGCCAAGGTTGTAGGTCCACTGGATCTCGTTGAAGTCCGAGCAGTTCATACGGGCGTCGGTTCCGTCGAAGAACTGCCAGGTGGGGCTTATGAGGCCGACGCCGACGGTCCAGTCCCACGACTTTTCGGCCCAGTCGGCATAGGTCTGGTTGTCGGTATACTTTGCCAGCCGGGCGGCCAGGTTGAAGAAGCAGCCGTTCGAGATGGTGTTCTTGTAGTGGAAGCCGCCGTTGAACTGCGAGATCTGCCAGCGGAGGCCGCCGCCACAGGTGTCGCTGTCCCACTCCTCGGCCTGCCTGTTGAAGACGGCCTGAGCGAGTGCAAGCCACTGCGGCTGGTCCGGCGGTGGATTGGGGAACCTGTTCTCGGCCGCGGACATGGCTGCCATTCCCCAGAAAGCTTGGTCGTCGTTACCCTTCGCCAGCGTCAGCCCGCATCCGGAGCCTGGCCACACGAGATGACGGAGACTTCACAGCAGCAGCAGCAGCAGCAGCAGCAGCAGCAGAGTTGCACCGGGCGACCGGGGAACGGGCCCATCACACGTACCGAGGTCCTAGACTGATTCCGAGGTAGGTAGTCGTTATTTTCACCCACTTGGTGCATCATGCCCTGCGTCACGATCTCGTTGTACTCGCTGTTGCCCGTATAATAGTAGTAGTCGATCAGGGCGCCGAACATGGCACCACACTCCCACCAGAAGTATGGATCAGGCAGGTTCCCTGGCACGTCTCCCGTCCGATTTCCCGTGTAGTAGGACACCATGCCATGGGCACAGGTCTTCGCGGCGGACTTGATGGAATCTAGATCGGGCCGAGTGTTGCATCAGCGACATTCCCCTCCCGGGGGAGGCCCAGGCAGGGTTTGTTCAGACATGCGACGCACCCGTGTCATCGAGATTCAGATCGATGGCCGTCGCCAGCTGGCCGCCGAGCAACAGAGCTCCGGCAACGCAGGCGCGCACGCGCGTCCATGACGTCGCCGGGGAAGATGCGTAGAGCCTCATGATGGGCTGAAGTTGAGCGAGGTCCGCCAACAACCTCCCTTGAAGCTAAACGTTTGCGGTTTTCGCGCGGGCTACAGCCCGATCTCCAGATCAACTTAGCAGGCCGCCGTAGGTCACGTCGTATGCGACCTCTTTGTTCACTTTTCCGATGTCAGCGCCTCGGCCGAAAATCGATCTCCCAAACGATGAACGACAACCAAGAACACGGACCAAGATAGCTCGAAGGACAGCTGAGATCGCTTCAAGGTCCGAGAAGCGCAAAGATAAGCCGCTAGAACGCCAGGACGTAGACCGCACTCCGTGATACCGGGCAGGGCTGGCTCGAACGACGGAAACGAGCGTATATCAGCGACGAGACGTCCCGGTGCTGTTCAGCGCACTATAACGTGCTGTAGCGAATGAGATGAGATGGAGACTCTAGAAAGGAGGGACGCCTTGACGGCGACTGGTCTCGCTGGAACGCTGTTGCCTTGGTCCTTTGCCGCTGATTCCTTGGCGTGCTTGGCTACTGCATGCGTACTTTCTGTACGAATGTACGTACCTCGTACGGAACGTACGAGGTGTGTAGCGGATATATTGTTGAGTAGATACAAGCCAAAGTTGATTGTAGAGCCGCACTATCAAAACTCTTGAGACATGTAAATGCTTCCACTCGCACGTGCTACGTACAGGTCTTTTGATTCTACTGCAGAATTTTTAGCTTACTAAGCGTATCTACTTAACATTGTATCCGCTAGACACCTCGTACGTATGGGTACACACGCAGTATACCGAGAGTGGGGGGGAGTGGGAAGGCTAACGGGGATCTCTTCAAAGGATTCGTCCACGTCCTGATGAAAATCTTGGAATACTGAGCCAACCATAAAATCTCATTCATGCTTCTTTTGGCCCAATTAACGCCTTTTTCTTTCCTGCTGCAATAGAAGGTCATTTCCGTCTCAGCTGCGAGAGACCGACTTGCACAGCCATTCTTATGAATACTCGTAGACAGGGGGATGACTCAACATCAGGAGTCACGTACTGGTACGGAGTACGTAGGTCGTAAGAGATGATTTCGTACAAACGTTATGTACAGTACCTAAAGTATCCGCCTGTAACGGCCAGGTATGTACGTAGCATTATACTTTGAAGTACGTATGCGTACGTAACGTACTTGTAAAGTACTTCCGTATGTAACGTACGAAGTAGAGCTGAATGTTCACTACTATACGGAAGTACTCCGTACGCAGCCAGAAGAGGTAACCAAAGTCACGTGGTATACACACATGACTTTTACTTACGTGTTCTCGTACGTACGAGTACGTACTCTTGCTGATACTCGGACGTACAACGAGTCACGTGAACTAACCGCTCTGCAGCCGCATCGATATTTTGGGCTCATGCAACGCAATGATTGTTCGATCCCAGTTTTGCCTTTCGCCTCCGTCGGCGTCGCGTCTTTCGTCAGCGCAGATTCCGCCTCAACCGCAGCGAACAACGTCGACGCCAACGTCCTCACCGATCCTCATCTCGACGTAAACCTCTGAGATCAACTCCCTTGCATTCGTCGTCATATATCGCACACCCGTTTTGAACCTGTGGAGTTGACTGCCCGACCGAGTGATCGAAATGGCCGACCGTGAGCAACCGTACGATCCTTATATCCCGTCGGGCAACGGCCCGGCCGGCGGAGGCAGCACCGGACAGAATGCCGGCAACCAAAGAACAGCGGCGCTTCAAGCGGTGCGTATTTGAAGATCCTCGTCCCTGTGTCTCGGATCACTGCGAGCACATTCCAGCCTTGACCCCCAGGTCGGATGGGGCCGACCACCACCAAGCCTGGCTGGATCTTGCGTGGTCCCCATGAAAAGTCGCTTGGTGCCTTGAGCGGAGCTCCCGTCTCGATGATGGAATATCTTGCATGGGACTCTGGCCGGGACTCATGGCATTCATGCTAGCTGATTTCCCTTCGCTTGGAATCGGAGCTGACGCGTGATGTTGCGAACAGCAAATCGACGATACCGTGGGCGTCATGCGGGAGAACATCAACAAGGTGTCCCAACGGGGAGAGGGCCTCGACTCGCTGCAGGACAAGACCGACAACCTCGCCGCCTCGGCTCAAGGATTCCGGCGTGGTGCCAATCGGGTGCGCAAGCAGATGTGGTGGAAGGACATGAAGATGCGCATGTGTTTGATCATCGGCATCATTCTGCTGCTGGTCATCATCATCATCGTCCCGATCGGTAAGACTCCCAGATGAGGGGCGATGCCCTAGGGTTCTTCCTCGTCAAAATCTAAGCTGATCCTGTGTCTGCTGTCAGTTGTTTCCAAAAGCAAGTGAGCCACAGCTGGCTGGGGTTGATCATCCGAGCACCTTCGGTCCTCTCCTGCGTCCGCTTCGAACGCATCTGTGCGGCTTTGGGCCGGAGTGGCTTCTGGAAAGTGTCGACCGATCCCTGCAACCTCTTGTGTCATTTGGCGGGCGTCGCCGGTAAGGTCACCTCTCGGGGGATCATACCACTTTCCTGTGGGCCATCGGTCTATCTTTGCCTCGACCTGTCGGTGTAAATACCTCCCCTGAATCCTCATGCAGCGTGTTTTTCTTTTCTCCGGTGGCCGGCGGTAGGGGTGGGATCAAGGTCGGTATCATAACTACGGAGTCGCTCACCTCGCCCCATCCGGCACCTTGAGCACTTTGCGGCGTTTCTCAGGCGCACTGTCACATTCGTCTCCACTCTGGGGCGAAGCAATCCGACTTTTTAATGGGATATCTTTCGTTCGGTCTGTCCAAGGTACGTGGGCCTGTGGGACATTGGGCTTCATGCTCGAGCCACCTCACTACTACCACTGCACTACTACTTGCACTGGTAGCCGTCCGTTTCGAGAGAGCATTCGACCAGAGCAGAATGCTGTCGGAGCGGTGTAGTATTGTGTGGACATTGGTTGCCAGCGCTCTACAAGTCTATTATCGTGACCAAAAACCCCACCATATCGTATGGAGGCGAGCTGGGACAGTCTGCCGCTCCCCTGTTTGGACCGTGTCCTGCTCCGCTCCAGCTTCGCCCTACCGTGGTCCTCCTACGATTCAGGCGTGCAGGCACGCCAGCGTGGCTCGTGTGGCCAGGTATCAGGATGCTTCATGACTTTAGACACGCCCCCGCAGTCTAGTTTGAACTTACGTAAGGCAAGTCCGATAGCCACAAACATCGCCCGCTCACCACTTAATTTGTGCGTGCAATTCGGGCTCGTTCGAGATTCACCTTGCCCCACTTGATCAATCCACGCATCCTTCGAGGCAGCGGGGCTCTGCGCCACGGTCAACGGGCCACTATCCACCGCCCTGCTCTAATGGAACGGCTGCTGTCCGGTGGAACAGTCAATTGCGAGGGAGACGCCGTGGATCGTTGTTAGCGGGGCATAGCGTCCCCTTGGTCGATCGTCATCGATCTCTCCTAGTCAGTTGACCGTCGCGGAGGGGGACATTCGACCGTGAGCTCTATCGGTCCGTCTTCGGGTCTTGGAGCAGACCTAAGTCCTCTCTGCGGCGTCGGTTCCAGCAACAACGATGCGCAGCTCCGGAATCTACTACGCTGCGCTTGCGGCATGCGCCAGGGCGCCCCAACTTGGCCAGAGGTGCAGCGGCTCTCCTCTCCGGCGTTCTCGAAGGGCTCGCGCGTCGCCATTGACGAGGAATGCCGCCAGTACGCCGCGGCTGTACTCGGCCGTACAGGATCATGGCCCACATCTGTCGACCAGATCGACGGTCATCCAGCTGCTCAGCAACATCGGCTCCAAGCGCGAGGTGCAGCAGTACCTGTCGCACTTCACATCCGTGTCCTCGCAGCAATTTGCCGTCATCAAGGTCGGAGGCGCCATCATCACCGACCATCTTCCGGTTCTTTCGTCGGCCCTGGCATTCCTCAACCATATCGGACTGTATCCCATCGTCGTGCACGGTGCCGGGCCGCAGCTGAACAGGCTACTGGAGGCGGCAGGTGTTGAACCGCAGTTCGAGGACGGTATTCGCATCACGGACGGAAAGACGCTGGCGTTGGCGCGATCGCTGTTCCTCGAGGAGAATCTGAAGTTGGTGGAGCAGCTCGAGAACCTCGGCGTTCGCGCGAGACCGATCACTTCCGGCGTCTTTACGGCCGACTATCTGGACAAGTCCAAGTACGACCTGGTGGGAAAGATCACCGAGGTGGACAAGCGGCCGATCGAAACCGCGGTCAAGGCCGGATGCCTTCCGATCCTGACGTCCATGGCCGAGTCCAGGGAGGGCCAGGTCTTGAACGTCAACGCCGACGTCGCAGCCGGTGAGCTGGCGCGAGCGTTGCAGCCGCTGAAGATCGTCTTCCTCTCCGAGAAGGGCGGCCTCTACAACGCCGACACCAACGAGAAGATCTCGGCCATCAACCTCGACGAGGAGTACGATCACCTGATGTCGCAGTGGTGGGTCCGCCACGGGACCCGGCTGAAGATCAAGGAGATCCGAGAGCTGCTCATGGACCTGCCGCGAACCTCGAGCGTTGCGATCATCCACCCGGCCGACCTGCAGAAGGAGCTCTTCACCGACTCCGGCGCGGGGACCTTGATCAGGCGCGGTGACAAGGTCCGCGTCAGGAGGTCGGTGTCCGAGTTTGAGGATCTCGAGCGGCTCAGGAGCGTGCTCGTCCGCGACCGCGAAGGCCTCGACGCTCGCGCCACCGTCGATCGATATCTCGACGGCCTGCGAGGCAAGGCCTTTGAGGCTTACTCGGACGAGCCGATGGAAGCTCTGGCGATCGTCGTCCCGCCGGCGGCAGAAGCAGGACCGTCCTCGCTCGCACACCTTGACACCTTCACGATCACGAAGGCGGGATGGCTGGCCAACGTGGCCGACAACGTGCTGGCCAGCGTCCGGAAGCACCATCCCAAACTCGTCTGGACAGTCAAAGAGGACGACGAGAACCTGACGTGGTTCTTCGACAAGGCCGACGGGAGCCTGTCCCGTGACGGCGACGTTCTCTTCTGGTACGGCATCGGCAGCGCCGACGAGGTGAAGGAACTGATAACCGACTTCACCGAACACGGCCGGGCGATACTGGGTCGGCACGACGTCGAGTCGCCGCTCAGACACGCTGTCCGGCGGGCTACGAGTGCGGCGGTCGGCACCGGCAACGTCCAACAGGCGAGGGCACTTTCGACATGCGCTCGAGTCCGCCCTTTGGTGGGGAGATCCGAGAGGATATCGTGCTCCAGGACCTACGGCTCCGTCGCCACGACGACGACGACGGCTACGACAACAAATCCGAACCCTCCGCTGGGCAAGCACAACGCCTCCAACTCTCAGCCGGCCAAGATCGCCCTCATCGGCGCTCGAGGCTACACGGGACGGGCTCTGATCAGTCTGCTCAACACGCATCAGTTCATGGATCTACGGCACGTCTCGTCTCGGGAGCTGGCCGGACAGAAGCTCGTCGGCTACGACAAGCGCGAATGCCACTACGAGAACTTGACCCCGGACGACGTCCGCCGCATGGAGGAGAAGGGCGAGATTGACTGCTGGGTCATGGCGCTGCCGAACGGCGTGTGCCAGCCGTGGATCGACGCCGTAAACTACTCGAAGCGGAACACGCTCGTCGTCGACCTCAGCGCCGACCTCCGCTTCGATCCCGGCTGGGCGTACGGGCTCCCGGAGCTCGTGCCGCGCCCCGAGATCGCCAAGGCGACCAGGATCTCGAACCCCGGCTGCTACGCGACGGCGGCCCAGCTGGCCATCGCGCCGCTGGTGCCGCATCTCGGCGGCCAGCCAACCGTGTTCGGCGTGTCGGGCTACTCGGGAGCGGGGACCAAGCCGTCGGCGAAGAACAACGTCGAGAATCTCACGGACAACATCATCCCGTACAGCCTGACGGACCACATCCACGAGCGAGAGATCTCTGAGCAGCTCGGCGCCGAGGTCGCCTTTGTCCCGCACGTCGCCGTCTGGTTCCAAGGCATCCACGTGAGTCTGACATGACGCTACCTGTCTCCCCACCGGAACGTGGTTGGGTTCTACCAGCTCGAGGGTGCGAGCTGATGACGTGCCGGACGTACAGCATACCGTCAGCATTCCGCTCAAGCAGGAGATGAGCTCTCGCGACATCCGGACGCTCTACCAGGATCGCTACGCCGGGGAGCGTCTCGTCAAGGTCAGCGGCGAACCGCCGTCGGTCAAGGCCATCTCGGGCAAGCACGGAGTGGTGAGGGCGGCTCTCTTCTGTCTGTCCGTCGGCTTCTGGCATACGTCGCGGCATGGGCTGATCTGCGAGCAACAGGAAATCGGAGGCTTCGCGGTCCACTCTAGCGGGAAGCGAGTGGTCGTCTGTGCGACGATCGACAACCTGCTCAAGGGTGCCGCCACGCAGGCTCTTCGTTAGTTGCCCCTCTCGTGTCATACCTTCCCACACGTCTCTTTCATCGATCTGCCCTCCCCTCTCCCTCTCCCTTCCTCTCGGCAGAATCAGCAGGGCCAAAAGCTGACGTGGATTGCAACCTTCGTTCTATCGGCAGAAAACATGAACTTGGCCTTGGGATACGGCGAGTACGAGGGAATCCCTACGCACGAGTAGGGTGACGAAAAGGATCGATCTTGGAGATCAGAGTGGACGAAGGGGACGAAAATAAAAAGGCGTTGGTCATATGTCTCCTCAGGGGTCGGCCTTTATATCAGGCAGGGATGTCATCTGCTCGACAATCTACCTCTGGATTTGTTACGTACCCACCCCGTTTCTCTTCTTCTTCCCCTTTCCCTTCCTCTTCTTCTTGTTTTTCTTTTTCTTTGCCCTATCTCTACCCTCCCTCTATTTTCCGTTCTTTCTGCCTTCCATCCTCTTCTCATCCATGCCCATGTTGGACAACCTGACCAGCATTCACGATCATTTCCATCCAGTGATGAGGATCGGATAGACATCTGTGGTCTGAGGCATGGGTATCAGCAAGGGGCACATAGAGCTAGGTCTTTTACAACAACCCGCTGGTTATTCAAGGAAGACTTCACGCATGAAGTTTTTGAAGTTTGGTATAACTAAACAGGCGCAATACCTTCTGACACACAGAACCATGTCGAGCGACAAAACCGACTTTCTGTCGGTGAAGCTATACCACGATGTAAAGGCACACATAGATGCAGCAGACACCTCGGGAGACCTCTATTCAGAAGACAGGTCAACTTTCGAACTGTTGAAAAGAGTGGTGGAGTTTCTGGGATCGCTCGACGAGATCTCCGACGCGATCGTGAACACGAACGCGTACCCGGAGGCGACGCGCAGGAGGCGCGACAACAATACAGCGGCGCCGCAGGGCCCGCAGCAGCAGCAGCAGAACCAGGAGATCGGCAAGGAAGTATTAACAGTCCTGGGAAGAGTCGAGGCCCGGCTGGGCAAGCTGGAGAAAGGTCAGCTAGCAGCAGGCAAGCAAGGACCCAGGACCTACGCAGAGGCTGCACAGCAGGCACACAGAGGACCGCCAGCAGACACTGAGGCAAGGCACCATAAAGTGGTGCTAGTCAAGATCAAGGACTCGGTGGAAGCAGGACACCTACGTCGGGTGTCGTGTGGGGAGCTGAAGGAACGGATCAACCACTTCAGGAATACTGGCGCCAGAGCGGTACTGGGGGTACGGCGACTACCCAGCGGCGACTACACACTCCACACCTCTACGGTCGCAGCAAAGAATGAGCTGGAGCAGTCAACAGAGTGGCTGGCCAGTATTGGGAAGTCGGCGGAGGTATCCCGACGAGTCTACTCCGTGCTGGTCCACGGAGTCAGGACCAAGTCCATCGACGCAGAGCAACAGCAACAGGCGATCGATGCCCTCACCCGGCAGAACCGTACCCTACACCCAGGACTCGTGATTGTGAAAGTGGCGTGGCCTCGGGCAGCACAAGGAAAGGACTACTCGTCGCTAGTGGTGGATACCTACGAGCCGGCAGCAGCAAACCGAATACTGGACGAGGGCATTGTCGAGGGAGCGGATGTCAAGACATGCGAGATCTACCATCGCAACCTACGATTGCGGCAATGTTACAAGTGCCAGCGATACGGCCATGTAGCAACAGCATGCTGTGACCTACAGTGCTGCGCCCACTGCTCTGGCCAACACGACACCCGACAGTGCAGAGTCTCAGAGGATCCAGCCCGGGCCCGCTGCGGTGCCTGCCACCAACGAGGACACAAGGCGTGGGATAAAGCCTGCACCACACGCGACAAGGAGCTCAACCGCCTCACAGCTGCAAGGATGGCAGCACCCGGACGATTTCTAGTACCACGGGTGGAGACACAGGGCGACAAGTGCTTGCACAACAGCAGCAACAGCAGCAACAGCAACAGCGACATCAGGGCCAACGGTGACAATAGCAGTGGTGGTGTCGATAACACCCCCAGCCCCCCCAGCCCACCACCACCACCCCCCGCGCGGGCTCCTGGTGAGAAGCGCCCACGCAGCAGTGACGGGGACGGCGATACGCGCAGCAGCAGCAACACCACCTCCAGCAACAGCAACACCAGCAACACCAGCAACACCGGCGGCCTCTGCAACTCCTCTTCCTGAATAAGGAATCTCGAGGTTTCTGCTGCTACAGACCTCCTTTCTTGTTCAACCGTTATCCCAGCAGTTTACCGTCGCTAGAGACGTGTGGGACAATAAAGTTTTTCGCCCTTTGGGCCCTGGAGCCTAGAGGTCTCTCTTGATCTTGCAGCTCTAGGGCCTAGAGGTTTTCCTTGTTACACGGCTACACAGTGTTCCCGGCATAGTCTAGCAGTAGCTAGCTCTGAAACGGAGTAGGAATACCATACCATACCAACAGGCCGGACATGCCAGGTACGCCAAGTGTGTAAGGCGTGCTATTTGGTATCTGCCACCTGATATCTGACGCCTGGATGATGGTACTAAGAGCTTGAAGTCTAAGGTGGGGCCAGTGGGAGGTTGCTGATCATTTGAATCCTCACTGTCGAATGATGGGAGAGCGTGAGGGGGAGACTTCTGGAGTCAAAAAGGCAAGTGTCGTTATTGGGCATGGGTCTATGTGCTACGTGTGTACCACTACGGAGGTAGGTTACATACACTGGAGTCTTGGACGCTTGGCCCCCAGCAGCAGTGGTGGACCTCGGAGTGGCCGGAGCTTTCATCAGAGACATCAGAGGCGGAGACTTGCAACCTGAAGGTAGCGCTCAGGACCTGAATTCTCTGGGTAATACATACGTACAAAGCTCTCATGAATATAGAGGCTCTGTATAGTAGTGACAGCGACAGGAATCCAGGCGATGTGCATACAGAAAGATTATGGGTGTGCGTCCAGTAAAGGGGGGGTGTGCGTGCAACACGACCCCAAAGAGAATTTCGGAGCCGATTTGTCAAAACTCTTGAGACATCTAGATACTTGCGCTCGCCCAACTCGGAATTCTGTGTGCCCCCTTTGGCATCAACGACTGCCTGGCGACAGGACACTTATTTCGAGTCATCTGCTGTCACTTTGGGGTTGCTGCTGCATCGAGGAGCTCAGGGACTAGATCCACGATGGCTGGCGTGGCTGGCGTGCCTGGGAAGCGATGTGACCATATCAATTTGATAGTGTTGCGAGCTTTTCAGCTTACTAGGCGTATACACGTAAAGTTATGTCCGCTGTACGAGTACACCTGGTACTGGCTAGTCTACGGAGTCTCGTGGAGCCGAAATGGCACTGGCGAAAGACTGGGCTCCACGCCTCCGACGTACGAAGTCTCCTCAGCTTATTATCTCTATTCTCTAGTCGATTTCCCAGCACTTGTGGTGCGGTAGGTTCGGTAGGTAGATACCGCGCGGTATCACGTGAGACCTATCTGTGAGCTCCCAAGAGCACGGTCGAGCTGGCATTTTCCACCCACAATATTATATTGCGCTGCCCAAATAGGAAATTGGAAGCCTCTGATGTCACGTGGTACACCTGAGCAGTGCAGTACTCATACAAGTAATCGTAGGCGGCAAGTCGAGACCGGAGAGTAAGCTACCCCAAGTATGGCCGTACGTATGTACGTCTGCTACAGTTCACGATAAAAGTCTGCGTACAACACCACCATCTATCAACGGCCATCTTCGTGAGTATAGCGACTGGCGCGCGAGGACATACTCGTACGTTCTCCCAGTGGTGGTCCCGGTTAGTGAGACGCCGCGTGTACGAGTGGTCTTATAGCTGTCGGTACGATCGCACCATTAGTCACCCATCATGACGGCGTGGTTGACAAGGGGGGTTTTTGGCCCGAAGACGGGTTTATCCTTCCACTTCGTTGCTGCAGCTCCCGGCATAACGTAATGTGTTGTACGTGTGGCGCGTCAAGCAACAGCGATTGGTCGCCCTGGTCGACAAGAGAGCCACTGGCATGTCCAACTCCACAGAGCACAGAAAGGTTGGGATGACCCCAGAGGGAGCGCAGCCTGCCATGACCACTTCGCTGACCATCACAAGGCCGCTACACTCGCCCGAGTGCGAGTCAACCAGCAACGATGCAGAGCGCGCAAGCAGCAGTACATCTCCGAGCTGGAACAGAGGGTGAAGGAGCTCGAGCGGATGCCCAGCAACGACGCCATGCTGGAACTCCAGCACAGGGTCGGGAAGCTCGAGCAGGAGAACAGGGATCTAAGAGCGATGCTCCAAGCCCCAGTATCCAGCGCCGTCCACGCCAACCCAGGTGCTGGTGCGCTAGGTGCAGCGAACAACAAGCAGGCTGCCGTCGGCGAGAGCCTACAGAGAGCCGTCGAGGCGTCATCGGCGGCATTGAAGCTGTGGACGGAGACAGTGGCAGGTCTAGCCGGGTGGCAAGCGCAGGAGTCACGGCTGACAGGAGGTCAGGGAAGCGCATCTTTCCGCGACGATCTGGATGCCGGTGCAACAAGATTGCCGGATGAACCTGCGACGGATGGCAGCTTTCATGGGGCCGAAGAGCCGTACGAGCTGGACATGGCCGCGGCAGATTCGCTTCTGGGAGACCTGGACGACATTGGAGGACAAAGCGCGTCGCCGAAGAGGCTCCTGACTCGCCCAACGCTCTCCGAAGAACCGTCTCCATGTGACGTGCCAGAGCTTGACGCCAGCTACAGGGTCGGCGAGTGCCAGCAGTACGACGGCCCAGACCCGTCGACGACGCTGTGTTCGGTGGCGTTCAAGCTCATATCCAGCTTCAACCACAAGAACGTCAACCTGTCCGAGATCGTCAGCGAGTTGCGCATGGGGTTCAGAAAGGGCGACGGCGACCACAGTTCGTGCAGGGTCGAGAACACGTTGCTCTACAGCCTGCTCTACCGGATTTTGGGCTAGATGTTCGCTTGGAGTGTCAATCGGCATCTTTTCCCTCCTCGAGTCATCTGACCCTGGCACGGTCCAGCTCCTAGCGGACATGAACTCCGACTGTTTCTTTGTTGTCAGGAGGCCCTGTGGGTAGGTGAGCTGCTACAATACACAGTATTGCAGGCTGGGAAGTGGAGAAGTGCAGCATCGTCGAGATGTTATATCTAGCGTCTCGTAACGCCCTCATGGTAGCTGGTGACATGCGACATGTCACCGACCAACGGCGGCGTCAGTGCCATCAGCATGGACGATGGGACCATGATCGAACAACATGACGTATGATGTCCAAAGCGCAGCAGTCTCGGGTAGAGCACACGCCCAAGACGGGTTGGTCCAGCGACGACACTCAACCCCAGCCTGTGACGTACGCCGGGCAACAGCACCAGCTGGTCACCAAGTGTCGAGATGGCAATGGACGACATACGACCAATGTCACCGTCACCATATCCCCTGTTCCGGCCTTTGCATGTCCTCTGCACAAGGGACTGTTCATGCCAAAGATCCTCGCTCCCTACCTCTCATGGCGACCGCTCACAACCCACCCCGGCACAGCTCGGTAGAAGGCATGCTCAGCTACGCAAGCACACCAAGCCCAAACACATCTGAAGACGTCGCGCGCGTACCGCACTCGTACCCGTACTCTCCCCGGTCTACAGTACGTTGAGCAGCCAATGGGCCAACAAGCCATCTACGACAGCGTGCGCGAGCTTTACGGACAAGTGGCCCGACAGGAGAACAGCCAGCGCGGCCGCGAGCGCTACGCGACAATCGCTGCCGCTTTTGGGTATGCCGCCGACGACTTGGCCGCGCTTCCCGACGGCGCCAACCTCGGCGTCAGCTGCGGCAATCCGCTGGCCGTGGCTGGGCTGAAAGAGGTGCGTGTGCGTGTGCGTGTGCGTGTGTGTCATGTCCATTCTGATGGCGAAGGACGGGCTGCTGGTTGCGAGTAAGGCATCGGTTGCTCGAGTCAGGATGTTGTTCGTCGGTTGTGCGCGATATTTGCTGACGGGCTGTCGTCGCAGGGAGAGACTGTCGTCGATCTAGGCTCCGGAGGCGGCTTTGATGTGCTCCTCGCGGCGAAGAAGGTTGGGCCAACCGGCAGGGTCATCGGCGTTGACATGAGCAAGGTGGGGTGATTCGTTCACGAACCCCGCGATCGAGGCTCGTCCATCGAGTCGACGTGTGGAGTTCAACGTTCGACTGCGCTCCTCAGCTCATGCCGGCGACAGGACATGTTGCATCGAGCACGCGCCAACGCCGAAAAAGCTGGTCTCAAAAACGCCTTCTTCGTGGAGTCGAGCATCACGCACATCGCCGTGGAGACGCCCGACGTCCCGTGTTTATCGTCGTCATTGTCGTCGTCGTCGTCGTCGTCGTCGTCGTCGTCCGCGGCGCTAGGGCCCGTGGTCGCAGACTGCATCATCAGCAACTGCGTCGTGAGTCTGGTGCCGGAAGACGACAAGCAGAAGGTGTTCGACGAGATGTTCCGGCTGCTCCGACCCGGCGGCCGCGTTGCCATCAGCGACCTGCTGGCCAAGCGCGACATGCCCGAGCACATGCGGCGCGACATGTCGCTGTACGCGGCCTGCATCGGCGGCGCGAGCACGGTCGGGCGCTACGATAGCTATCTCAGGAAGGCGGGCTTCGGCGGTTCGTGTAGCGTACTTTGTTCGCATCGGCACCTTTTGTCAACCGAGGCCAGAGATACTGTACCGCCTTGGGAGCGAAGTACAGTGCTCGTACCGTACCTACCGCTGACGGGCGACGGGCCACTCCGAAATCAGATGTTCTGATCATGGACACCGGCGCCGATCTGAACGTGTACAAAGACGCCTTGGGCGCGACGGCGACGAGGTCCGACGGCGACGAGGCCCGTCATACAGGAAGCCGCTTGGGCTGCTGTCCTCCTGCGAGCTCCGAGCTCGACGAAAAGTCTTGCCGCAAGCCTGCGTCTGCTAGTCGTGCGTCTCGCGCGGCTTTGTGTTGCGCTGCTTCTCCTCCTCCTCCTCCTCCTCGAGCAACGACAACAGCAACGACAACAATGACGACGCTGGGAAAGGACGTATATGACACGCTCGCAGACGAGGATTTGAACGAGTGGGTCGGTGAGTGGTCATCTGCCCATCTCGAGAGTTCACTGTTCCCCAGAGCGGGTTGCGTCATTGTCTCATGTCCCGTCTTCGTCGACCGCTCTCCTCTCCGTCCTTCTTTTGTTCCTCTCTCCCTTCGCAGCACTCTTTCATCTTCTCTTTGTTGCAACATCCACGTCCCATCCACCACTCGTCGCAGTCCCCTCCCCTCCCCCCCTTCCAAAATTCCCTCGTCATTACCTTTGTGTCCCGCCAGAGCTGATCACAAGATACATACCACATGTGCCCTCAGCCTCGTACAAGATCTACGCCGTCAAACCTGGTGCGGCCACGTAGCTGGATCTGTGGTATGGCTCTGTTTGTGAGATTGTGAGATGGATGAGCATGGGGGTGGAGTGGAGTGGATGACAGGACCCATGAATGAAGTGGACCAAGGAGCGTCATCCATCTGAGCAGGGAAAAGGGGTCGAAGAGAGGGTGTTGAATCCCCCCCCCCCCCCTCTCGTCCTCCCCCTCCCACACCTCTCCTTTTAGGAAGACCCAAGGTACGTAGTCCAATGAACAAGCCCGTTGACAAGTTTCTTTCTTTCTCGACAACCGGGCACGTCATATTTCATAGGGGAGACCGATCACAAGGAAAAAAAAA
>OY730175.1:1208110-1277652 GCA_963422465.1 Lichina pygmaea | reverse complement strand
ATCGTGATCAAAAACTAGACATGACAAAATGTAGACAAAGTGAAAAAGGATCCTCTCCCTTCCAACCCAGTGCTGGCAGGAACGCGCCGGCGATGGGAACTCTTGACGTCTGCGAAACCTGTCGAAGAAATACCGCCTTCCTCTTCTTTCCTCCTCCCATCTTACCTACACGTGATGCGCTTAAACCCCCCCCGGTCAATTTACCTACTTACTTCTTGGCTCCGACGGTCCTCTTAGGCTGGCCCCCCCACGGGCTAAATTAACTACAGATTTTCCTACCCGGAGGTAGTATCCATTTCATCATCGTCATCGTCGTAGTGACCGCGCCAGCCGCCAAAGCCCGAATTTCGCTGTTGAGTTGGAAATGAAGAATGAGGAGAACGAGGATGAGGAGGATAAGGACGAGGACTACGACGAGGACCAGGACCCGGACCAGGACGAGAAGGCTTCTTTTTGGGGGAGAGCGGAATGGTTCGGTGCTTCTTGACGTCTTCGACAGTGCTGTACCTGCACGTGTCGGCTTTGCACAAGCAGAAGCGCTGGTCGGTCCAGTAGTCCGAGCCGTAGTCGATGCTGATCTCGGAAAAGGGCTCGATCACGCGCGTCGACACGACGACGGCGCGCTGTCGTCCGCCGAACCAGCCTGTCTGGAAGACGGTGTTGTACTCGCACGAGTGGTTGATGTAACGCGTCCAGTTGCCGAAGCGCTTCGCGCACAAGGCGCCCGCGACGATGCCCCGCACCGTGATCTCGAGGTTGTACACCGTGTCGTCCTGCTGATCCCACGGCAGGATGAGGCCGACGTACTCGCCGAGGATGGTGTTCTCCGGTATCCGCTCGAGCGCTCGCACGCCGCGTCCGCGCTCGGGGAACTCGATAATCTCGACGAGCGGATCGAAGCATCGTCTCGGCCAGCACGTCGTGCACTGTTGTCTCTTGCATCCGGGGCAGATGATCGTCTCGGCCGGAATCTTTGTCGGATCGCACGGCCAGTCGAGCTCGGCTGGCCAGTTTTCGGGCTTGTCGCTGTTGAAGAGCTCCTGGTCGAAGATGCACTCGCCAACGTTCTCCTGCTGCCTGCCTTCGAACGCCAACCGCATCGGAATGCCGTGCAAGGGAAGGAAATACTCGTGCGGGTGACTGAACTTCATGTCGTAGTTGCTCATGATCTCGTAGACGTCGAACTTGTCCGCCGAGAAAGGCGCGGTCGCGAGGACGGACTCCCAGTCGATGCCTCTGCTCTTGGCGAACATCTCGATGCTCGCCGAGAGGTAGTCAATGTCGACAAAGAGGCCGCCCCAGGTGTCGGTGTCGAGCGTTCTCGCCGCTGTCCGGAAGGACGGCGAATACGCGAGGATGCTCAGCATCATCCACCCGAGCTTGTTCGCCGTGTACCAGAACCGGTACACCTCCCGCTTTTCGCGCTCGGCAAAGGCTCGCAGCTGGCTCTGATCGTCATATCCGCCGCGGTCGCTGACAGCCTGGTACTGGTTGACTGCAGCCCTCACGCTGTCGCCGAAATGGCCCCAGACTTGCTCGTGCCACACCGGTCTGTTCAAGGCTTCGCCGAGGGCCAAGCCGAGCCAGGCGGCGCTTAAAACCGCCATCCTCGGCGGCTGGACTGCGTCTTGATTCGCGCCCATGTAGGTGAAGAGCATCTTGCTGAACGTATCCAGTGTCTCCTTCGCATGTGGCCACTTCGGAACCGAGCTCGCCACGGCTATGTGGTCGAGGTCCTTGTAGATGCCGGCCAAGAATGCTCGGCGGGTCTCGACTTGCTTCATGGCGTCTTCCATATTGAAAAGAGGAACAACCTCACGAACCCAGGCAACATCTTGCTCGCTGCATCACATTGCATAAAGTCAGCAGAGCGCTGATAAGTCGAGATTCGAGCTTCGAACCTTGGTCGTGCCCCTCGAGATGTGATACCGCGATCTACCAGCAGATACCAGCAGAGTTTCTGTGAGCGATACTCATCACCGTGCTAGGAAGACTTCGCGACCGACCTTCCATCCTCCGCTTCAGTAGTCTCTTCCGAGTCTTCCTGATCGACGCAAGTTCTTGTTCCATGCGCTCCTCGACATTCTCATCAATGCTGGTGCCTCTGTACCCACAGGGATGTCGGACGAAGTCACGGCTGGGATCATGTGCTGGTGGCGCCACCGGCGAGGAGCCGCTAGATCTCGAACCCATCGCTGCTTGCTTAGCACCGAAGTAGATGTCGAAGAGGGATTGCGCTGCTGGAAGAGCGTATGTGGCGAAGAGCAATTGGACGATGAGACCGAGCAGAACCCGTCGTGAAAGGAGGGGAGCTGACCCCGAGGAGATTGATTGTATATAAGGCGTCATCGCATTCGAGGACGAAGCATGGAGATGAAAGCATCTCATTGTTTGACCAACCATTGAACCTCCTGAGCAGGGACATGCTCAAAGACCTAGAGAACGTCGGTGTCGTCTTGGACGACCACCGAGCAAGTTCATTGCTCTGCTCGCTGTGCTCGGGACCGTCATCAATGGAAGATACATCGGGATCGAGCTTGGTCGATCGGGATGTGTCCCGACGATAGGACATCGGAATGGACGCTGGCACGACCGTTCATGACAATGCATGAAGCAGCTGGCGGATTGTCGAGTGCGGAGATGGAACAGACAAGATGTCCGAAAACGGACATCTTGTCCAGGGCTCCGCCTTCCGAGGCGACCATGCGCAACGCATCCGGTGGCCGCCTCGTCGTACCAAACAGTTGTGCAGACCACAGCCCAGCGTCTTCTGAGTCTGAGTTCTCCATTCCAGAGGAACGCCGCTCTGATTCGAGAAGACCCGACCAAATTAACAGAGTTCGCTCGAGTCGAGGTACAGGTGTGGGACGCTGAGCGAAGGTGCTCGTTCCTTAGCCAAGGTCCACAGTAGCAGAGAAATCGATAGAAATAAGAGACAGCCAGCTATGAAAAGTGACCGTGGCGGCCGAGATCTGGCTTGGCCATTGCCCATGTTGCTCTCTCTCGGAACATGTCTTTATCATGCCACATCCGGAGAGCATTGTACTGTACTGTACCGAAGTACTCCCGTAGATGATGATCAGACGAGTGCAAGGCCTAGACTGGAACGTCCGCTGGTGAGGTAGTCGTGGCATGAGAGCGGTGGTGACCAAAACCAGCCAACCGGAAACAGCGACGATGATCTGGGGATCCAATCCTAAAGCATCGACGACGGCCACGGCCCAAATAAGCCCGTGTGTGTGGTGTCCCATAACTCAAACCCGAGGACGTAAACAGCAAAGAAAAAAATAAGAACAAAGACACGACCGGCCATCAGCCACGCCACAAACTCCCCCAGTGACACCCCAAAAAAAACCCGGAATAGAAATGATTCGGAACGCCTGGGACTCGAACCCAGAGCCTTTCGGTTAAAAGCCGAATACACTGACCAATTGTGTTAGCGTTCCTCATGGGATGTCGACAAGTCCTCAATAAGCACTCCCATATGCTCCTCGGACATTTGGCCTCACGACAAGAATCAGTTTGAACAAATTTGGATATATTTTGCATCTAACTTTTGTCGCCAGGAAGTGGAAGGGCGTACGAGTACGTACTCGTAGGTCTACTTCCGTACTGGTACGTTTTGTATCTGTACCAGTACCTGCACCAGTACGTAACGTACGTATGGGTACGCTTTCAGACTTTTGGAGCCCGACCTCGGACTTTTGCATTCTGGATGGCAAGAATGGCCAGGCCCAGCGTGGCACGCACGGTAAAAATAGATTGCAAAAGTACGTACGAGTACAGTACGGAGGTACGGAGTACGTATGTACGAGTACTGGGGGTGGACGGCCAGCTCCCGACCGCTGCAAACAGTCAGTCTCACAGGCTGGTCCCTAAATTCTCTTGCTACTTTTGGCCAATAGCTATCCTGGAGGAGTACGGTAGCCGATATAAGTCTTGAACTCCCCCAAGTCGTTGTGGCCCAAGCCTGCTTGCAGTCTTCTCTCTCTCCTCCTACTTCGTACCGATAACCCAGCAATCACGTGCAGTGCGTGCCCCAAAGGGATCAGTGGAAGCGCTGCTCACAGGCACAACAGGGAAGGGGAGAGAGAAGATCAAATCGAAGTAGAAGCTGAAGCTCGAAAGGATTTGCTGGGGACGGCGAACATTCCTGTACTGTAGCTCTACACGCCATGCCATAGTGGTGTTTTCGTTGTCGATCCTCCAGATGATACACTCGCCCCCCTTCCACTAAATCCTTGGACAAAGACATCTCCAAAGATGCCGTGGAACCTGATTTACCTACCCTTTTCCAATGCGCCGGGATCAATTCGATACCGGTACCCCTCATCCAAGCCCTCGATGGCGCAATCTGTTCGAGGTAGACGCGGAGTGGTGTGTACGGTACCGGTACGGTACCGACGTACTGATGTGTGGGGCGGACGGCGTAATCTGATCGAAGCAGATGTACAGCAGAAGCAGGAGACAAACCAAGTGCGAGAGACGATGATAGTTCGAAGCGAGATATGCCAACTATATAGACGAGAGGTCTAGATGGGAAGACCAAGCGCATGCTAGCTATGAGATCTGGCCGAGAAAGCTTCTGAGGGCACGGCCTAGGACGCCTCTCGTAACCCCTCATGGCTCTGATGGCTGTGGTGCCCGGAACGGGTCATCCTCCAACATGATCAATGCTCGCAGAGACTGAACAGAGATTCCTTTTCGAAGATGTCGTTGACCTTCTCGAGCCTGTGTTCCCCCTTTGTCAGCTCCGTTTTCTACGGCAGCATTAAGATGACGCCGAGCTCGGCCGCAAACGTACTTTGCCGAGCGTTCCGCCATCAGTTCGAGTCGTTCCTCCTTTGCGCTCTCGAGACTGATTGGAAAAGCAAGGTGCTGTCCCCAAGGGCGTCAGCCATTGCCGCTCTTCGATGCCGCAAGAATTGTCCGAGAGATGCCTCACGCTCATGATCTGATCGAAGATCTCCGTCGGAAGACCCGCGAAGGGCTTCACCAGCCGCACCTGAGCGGCCCACCAATCTGTCCGCTGCGGCGGTACCGTCGCCGTCGAGATGATAGGCAGCTCTGGATCAATCAGGAAGAAGGCAAGTATCTTGCGCCATCCCCGTCGTGTCTTGTCGATCAGTTCAAAGGGCGACACGCGATGCTGCAGGTTGTTCGCGAAGGCAACGATGCGGTCCTCGCGTGTCAGAACACTGCCCAGCATCTGAATGCGCACCGTGTTTCGCGTCATCCCAAAGATCGCGTCGAGACCTTCGTCATCATTCTGCTCGTAAGTCTGCAATCCGTCCGAGGTCTGCCGGAAAGCAAGTCTGCTGGGACTGACATTGCACTCGTCGTAGTAGTAGATCGCAGAGGCCCGGATCTTTTCGTTCAACTGACCCTCGACGTGCCACGAACCGCCGTCGTACCGTTCCTTACCCGGCTCCAGCTCGATGTTGGCCAACTTCACAATGAATGACCTGAAGCTTTTGCCGTCCGCTCAAGATGTTCGATGGTTCACGAACGTGTGGTGGCACGAACTTGGCAGCCTCGACCTGAACAGGTATTCTTGTCTCGTACCATTGCGAGTACGCTTCATCATCGTGACAGTCGCCGCCAAATTCGTTGTCTGAGCCATACAACTCGTCGGCTTTGAATGACTCACACCGCAGAGAACTGACCAAAATATTAGTCCTATCAATCGCCGACTGGAGGCCCTTGGTCGGGGGGTCAGTTT
This sequence comes from Lichina pygmaea, assembly GCA_963422465.1. Classification (NCBI taxonomy): domain Eukaryota; kingdom Fungi; phylum Ascomycota; class Lichinomycetes; order Lichinales; family Lichinaceae; genus Lichina; species Lichina pygmaea. The sequence goes on along the minus strand of OY730175.1, from coordinate 1,271,930 downwards.
CGGTCGGCTCGGCAGCGTCGCGAAGACTGTCGGCAAGAACTCGATCCCACAACAGCACGCAGCGGGCAAGGATGGACTCAATGGCTGCGTACGCGGGCCGGTGAAGTTCCGGATGTAGGTTGTTGACGTACGACGCGAATCTTGCCCTCATGGACCCCGCGCTCCGCGAAATCTCGACTTCCGCTGGCAGCCACTGATAGCGTTTCGAGAAAACTTCAGGCATTGGGTGATCAATGTACATGTCTGCTTTGTTCCAGGCGACAAGCTCCCAAAACTCGTGCTCCAATCTCATGCGCGGGTCGGCTTCTTCAATCACGGTGCCTGCCCCAGCATATCGAAGCATGCTGTGAAGGTCTACTGTCTCAGATGGCATGTCCCGGGTCCTTCCGACGATCAAAGGCCACATGCTTGGATGGACGAGATCCAGAACTTTCTCGTCGGAGTTGGGATGCCAGTCCTTCAGATGGTCAGGGACCTCTTCTAGTCGTCTCACCGCATCGCGTAGTGCCTGTTTCTCGCGCTCTGACACAGCAAGGTCTGATTTGTAGACACCGATGTAAGAGGGCTCGATGGGAAAATCAAGAGCTCCCATCCCATCCGCGTAGAACATGAGCTCATCAAAAACCTGCATCAAGCGGAACGTCAGTTCATTTACAGAGATGTTGGACAAGGGCGAATAAGGGACCAGCAAAGTGACATGCCCTGTCGACCATGCCGTCGCTGATGCCAGCCGGTTCTGTCAGCTCTGCCGAGGCAAAAAACTCCTGCCGCCATTTCTCCCGAATCTCGACGACACGGATCTTGTCTGCCCAGCTTGGCTTGTCCGTGATTGCATCGATCATCCTCATCATCGTGATATCTCTCAGCGGGCGCAACCTATCCGTCCGTCAGCGCGGTGGACGTTACACGCTTCCGTCGATGTGGTCCACCTGGCGCAGTCGCCTGCCAGAGTCCAGCCATACCCAAGGCCTGGAGCCTTGGGTTTCGGCCCGACAGCTTCAAAGGATCTCATGACACTCGTTTCTCCAGCGAAGGAGTCGAGACGTCCGAGACCTATACACGAAAAGGCAGGAGTTAGCGACCGCGCAACCACATCACCCAACTCGGCAAGGATCAGGACCTCAGAGCAAGGAGACGTCGCGAAGCGAGGAAGGAAGCTCGATAGAGACCGGCACCTTCAAAGGCCTCGTCAAGACGGAGAAGTCGTCTCTTTCTCTCTTCTCCTCTTGTTGTCGCCGTGGACCCAGATTCCTCGTGGAGCTAGGTCTAGGCTCAACACAGCGGCTCAGACCGTGTCGGTTTTGTTCGCGATCCCGAGTCGTTGTTGTGCTGCCTCCCGTCTCTCGGGCCCCTTTCTCGGGGGCCAAGCTTCAGCTGCGTGGTGGTGTACTGGAGATGTTTCCTACAACGACTGCTGCACTGATCGACATGAGTGTGTGAGTGAGTACGGTAAGTGAGAGACAAAGAGAGAAGGAGACGAGGAGAGCGAGATCTACAACTGTATCTGGCGTCAGCTGGTGGGGCTCTACCTCAAGCTGCGACAGAGGACAAGGACTGCTTAGGTATCGCTCGTGATAAGGCTGAGAAAGTCAGGAGAAAGTATTGAGCAGCTCAGAGCCCAATGAGTCGGCACCCGTAGATCAGCCAAGTCTCCCTACTGTACCGTCCTCTGAGTAGTACATCACAGTAAGCGAAAGTGACGGGTGAGAGGCAGTTGGCAAAGGCATGTTGACAAAAGACAAAGCGACCTGAGAGTACTGTACCGTTACGTACCGGCGTCGTCGTTCTTCTGGTAGATACTCTCATTACTTCTGAAGATACCCCGCCATAACTACCAAACACGTCACACTCGTACCGTACGAACAGCCTAGTGTGCCTAGGCACGCTAGGATACAGAAGTCCGTCAGCAATTAGCTTTGCGTCACGTAGCCCTGATGCATAAGGCAGCTCCGTCAGATGTCTCAAAGCTGAGGTACGTTACGGCATCCCCACGCCAACAGCTAGCGAGCAAGTTAGCGGGGTTTGCAGGATCGAGTCCTCATCGATCGGAGGCACGGATGTTCAAGTGCGAGTAGACGTAGTACATACGTAGCGAGAGGCTTCCTCTCTCCCTCTTCTCCTTCTCGAGTTGTCGTGGACCAGCACCTCTTTAGTGCATAGAGAGCTGGACTCAATAGGAAATCGTCGGTTCCGCTGCTGGTCCTAGTCTGGGAGTTTTCTCGTGTGCCTTCTCGCCCTCCTTTTGCCCGGGCCCTTTTCCACTCGGTACGTACAGCATGTAGGTGATTGTTAGTTGGCTTCAAGCCTAATCTTCAGTGAGGCAGGAACAGTTCGCTACCTCGCCCTTCTCCTTCTTCTCTCTACGTACAGTAGCCTCACGTGCTTCAAGATTGCTATACATTGTACCACGTCAATCCCTCGGTCGATCGCTCGGAGACCAAGGTTTGTGACCAACATCTCTACAAATCAGGTCCCGTTATTCAGTAATTGGTATCATGAGTAGTATGACAACGCTGTCCTATAGGACATCGTCACTGTGTATCCTCTGCAGCATTGCTACGTCCTGCTCCCAAGAGGCCATTGCAAGAGGGCATCACAAGAGACAAGCCCAAGAGACAAGCCCAAGCGAGAGGATATCAGCAGAGACAAGGTCAAGAATGGAATAAAAAAGAAAGACAATACACCAGAGAAGGCTGAATTGAGAGAATGACAAGAAACCAAAAAATAAAACAAACAAGCGAATTTGGATGGAAGAAAGACTGTTTTCCAACTGCTGTTGTGATGGGTAAATCTCCGGGGAGGGGTCTTACCTCCCGCGGCGTGGCAGGTATCCAATTGCGCCTGATTGCGATGACAATAAGAGCGAGGATGAATATCGCCATGCCTGGGCATCAAGGTCGTCGAATGACGCCGCATCTCCATGACCAACGGGGAGCAGGCTCCGCCGATCACTTCCCCCCCTGGCCAGCTTCGAGTTCCGTCAAGAACCGCGCAACATCGTCTTGCTGCGTCCTCTGCGCGATCATGAGCGGCGTCTCGCCGGTGTGATCAGGGCAGCTGACGGCGCCTTGCTGAACCAAGACCTTTGCCGCCTCGAAATGCCTATGGCGAACGGTCTCGTGCAACGGTGTTTGACCGGACAGGTTCAGGTCGTTGACGTCGACTCCGTGTTCGAGCAGGCATCCCAGGATTTGCAGGTTGCCCCAGGTGGCCGCCTCGTGGATCGGCCCCCACCCGTCGAGCGTGGCCGACTCGACCCGCATGGCGGTGTGGTCGAGCAGGAACCTGACGAGAGCGTAGTCGCTGTACCGGCTGGCCCAGAAGGGCAGGTTTCGTCCGTCGTGTTTCCCGCTGTTGACGTCCGCCCCAGCGTCGAGCAGCACGCGCGATATCCCTGGAGGGTGTGCATCCAAGGCGTGGAGAGCATTTGCGCCTTGTGCTGTTAGCCTCCCATGTTCGTGTGTTTTTTTGGTTGCGGGGAAGGATGTTGGGGAAAATGGGGCGGGGAGCAAGTATGGTCCATACCGGTGCAGTCTCTGGCGTTGACGCCAGTGCCTCTTGCTATGAGGAGTCCCATGATGTCCGTGTCTATCGCTCCTGCGGCGATACGAAGTGCAGTACAACCCGCCCCAGCGGCATCCGGATATGTTCGAGCATCGCGTGAGGTGAGAACGCCGAGATCCGCCCCGGTATTTAGTACCGGTAGTACCTCAGTCACCACCAAATCATGGCATCTGGCTTCCGAGGTTGGTGAACCCGTCCCGGACCGCTTCGGTACCTACATCGATCTGCTGGCCCATCTCTATCTGGGTGGTTTCGACCTTGGAGCTGCGACACCTGTCAGGATCCCACCGCCTGGTTTCCAATTCGCAAAGGGCGTGCACTGACGTGGCAGCGACATTGATCCAGAGGTTGAGGTTCGCCTTGCCGTGCTGCAGATGACCCCTGATCTCTATGACCTTGATCTCGTTGAATGACCACGACAGCCGTCTCTGCTTGGCCATCCCGTTTTTACTCGACACCTTGACAAACGGCTCCATCTCCTGTTGAATTCTTGCGACGGCCGTGTTGCAATTGTTTAGGGAGTCCTGGAGAGATACGGCCATGGAGGCGTCGATGCTGGCGTCCTTGACGAAGCCCTCCAATGTCTCCACGTGCCATGTCGCCCGAACATTGTCCGGCGCGTTCTTGATGCTACCGATCAGATCGGACAGCTTCCTTTGCGCTATGTAGCGTCACAGCTACGATGCCGACGAATTCGGCCACAGCCTCGATCTCTCGCGGGGCAGTGGCGCGACGGATTCGGCGTCGGTACCGGTAGCGACTGGCTTGCTCTCGGCTTTGGTTTATCGACTTGAGCTATGCGAAAAAGGCTCGGATGTCGAAGATCTGGGAAGGCCATGGTGATATTACATTGGTTCGTGGTGGTTTAGCCGTGCCATCACAGCCACTCCGCCGACGTCTGACGTTGGGGGCGGATCGGTGGGGAGCGCCAGCCCCTGATCCTTCAGGTGTCATCGAACCGGCGTGGCCCGGGCCGGGTCATGTCACGTCGATTTGCTGAGTCATCGAAGTCCGCCGACCCTTGCTCTCGGACGGTGGGCGCTGAGTCGAGGATCACAGCCGGACGGGTCTGCCAGGTGAATACAGCGTCGATGCTCTGCTCGTGTAAATTGAGAATGCAATTTCTGACGGATTCCAACTGAGCTATCTGGTATATCCACCGCTCGTATGGATATCTTGAGATGCAGTACCAGTGGCTCATCGAGCTCCATTGCATAGAGTCGCTCTGGTCTCAGAGATGCTCGTGGAAGAATGTGACCAAGATCTTATACCCCCGTTCATACTCGGACTTGGCCCTGGCATCCTCGAAATCGGCCCTACACGCAGCAGATTTGCATACCGTTAGCTGTTGGTCTACCTCGTACGGTAGAGACTCGCCTTGGATTCCTCGCGGCAGTAGACAAAATCCCTGAAGCAGCAACGGACGGAGATGAGAGATATTTAGACGCACCTGGCAGCCATCCAGCCGTGCGGCTGATCCGAGAAGGTCTCGACGTGATTCTTGACCTTCAGGTTGGCCTCGAAGGCCTTGACGGCCTCCACATCTTCGTCCTTGGACGCCAGAATGGCAATCGGAATCTTCACTTCCTTGGCGTCGTCGGGGTCGATGAAAGCCGGGTGGCATTCGGCGGCGGCCTTGAAGAGATCGCCCTTGCAGCAGAGCCGCGAGACGATCTGGCCGCAAGACGCATCCATCAGCGTCAACATTCTCATTAGGAAAACAGGGTACATGGCTCTCCGTCGTCCAGAATCCTTCCTATCTGGGCTCCACGCACCTTGCCTCCCCAGCAGTACCCGACGACCCCCCACGACTCGATCTGTGGATTCTCCTTCCTCAACGCCTCGAGAACCTTCGGGAGCCGAGCGGCGGTCTTCTCGGGCTTCGCGGGACCTTCGAAGAAGGCGCCGAGCTTCTCCTTGTGCTCGGACGTGGCCGGGGGGTACCAAGAGACGTCTGCCGGGCTTCCCTCGAAGTAGTCCGGCATGAAGACGCGGTACGATCGGTCATTGTCGGCGTACGCGAGGATGTCGGCGCCCTGGACCGTCTGCGGGAAGAAGCCGAAGATGTCGTAGACCATCATGATGCCATGCTTGGCGTCGGCCGAGCCAGTAGCGTCTTATGGTCTCTCGTCAGAACCAGGGAAAGAAAAGGCAAGTTCGAGACGTTCTCCGGCGGTTGGCTTCACTTACAGGTCTTCAGGCCGTCTACGGTCGTGTATTCCCCCTTGGGTTGAAAGTCCTTGACGACGATCGGAGGGATCTTGCAACACTCTTCACTGTGTTGATCCATGGTGGGCTACTGTACGTATTACGAATAGATGATGAGATTGAGTGAGAGCTGACTGACCGACTGACTATAGATTCGCGGTCGTCGATCTCGTCGTCGATGACCGTTGGTGGGGCAAGTACCTCGGTACAGGTGGGGTAACTCACCATGTCTATGTAGCGGGAGGGGGTGGAGAGGGGGTGGGGGGGGGGGGGGGTTGTTTGTTTCAAGACACCAAACTTAGTTTCGCAACTTGCCGCCTTTACGTGGGTAGCGTCCGTAGCAAGCGCCTCAACGTAGCCTAGAGCTAGGCATGCCACACACCGTACGTAGGCACACGTGGTACAATAGGGTAGCCCTCCACTGCCCTGATAGCGTACATGAGCCCGTTGCAGTACATTGTAGTGCACTCAACTGACAGTGTGAAGGTACTGTAGGCATGCCTGACGGTAGATGAGGAAGGGTATAAAAATGGCAGAGAGCACTCTACCACCATTTCTACTGCGAGTACGGTACGGTACACCAACGCCCATGACCTACTGAGCTCTGACCCCTGAGTGCGAGAACTAGGACACCGTCGGGTTCTGATGTTGTTTGTGATTATTGTAGGAGTTGGGGAGTCTACCACGAGCACTTGCCAGCACTTGCCAACTTGATAAACAGATTTGATATTTTCAGAGGATTGAAGCTTGTTTCTCGCCCTTGGCGTATTCTTCTCACGTCGTGGTAATCATGTCTGCTCTGATCGAGCCCGAGGTACACAAGCTCAAGTCTAAAGGGCTGATGACATACTGTAGGCCGAGACGGCAGCGGCGCTTCTGGCCTTTGCGCAGACGGCGCAGGCGGCTCCCCTCGGGGGAAAGGGTGAGCCGTGGCCTGCTGGAAGCGGCGCCCACGACCGTCACTTGGTCGGCGGCCAATGCCTCACACCGTCTCAATGTACCTCCTGACTTCCCTACGATGAATGTCAGTACCTTGCGGCGAAAAAAAAAAAAAGGGCTGCCGTGGACGTGGAAGACCTACCAGTCGGTGACAGCCTCGTCCCAGAGCCGAATCTCGTGTTCCCGCGTGCCCCCAAAGTGCTCGACAAAGTCGTCGCCAAAGACCTCCCTGGCCACGCTGCCCGGACGCGTGAAGCGCTCGTTCGCTTCCTTCAGCGACTTCGCCAGACGCGCGCCGACGTCGGCCTCCCCGCCGACGTCCTGGCCCTTGCCGAGCGGCGGCTGCGTGAGCGGCAGCTTCTTCTCGACGCCTCGCCAGCCCAGGCCCAGCACCGCGGCCAGGACGAAGTAAGGGTTCGCGTCGGCCCCTGCGACGCGGAACTCGAACCTCACCGCCTTCGGGCTCGCGGTCGGCGGAGCGATGAGCCGAATCGAGGCGGCTCGGTGCTCGAGCCCCCAGGAGACCGTCACCGGCGCCCAGAAGTTCTCGACCAGGCGCTTGTACGAGTTGACGGTGGGCGCGACCATGGGCATGACGTCGGGAAGGCCGTCCAGAAGACCGGCCAGGAAGTGCCGACCAACGTCCGAGAGATGTTCGATGTCGGTCCACTCTGCCTCGACGTCGGGCTTCTCTCGGTACAGAAGATTCCTGTTGCTGCCTCCGGCCTCCACCAGGGACACGTGCATGTGCCCGGAGTTCCCGGGCAGGCCTTCGCGTGGCTTGGCCATGAAGCAAGGAGTGATGCCGTACTTGCTGCCCAACGATTTGACGACGTACCTGGAACACTTCGAGTCAGTCCAACGGTCGACCCCGAACATCAGGGCAGCAAGGCTCTGTACTTGAACAAGCATGCCTTGTCCGCCATGTGAGGGATATCATCGTAAGCTATGGCCTGGGCACGAGAGGTCATCGGATCAGCGCCCGGACCATCCGACGGTGATCGGTGCACCGGAGACGCACTGCTTCGAACACGCCCGGACCACTCTCGGTATGCCAGCTCTCGATGTCGCAATGGAACTTGGTGCACGAGTCATAGACGTCGTAGTAGTACTGCTGGTTGTGTACGGGGCGTGTCAAGCTGTAGCCGAACATGCCCTCGGTAAGGTGAGGCAGCGAGTTCACCGGGTTTCCGCGCAGGAACCTGGCGGTGGAGGACGAGTTTTGCGCCGGGCCCGATTGACCGTCGGCAGGAGCTCTGAACTGGTAGAACTCGTACTCGGCTGAGCGACGGCACGGTCAGGCTCGCGTGCCGAGAGCTGGCCTGCCCGGGGTCGCGGACGACAACGGCGACGACACCGGGCAGAGGAGGCGACCTACCTCCGGCCTTGGCCGACATCTGCCGCGTCTCGAGCTTGTCCTCGATGGTCTTCAAGAGGCTCCGAGGACAAGCGCAGACGGGCTTCCCCGTCAACGGATCCAGGAAGCGCAGCAGGACGAACGGGACATTGTCCTCCCAGGGGATCCTCCGGAAGCTGGACAGGTCCGGCACGGCGATGACGTCCCTGTAGCCGTTCTCCTTGGTGCTGATCTTCAGCTCCCGGAAGTACGTCTGGTCGTGCATGTCCCAGCCGAAGATGACGGAGCAGAAGCCAAAGCCGGCCTCGGCGACGGACAGGAATTTGGTCTTGGACATGAGCTTCCCGCGCAGCACGCCATCGACGTCGACGCCGGCCACCTTGACCCTGGTATCATTTTCCAACAGTCGCGGCAGGTCCTTGGAGCTGAGGGGCGTTGCGGTAGACATCTCGAGTCACGTGGTAGACAACACTCAGCAGAAGAGGGGAATTGTACTCGTACAGTAAGTTTACGTGTCGTACTGCGGATTAGACGCGCGTAGACGCGATGGCCGCGCGGGTAATCAACGTCGTCGGCGGAGCGGTGGTCAGAGCGGAGTCGGCAGCTTCAGCCGAGACTCTACGGCAAGTCGTAGCGATGACTTCATCCGCCGCGTGCCCCAGCTAGCGCAATCACCGGGTTATCAGCCGTTCCTCCGTCGGTAGCGGGAAACCCTAAATGCAGGCACAGTCAGGCCTAGTGTGACTGCATATCTGATACCCTCGGGGATAAAGGGGACGAGACACGGTATGTGATAGATAGGTAGCGCAGGAGAAAGACCCGTGGATTTCCATGTCTAAGCGCCATGTCAGAAGTCGATTGACTCACACAGGGGAAGGGGCGTCTCGATGGGACTGCGAAGACGTAGTGCGTACGGAGTACCTCTGTGCATACGTACTGACTCACAGTCGTCGGTCTCCTCGGATGCAGAGATACCCAACCTGTCTTCCAGCACTCTCTATCAGCTATCGGCTCGCCTGCTCCGTTGGGATAACACTTCTCTCTCGATCTTGGACAGGGGCCTTCCAGTCGGCGTCGTCTGCCACCTCCTAGGATTTCCGCGGTATCGGTTCAGCTCTTATCGAACAAGGCCACGCTGCAAACTGCAAACGGTTTCCGTCGACTGAGACGTTCTTGGCTGTCCGCTCAGCATGGGTCGCTTGCAAGGGAAGAACATCGTCGTCACTGGTGCTGCAGGGTAAGTGCGGTGCATCCGGTTTTGTCCTATCGGCCTTGTTTCGAGCCGTGGCTGGGATGTGAGTCCGTCGGCGATGCAGCTCGCTACGCCGGTGTCTCCTCCTCGACGTCGAGCGTCGTGCCAAGGCATGTCTCGGACATTTCAGTACCAGGTGCACTCGCTGGGATAGCTTTGCCTGATGATGCATCGTCCAGTGGCATCGGTCTCGAAACATGCGTCCTCATGGTAAAGGAGGGCGCTTCGGTCTTGATGGCCGACATATCGCGGCCGGCGCTCGATAAGGCCGTCGCGAAGGTGCGCGAGTTGGTCTCGCCGGCTCAGACGCAGCATCTCGAGACGATAACGTGCGATGTCTCGATAGAGGCGCAGGTGCAGGCCGCCGTGGAGCGGCTCGACGGGTGGGGCGGCGTCGACGTCGTCTTCAACAATGCCGGCATCATGCACCACGACGACAACGGCGCCATCGACACGGCCGAGGCCGTGTGGGATCTGACGCAGAAGATCAACGTCAAGGGCGTGTGGTACGGCTGCAAGCACGCCGTCCTGAGCCTGCGCCGGCACAAGAAGACCAACGGCAGCATCATCAACACGGCGAGCGTGGTGGCGCTCGTCGGAAGCGCCACTCCGCAGCTCGCGTACACGGCGAGCAAGGGCGCCGTCATGGCCATGACCCGGGAACTTGCCATCGCGCACGCCCGAGAAGGTCGGTGTTGCTCCGGCCACCCGGCGGCCGAGGAGATGCACATCGGGCTGACTGTCGTCTCGCGTCTACGTGCAGGGTTCCGGTTCAACGCGATATGTCCAGCGCCGCTCAAGTGAGCCACCACCACCACCACCACCACCACCGAGAACAACAACAACAAGGCCGCTAGCGACCCAAGCAAGAAGCAAGACGGCTGACGAGGCATGGCAGCACCCCGCTCCTTCAGGACTGGCTCGGCGACGACCCGGCCAAGCGCCATCGACGCGAGGTGCACCTCCCGAGCGGCCGCTTCGGCGAGGCCATCGAGCAGGCGCACGCCGTCATCTTCCTCGCCAGCGACGAGAGCAGCTTCGTCAACGGCACGGACTTTGTCGTCGACGGTGGCATGACCAAGGTCTGTTTCTTGCTCTTCTCTCTTCTCTCCCTTTCTCTCTTTTCTTTTGGACTGCCCTGACCACTCTTTATCTTCCTTTGTGGCTCTTGCTACTCTTCTTCTCCTTCTTCTTCTTCTCCTCCCCGCTGACTCTGCGCCACTTACCCCGTCCGCACGCAGGCATACGTCACGCCCGAGGGTCCGGCCACGCAGGCTCCGATCAACCCGGCGCACTGACCGGTCGTGACATTTGACATGGGGCCGACATCAATACTCGTGGCACGGGCATGGACAAGCACGTCAACACGAACGAGCAAAGCTGTAAGACGAGGAAAGACAGGCGACAGAGGAAAGTCCAGAATAGCATATCGCAACACCTCTTCTTCCGTCTTCTTCGTCCTCCTCTCCTCTCTCATCTCTCTTCATCCTTCTCGTCAGACCTCTTATCGTGCGTGACTCATCCGTGGCGTCTTGTCGACACGGACGCAGCAAAGAAGGGGCGTAGAGATGAAACGACGACGGGGGAAACTTCTAGACTAGCGTATCGTACACTATTTTCTTTCATCCTCTCTCCCTCTCTCTTCTCTTTAGACCTCTCATCCATCTCTATAAGTCTATGTGGGACCCCATCCCTCTCCCTCGTCTCATCCATCTCTACAAGTCTATGTGGGATCCCATCCCTCTCTCTCGTCTCATCCATCTCTATAAGTCTATTTGGGATCCCCCATCCCTCTCTCTCTCTCTCTCTCTCTCTCTCTCTCTCTCTCTCTCTCTCTCTCTCTCTCTCTCTCTCTCTCTCTCTCATCTCATCTCTCTCTCATCTCATCTCTATAAGTCTATTTGGGATCCCATCCGTCTCCCTCCTCATCTCATCTCTCTAAGCTCTCACAACAGAACGTACAGCAGTACTTCCACTTCTACCGAGTCCTTTCACATTTACCCACAGTAACGGCTCTGCATACTGTACCATAGCGTAAATTACCACAACTACTTGACTTGACTTGTACATACGTACTATGGGCAACTCACGGTATCGTCCCGGGTACGTACTGCACCGCCGTGGGACTGCACCCCGTGTCCTCTTGCCGTACCTCTACCGTGTCCTCTACCGTACCGTACCGTGCCTACCGTGCCTACCGTGCCTACCGTGCCTACCGTGCGTACGTTACATCCCCATCGGATCGTAGCGATCGACGGTGGGTTTTCCTACTTACGAGTACATGGCCATGTCGACAGAGGTTCCCTCTCTCTCTGTGTGTGTCACTTTATCGGTCTGTCGGCAAGCTGTATGTTAGGCAAGCTGTCTGGAAGCAGGCAAGCCGTCTCGAGTGTCTTGTGTTGAAAGTAGGAGTGATGTGGAGAGTGATGGCGAGTGATGTAGAGGGAATGAAGGCAAGTGATGAGAAGTGATGGCAAGTGAAGCGATAAGAGGTCGTGGCAGATGAAGTAACGTCAAGTGATCTTGATAGTCTAGATACAAGTACACAGGAGAGATATGAATACAAGTGTTCGATGTCGAGATCCTTTGTTGACATCTTCCGTTGAGACCCTCTGTCGAGATCAGCTGGAGCAAAGGTCAGGAAGAGGAAGAGGAAGAAGAAAACGAGCGCTAAAATGCTGCATCAAAAGAAGCCAATCCAACGTGCCGGCCACAAGGAATCAGGCAAGTATCCTTGAGTAGGCCACTCTCCACCTGCTCTGCACCTACTTTCCACTCTCTGGAGAGGGAAAAGGGACAGCTGAGGCCCCCGCGCCCACCCAACCAAACCCCCCTGCCCCAAACCTAAAACAGAGAGAATCGAGAATCGAGATGGACAAAAGGAAGCGAGGAAAGAAAAAGACATTGGAAAGGGACAGAAAAGAATGCAGGGGTGATGTGAGTGTCGCCGTATAGCACGTGCAATACAGTATAGAGGAAGAGAGATGGTGGACGGTGCGGTAATTGATGAGCGGGCGCGGACGGGGTACGTCAAAGAAGGGAGAGCGAAAAGGAACGAAAGGAGATGGAACCAGGCCTCCCACCGATCCTGACCCAAGAAAGAGAGAGACGAACGAAAGATGCGGACAAAGATTTCATGTCAAACACGTGCGTACTGTCGTGAGCGAGAAGAACAAGAACAGGGGAAAATGCCATGAAGATGAGCTGAAAGAGCTTTTCTATCGCATATGAGCACAGGATGAATGACAACGAGTGGAGAAGAAGAAGATGATGGTTCTTAGGTAACGATGGTTCCGTTGGCGGTCGAGGATTTGACGATGGAAGAGATGTTGGTGGTAGAGCTGATGGAGCTGGTCGGTGCAAAGTCATGGCGATGGCGAAGACGACGAGACAACAGACAAGGGCCTGACGGGCCTGACGGGCCTGACGGGCCTTTTGGCTGCGCTTTGCTGCAACGAGACGGAGAGAAAAAAAAGGTATGAGTGTGGGAGAGTGGAGCCGTACTCAAAGGGAGTAGGCCAACAGATGCAAAATCGAAGAGACAGATCCTCATGGAGCCGCGACCATCCCCGTAAAAGGCCCGTCAGAAGGATGGGCCGTGGCCGAGGACGACGTCGGCGTGGGATTGCGGCCCGATCCGGAGAGATCGCCCGACGGGCCGAGCGGCGATCGCATCTCCTCGCCCCACCGCAGACAGAGCTCGATGGCGCCGGCGACATTGAGGTTCGAGCCCGTGTCGGTCATGGCCAGCGCCTTGCGCGCCTGGGCCACGGGGAAGCCCATGCCCACCATCTGCCAGATGGCGCGGTCGACCGGGTCGACCACCTGCGACACCGGCTTCGGGACCAGGCTCTCGCCGATGACGCCCTGGCCGCGGGTGGACGCCATCTCCGAGATGCTGATCGACGAGTTCGTGCTGGGCGCGTCGGGCGGTGGCGACAAAGGCGCCTGTGTCCGCTCGGGGCGGGCATTGGGATGCTGACCGTGGGCGGGCCCGCTCGGGCTGGACGCCGAGTCGTAGCGACCCGCGATGTTGGTCTCGATGCGCTCCTGGTAGACCCGGGTCGCAGCGTCCTTGAAGAAGGTCGAGTAGGACGTGCCGGGAGCGGCGGGCGCCCACGCCGTCCAGCCGTTGTCGGCCGCCACCGCGAACCCTTGCGGGCCCGCTTGATCGGACGGAGTGGCGAGGTCGAGGATGATCGACGGGCCGAGCGTCAAGAGGTACGAGACCCACTCTTCTGCACCGGCGTGTTAGTGGGTGTTGCCGAACAAACAAGGAACAGTCGTCCCTTCCGCAAGGAGATGGTGCCAATCGGAAGCTGTCACTCCTCAAGGAAAGTGAGAAAACTCACCGAGCACGGAGGCTTCCTCATCGTCGTCCGCCACGTCGACGCCGTCGTAGATGCCGTACTGCCGCGCCAGCTGGGTCCGGCCGTGGAAGCCGCGCACGAGCACGCCGAGACAGGTCCAGATCTCGAGCATGTCCCAGAGATTGTCGGCCGAGAGACCGTCGCCGTTGCCTCGACCGAACGGCCCTTGCATGCTTGCGGGAGTCGCGTCGTCCGCCTCCTCGGCGTCTCTACCGCCTCGCAGCCAGTTCATCTGGGCGTCGCGGTCGTCGGTGCGACAGGTGCTGTCGCCGAACATCTTGCAGAAGGTCCAGACGCGCCAGAACGCGTCGTCGAGCTCCAAGGCCCGCTGCTCGTCGTCTTCGCCGGCGAGGGCCAAGATCGTCTCGGGCCGCAGGAAGCCGCGGCACCGAGCGAGGATCAGCGACTTGAGCGCCACCATCGTGTACATGTCGCGCGTGTAGTCCCGCAGGTACGCCGCTGGGGCCGAAGCCGGGCCCGATCGGCCAAAGTTGTGGTCGTCGCCGCTGAGATCCGGCGCCGACACCTCGCGCAGCTCCCACGCCGGGGCCGACATGCTCTTGAGCGCCTTCTTCATCAACGGAAGCTCGTGTTTCTTGAAGGTGCGATAGAAGCCGCGGCTCACGACGGCGGCCGAGAAGAGGTCCTGCAGGCTCTCGAGCCCCTGTAGGATTTTCAGAATGATCGTCTCGGCCGCCTTGGCGTTGATGTTGCGCTCGACGGCCTGGGCCACGGCGGCACGTCGCCGCTGCGCCGCGTACTCTTCGGACGACGGCATGTTGAGGTACCAATCGGGGATGTCCGACACGGCGAGTGAGATGATCGAGGTGACCGCCGAGGAACGGCGCCCTCGACGCTCGAAATGGGTCTGAACGCCGACGCTGCCGCTGCCGCTGCCGCTGCCGCTGCCGCCGCAGTCGTCGCCACCGTTGCCGTTGTAGATTCTGTCGACGTTGCTGGCATTGCTGTCGTCGGTGCTGTTGTCAGTGCTGTTGACGTCAATGACGCTGTTGCCGTCGACGTTGCTTCTGGCGTTGCCGTTGTCGGTGCTGTCAAAGTTGCTTTCGGCGTTGCTGCTGTCAATGCCGTTGACGTTGTTGACGCCGTTGCTGTCAACGCTGCTCCTGGCGTTTTTTTTGTCGTCAGTGCCGTTGACGTTACTGTCGACATTGCTGTCGTCGGTGCTATTGTCGGTGCTGTTGACTTCAGTGACGACGCTGCTGTCGACTTTGCTGTTGGCGCTGCTGCTGCTGCTGCTGTCCTTGTTGCCCTTGCTGTCGGCATCGCCGTCGGCTTTGCCGTAGCCGCCGCTCTCGACGTTGCTCTTGTTGCCATGGACTGCTTCGTCTGGGTTCCTGTCCAGACTGACGTGCGAGTCCTTCCGGGACTGCCTCTCCGGAACCTCGAAGGCGTCGTTCAGGCTTGACCGGACCGGGAACTGCGTCCCTCTGGGCGATGTCGACCCCGGCGACAGCGGCAGCGCCGTCGATGAAGCGTACGGCGAGTGCGCATAGATGCTGCGATCGCTGGACGCGTAGTCCTTCAGGGCCTCTTCCATGCCGAGATGCGTCACGGACTCGCTCGCGCTGTAGTTCGTCCGGATCGAGGCCGGCGTCGACGGTCGGTCCACGCTGGACCTGATCGGCAACAGCAGCGACGTCTGCGACGACGCGGCGCTGTCGTCCGGAATCGTCGAGAGCCGGGTCTTGTCCTGCGCGCGCCTTCGGAGGGCTCGCGTCGTCCACTTTCGACCACTGTCGACGATCGAGCTCCGCTTCTGCTGCTGCTGCTGCTGCTGCTGCTGCGGCGGCGGCGGCGGCGGCGGCCGCCGCCGCTGCTTCTTCTCCCGGACAGGAGACGGCAACGGCGAGTCTGCCGAGTCTGCCGAGCCAGGCGACTTCGCGTTCTTGCGTCCCTGCTGCTGAGACCTGGTCGGCTCGACCACGTGGATCTTGGGCGTCGGCGGCGGCGGTCGACTCGGGTTCATCCGCATCGGACCGCGCGAGATCTGCAGCGGCCCGCTCATGCCGGGCAGGTCGTCCCATCGGAACACGTCGGGCTCGTTCATCTTGGACAGGTGCGCCTCGAGCGCCTGCTCGGCCTGCTGCAGCGACGCCGGCTCGTGCTTCGGGCTCGAGCGGCGGAAGGCCTGGTCGATGGAGTCGAGGTCGCTGGACGAGTACTTGCTCTTGAGAGACGAGGCCGAGACCGGCGTGCCCGGGCTCTTGAGCGAGCTCGGCGAGGGAGACGGCAGGGGCCGCGACGTCGGCAGCAGCACGGGGCTTCGCGTCGCCGACAGCATGAGCGGGGCCGGCGCGATGCCCATGGGCTCCGGCGGCAGCGGCTTGTTGGCGAGGTCCTTTATCGATATCCTCGTCCGCAGCGGCGTCGGGCTCCTGGACCTCCGGGCCCGATCGACGGCGGACGGCGCGTCGAGGGACACGGCGCTCGCGCTGGGACTCGGGATCGGGCGAGGCTTCGTCGTCGCCGCGCCGGGCCCGTCGGCCGCGACGCTGGACACCGAGGTACGTCTGCTCTCGATGGACGAACGATCCTCGTCGACGGTCTCGTCGGTCGAGACCGAGGCCGCAGACATGGACGCCGTCATAGGCGCGGGCGACTCCGTGCGCCTCTCCAAGCCCAGGCCACGCAGGCCCGGCCCCGCTCCGGCGGGCGTGCCGGGCCGCGGGGGCGACAGCGTCGAGCGCACGAGCGGGCTGCTCGAGCCGTCGGTGCTCGAGCTCGTCCGTGGCCGACTCCAGGACGAGGCGCACATCGCAAGCTCGGATTTGTCGTCGTGTCTCTCCGAGCAGGAGCGCTGAGGGTTGTAGGCGTGCGACGACGGGGGATGAGATCGGGGGATGAACACCTGGATGTTGGGCCGACGAGAGCGGCGATCTAGCTGCGTCGGGATCTCGGTCGACGAGCGGCCCACGGCGGCGGCGGCGGCGGCGGCGGCCTCGGACGAGCCGCGCCAACTTCCGGTCCGATCCATGGTCGGACGCTGTGAGGCTGAGGTCTGGGGCCGCGAAGGGGCCACGGTCGAGCTCGTCGCATCGACCCACCGCATATCGTCGCCGGCCAGCTCGATGACAGGGACGGGCGGTGGTGAGCGTAGAGGAGGTGAGGCGCACGAGAGCGTCAGGCCATGGTCGACGGACTTGCTGTGCGATTTGGGTAGCGGCACGGCCGCCGTCGGCGATGGGGTCGGCGCGCTCTCCTTGCGCAGCTTCTTGTTCGGGCTGGCAGATGTCCTGGACGGCGAGGACGCCGACGACGAAGACGACGAAGCTGACGACAAGAACCGCATCGCGAGCCGGTCGATAGGCCCAAACGCCGCGGCCGGTTCGTCAAGCAGGCGAAAGGTCTCTCAGGTCGACATCGAAGATGGCAGGCCTCGACCGATGCGGGAGGTGTATCGTTTACGTCAGAGGGTCCTTGGTCGACGAACACGAATGTTTGGGAAGATGGGCGTGAGAGAAGGAGGAGGGGCGCTCGATGAAAAAGAACGACATTCAACGTAGTGTCTGACTGACTGTCGGCTTAACCTGATGGAGGCATACTCCGTACGGGAGCCATGGTCAGCCTGCGCCCGATGTTTTTTAGGGGAGGGGGGTTAGTGACCACAGGGCTTTGTGGTGTTTTGAGGTGCGGCGCGGTGCGGCGGGGGATGGTTGCGCGGCCCGCCGTGGGGGAAGGGGGAGAGGGCCAAAGGAAGGTGGGAACCCACGAGGGGGCGGACCGTCGCACAACCCAGGAACAAGATCTCGAACCCACGATGCTCCTCTCTCTCCTTTCCCCTCCTCTCCCCTCCCTCTCATATCAGGGGGATCGAAGGAAGGAAAGATGGACCGAGGATCGAAAAGGAAAAAAAAGTTCAACTCTTACCGCGTCGCCAACCGACATTAATTCGACCTCGTGGCTCTAAAACCGGTACGTATGTACGTATGCACGAAAAGCGTGTAAGGCGATCCACAAGACGTAAGCAGGCAAAGATGAAGCTGTCTCAGGTCGGCGCAGCCGAAGGAGTCGAGTTCTCGTATGTCGCATCGGTCGCTTCTTCCGCCCTGCAACCGGGGGAACCCAGGCCTTCTTCGCCGACCAGAGGCAGCACGAGGTCGATCGCGGTCGATCTCGAGATGGTTGAAAAGCTCCCGAGTCGAAGCCGACACGACCGAGGCCGACTTCCAGCGACATCGGCCGGCCGAGGCAGCGTCACCGAGGCCGACGACGAGGGGCGCACAACACAGCAGGAGCACGCACGAAGCTGTCTGATGGCTCCGCGTACAGCGCTGCATCGGCGGACACACAATGTTGCTGGAGTTCGAGGGTGTAGCCTCGCGTGTATTTGCTTCCTCCACGTGACGACCGCATATCTCGGGGGGTTTTCTTGGCGATTCGTCGACCTCGAGATGCTCTCCTAGCGCCAGATTGGGGAGTCCAGCAGCACAGTACCAGCATCAGCAAGGGTGGAGCTTCCGGGGTGTAGAACTTGTGCGTGCAGCGCACTATGGCTCATCCGTCGCTCTTTCTTGCCGTCGCCTGACGACGGCCCCCCCTTGCCGCACACAGCCACAGCGGACGTGAGGGCTGCCAGTTGCAGTTCCTAGCGAGGAACGGCCCTGCAAGTTTATCCCAACCTCGCCCAGACGACCGCAGCACAGGACTTCCGCCGCGGGCGGCCATTCGGTCCAGGCCGGGACCGGCGATGGCAGCGTGGGTACTTCCGTACGTACTGTATAGGTACGGTGTGGGGGGCCCCAATTCCCGGATGCGACCTCTGCTAAAACTAAAGTTAGCTTAAGACATGACGCCAGACGGGGTGGTCGAAGAAGGAAGGAAGAAGGGCGGAAGAAGCAGCAGAAGAAGCGGAAGAAGAAGGTCGGAGCACGGGGACGACGACGACGGCGAAAACGGCAGAAGGATCGGCGAACGTACAGTGCGAATTGCCGTTGCGTCGAACCCGGACGGCTTTCTCCCGTCCTGGTTCGTAGGCGCCTTAAGCAACGGTCGAGCACCCCGGGGATTCGGAATTAGGCTGCGTGATCCTCTGCCGCTCCAGGTCGTGCTCAGTACGTTACGTACGTATGTACCTCGGTTCGATATAGAGTCTCCCGCCCCCAAGCTCTGTGCCGTTCGACCGTTGCTTCGACCCTGTTCGAGCTGCCGTGGAGGCGGTTGAAGATACCATACTGTAACTCCGGCGGCTTAGCCCTGTGGCGCAACCGAGGGCACAGCCTGGTCGTCACCCGATGTTCTTGCCCCTGCCTCGACATCAGCCGGCTATGCATTGGCGCTGCTTCATGTCGATGTGAAGGCGAGCCAATGCAGATGCACTGATGGTTCGCCTCGTATCGTGTCGTATGCATTTGCATTATCCGAAAGATTTCCGGAAGATAGACGTACGCGACGCTCTCCTCGATCCGCCGTCGATGTGATACGAGGCATTGGTGCAACACGACAGTGTACCCCGCCTGAAGATGCATACCCGTACCTACGTACTTCCGTACGGAGTACTTCCGTACGGAGTACTTCCGTACGGAGTACTTCCGTACGGTACGTTACGTAGCGGCACCGCAATCTGCCATTCTGGAAGACCTAATTCGCACCGTAGTTTGATTAGAGCCGCCACGCTGCTGAACAGCACTAATGGTAACTTACATAAGCCTGATAAGTTGGGGTCGTACACGGTGCTCGTACGTACGTGCGTACGTACTACTGTATCTCGTAGCTCCGAGTCAAGACCGGAGAGGGGCCCGTGGGCTCCAGCTGCTGGGTGATGCTCGGCTGCAGTAACCCTGACGGTAGTAGTCGGCGGACAGGGGAAAGCAAGCGACCGGAGAAGCAACGACGATGTGTTTCTTCTTCCTCTTCTTCTTCTTTCTCTTTCCTCTCTGCCGAGTCTGTCGTCCCGGCCTCTTCTCGGAGAAGGGAGAAGAAGAAACGGAGGAAGAAGAAAATTCCGAAAACAGAAGCTGAGAAGGGAACGAGATCAGAGCCCAATGATGCCGGATTCTGTGCTACTGGAGTAGCTTGAACTTCTGATGATTGAGGAGCTCAAGATAATCTTGTGTGCGGAAGTAGAAGCTACAGTACGTACCGGAAAGAACTTTCTCATTTCTGCGCACCGACCTTGACCGGCTGACTAACTGCTGACGAAGCCTGGCCGGGGCCAGGCCCTGGTGTACGGAAGTACGTACTCCGTACAAAGGCCTGCCATTGGCATGAACCCTCGAACCTCCTGTTCGTAAGCAGTCAAGATCCTCCGTAGGTGTAGCTCCGTACTCGTACAGTAGCACTCGTACCGGTGGTACGTAGCGGATGCCCACGATAGTGAGGCATCTTACGGCAAAGTTTTGGGTAGCAGATACCAGGAAGAGCTCTGTCATTTCTGCGGGCCGACCTCGGACTTATCAGGGTTGAAAAGGGCTTCCTCGCTACTTTAGCATGAGCCCACAAGTCCTGCCAGTATGTAGAGCAATTGTTGAGGCAATCTATCTCGGCACTTACGACATTCGCCTGATCGTGATGCGAACAGCAATCGGCTTGAGTCGGCCAAATCTCGGCTGCGGGACGTACTCGTATGTACAAGTACTCGTACGTAGGTACGTAACGTACTTCCGTACCTCCGTACGCTTACAAACTATTGCGTGACGTCATTTCCGCTGCGGCAAGCTCCGTCCTGGTCGTCGTGATCTTCTTCTCCCTCACTCGCCAGTCGCGTTCCGGGACCAGAAGAAAAAGCGTCGATAGCAGACAGAGCGCGGAGCATGCCATGTCCACGGTACGGTAGTACAGTACGATACCGTAGCGATCTCGAGTTCTCGCCAACGACGCTTGCCTGATTGATGTCTTGCCCTCGGTGCCTCAAGCGTTGACCGTCTTAGCAAAGCGTCGCGGGCAGATCGAATCTCTCTTGCAGGAAAGAGGCTTGGTTTGATGGAGCTAGCGTGTCTGGCTGTCATCTGACATCACGGTCCACACCCATCGGATGCGACGCACCGATGGAGGCAGCGCTGAGCCCTCGACCTGTCGCACAGCATAGAGCTGCCGATGGAGGCCGCGTCGGTCGTCCGACGCCGCGTGTTGGGTCGGCTTGGCCTGGCTTGGCCGTCGAGAGCCCGGCTCCTTCGAGCTCCAACGTACCAGGGTAGCTGCTCCGACCTCGTGGCGTCGGCCGCCGCTCCGAGCCAGAGTCCCCGGTCATTGTAGATCACGCGCTGGACGCCAACCTTAAGCCGTACTCCTCACGACACGCCAACGGGTGCCCAGCCCCGCCAGCCCACTCGACGATACGCCGTTGAGACCAGGCGCTCTTCCAGGTCGTGCTGGAAAGACTCCACGTGGATTGGCGACGACCGCCGATCCCTTTGCTTGGTCCGTAGCGAGGACCCTTCCTTCGCCGATGGACGCCGGTAGTCCATGCTGACGTGCCAGCCTCGCCAACGGAGACTCGTATCTTGTTTGAAGAGGCGGGGGTATGTACCCTCGTACTGTACATGCCGGTACGTACGTATGTACCGTACGTACGCAACTTGGAGCAGAAAATACCGCAGTGGCCCGTCGACGCTGCCACATGTTTCGAGATGCCGCGAAACATCTCTTGCGTGCCATGTGGTCGGCCTTGACGAGAGCGTACCGATGGCAGGCTGTCGTAGGTGGGGTGGATGGTTACATGGCATCGTGAAACTGTCGAGTCTGCTTTCTGTAACCGGACACGCCACCGTAGAAACGCGGCGGCGATCCGAACGATCTTGGGGCCTGGAGCTTGCTCGCCCCGGTCCCGTGGGGTCTCGCTTCTCACCGCCATCGAGGCTCGGTTTCTCACCGACCGCGTGTCCAGATCGCCAAGCTTGTTTCTCGACGGCATGCTCGCGCCGATGTGGGCTGCGAAGCCAAAGTCAAGAAGCGTTCGTCCTAGGATGTTTGAATCGGTCCCGTGGCAGGTGCTATCTCCTTCCCAACACCGGCGCCCACACCAAGCTCAAGTCCGGCCCGACATGAGCCAGAAAGGGACCTTGTGGGCCGAGAACCTGTGCCCTTCGATTTCAGCGACCGGTGGGTTGCTGTGCAAAAAGTTGTGCCGCCAACCGTGGCACGCATTCAACCAAAGGGTGCCTCGTCCGTCAGCCACCCCGAGGCCCTCCACCTGCTGCAACGGTGTTGGTAGGGTATCCAAGGGCGCTTCCGCGGACACATGCTGTATCATTACAAGTTTCACAACTTGTAACCGGATTCTCTATCCGGTTGTCATACGGACGGTGGGGATACCGCTATATGAGACTGTGACGCGGAGTTCCCATCGCCAGCCGGAGGTTTTTGGCACATGCCTATTCGGGCAGCGGCCAACGCGGCCTCGGCCGACTTTGCTGCAGATTGCATCATCTCTCGATATGCAGCAGCAGTTTGAACTATCGTGAGGTGGTGTCGTCGACGCTCACCTGGACCATCTTTCCTGCGAGTGTGTCTGGAAGGACGACGAATCTCTCGGCCGGCCGAAGTAGATGTGCTGCGGGGCCCGCTCCCCTGACCGTGGCATACGTATACTCGCCACCGACGACGTAAATCATCTCTGAAGCCGTCCGGGCTGAACACTTCTTGAAGCAATGGCAACCAACCTCGCCCTCTCCGCTTTTGTGGAGCTACGATGGCTTCCTTTCGTGGGCTTGCTTCTTCCCGCAGTGCACACCGGCATTTCCATCTCGGCCCGAAGCACCGACAACAGTCGTTTGCTTTTCTGCTGGTGAGCTTTACAAATCAAAACGCATCCACCGTCGAGGGTGCTTGTCCGCGAACTTCCCTTGACCGGAGAGACGGAAGTGCGAGCCAACGAGGATCATCTTTCGGACAAGATGGCCAGCAGACGATCGTTGAAAGGAAGAACGCGTCTCGTCCTCTTCGGCGGCGTATTGCACGTCTGTCTCCCTGACTAGAGGCACTTGTGCGTCTGTGTTTGCTTCGTTCGGCCGTCTCTTTCGCTCGTAGTCCCCGTCAGCGTCCGGCTTGTCGGGCGAGTGCTGTGAAGAACCCTGGCCGGTGAGTTGATCAGACAACCCGGCCAGTGTAGGGTCTGACATCCTAATCCCATTCCACTGCTCGTCTGCTCGAGGCTTTTACCATACTGTAAAGCAGAGGGTTCCAGAGAATGACATGTAAAAGGACTGGTATGGCGGTGGCAAGTGCCTGCATTCACGCAGATGAACCTCCCTCCCCATCCGGTGTCGGGAACGGGTTCTTCATGGCCAGAATGTTTGCTGTCATCATGTATGACTACCGGTGCAGGTCTACCGTTAGCCTGACTCCATTGATCTTTGGTCGTGTCGACAGACACCCTCCAGACAGATAGCTGATGAATTGTCATGGATGATTCGGTTCATCTTTCAACGCTATCGTCCCGGCCAATTCCCTTATATCCATCAACCAAGCTGATCAAGTAGACAAAGTCAGCTAACTTGCTCCTCCTCCTGCTGACCATTCCCCCCTCGGCCTTTCTCCTGGAGATATGCTGGGAGATGGGATGAGCTGGCTGAGTTTAGACATGTCGTCGTCA
Source organism: Lichina pygmaea (assembly GCA_963422465.1). Classification (NCBI taxonomy): domain Eukaryota; kingdom Fungi; phylum Ascomycota; class Lichinomycetes; order Lichinales; family Lichinaceae; genus Lichina; species Lichina pygmaea. The sequence goes on along the minus strand of OY730175.1, from coordinate 1,248,690 downwards.
GCAACAAATGTTCGCTGTATTCTTTCTCAAAGTAGGATGAGGGGACGGAAGAGCATAATTCCTGTGAATCCCAGCGGTATGCTTCAAAGCTCTCGGCGCTCGCAGTGACCAGGTAACTCGATAGACAGAGCTCCAGGCCACAGCAACCTCTGAAGCGACATAAGCCCTCGTATCATGGTCGAAGAGCCCCAAAAGTGATATCTCTCTCGACATGCTGCCCAGCACATCTCCGAGCAAAGTATCGTTCCCCCAAGTACGGAGTATGTAAGCACCAGATCGTCCTCTGATTGAGTTGACATCAAAACCAGAAGATTTCCATTGCATCTCAAAAGTTGTATCAGGGCCCGTCTGCCTTTGGGTCTGACCCTTGCCGGGTCCTAGGACAGGCTCGCAGACATTGCAACAAGTCTCGAGCGGGGACGGTGGCAAAGACCTGACCCTCGTCATCGACGCCGACGCTCAGGACGACCTCGTCGTCCAAGGACCCCGTGTTCTTCCACATCGCCTCGTCGCCCTTCCGGCCCCACGCGTACGCGATGCTGACGGTGTAGGTGAAGTAGGCCCAGCGTGCCCTCCCTTGTCCGAGCGCTTCGGGGTCGTCGTCCCAGTTCTCCGCCGCCGACCACCCGGACGCGGTCTCGTTGGCCAGGAGTAGCGGGTGCTGGCTGATGCCGAGCATGCGGAAGGGAGGGGCCCCGGCCCAGACGATGACGTATCGCTCGTAGCGCAGCGGCAGCCGCAGGCTGTTCGAATACTTCCGATGGACGATCGCGAAGAAGACCGTGTTGTCGGCGTTCGACCTGCAGTGAGGATCGCTCCGCTCGCAGAGGACGAGGCGAAGGGAATTGGTGGCCTGATGCCATCTCGGCCTGTCGTGCGGAGAAGGCTCGGCGAGACAGGGAATCTCCTCCGGATCGGTCAGGTTGGTCGTGGTGAAGCCGCCGCCCACCAGCTTGGCGAAGGCGCGGCCGTGCTGCGGCGAGATCTCATACTGGACGTACGATTCGTCCTCGTCGAAGAACATCATCCAGTTCTTCTCCATCGCGGACCGGTCACGAGCCGGATTTCGAGTCAGCTCCGTAAGATGCGGAAAGGACGTGAGCGGTCCCAACGACGGCCTTGTCGGAGACGACGCAAGCAGTTCGCCGAGGCGTGGATGGAGTGCACGGAGATCGACGACCCACAGCCCGAAGCATGCGTACCGCGACCTGATGAGGTGGTCATGTCAGCCTTCGAGCCTCGAACGGACGATGCTGGGCACCGACTGCGTATTGACCATCATGAGGGGCTCCCCTCGACCGCTCCAGAAGATGCGCGGGTCGTGGAAACCCGGAATGTCGACATGTCCGCCGAACTTGCCCTCGCAATGCGCGGCCGGCGTCGGAGGGACATTGAGCGTGAGAGGCGCGGTGACGCATCTCATGCCGCCAGCTGGCCCGAGGCGAGCGACGTCGTCCGCCGTGCATCGTACCTCGCCCTCGGCCCGGCCGTCGTCGCTACCGACGTAGCACGCCACGGCCTCGCAGAGCACGTTCTGCTGGTGGAAGCCGTCCGTGACTATGCGCGCCACGACGAGGTACTGGGCCGGGGACCGGTGGGGCAGCGAGATGACCGTCGGGTTCCAAAAGTCTCGAGCGTCGTCTTCGCGAGAGCCGCGGAGTGCCATGGAGATGTTCCGGACCATCTGAGGAAGGCGGACGTGGCCGGTGATTCGATTGGGCTGCGTCGGACATCTGAAGAGGTCCTGCAGATGAGGATGGAGCTGCGGCTGGTCCCATGCTGAGTACGTTGGAAGACTTCCGCTCTCACGACCATCAACGGATCTCTTGACGTCTGTGACGTCGAGGTCCTTCCAGGGGAGCGGTCCGGTCGTTGACGTGCGCGGAAATCGAGGGCTGAGGGACGCTATCGGGACACGGATGCCCGTCGACGGCTGATCGGGAAGGGGGAAATGGTCGGATGGTGGCGTGCTCGGCGCCCGCAGCCTGGCCTTGTAGAATGTAGTGATTGCCAAGGTGATCAAGATTGGTAGTAAGAGCCGTGGAGGAGAGGGTATGGACATCATCTTTGGCAGGGCCGCACGGTCGATGAGACTGGATTTTAAGGTCGAATAGAAACGTGGACACCGAGGATCTAGCTCGTCGTTTGCACGGGGCGTGATCGAGGTGGGAAGAAAAGATGAATCCGCTGTTGTATGCATGGAACGGCCAGCGTAAAATCGTAGCCCTGCCCCAAAGCCAGACACGAGGCTTCGAGGCGCGCTCTACTGATGCATCGGAATATCTATGGGCTATATGCCTATCGACGGCTCATCTCATCCCGCCGCAAACAGTCGTGTTGTTTGCCGTGGCCACGGTCGATGCAACGGTTCGGTTCGGCCGGCGTTTGCCAGGCCAAGTTAACAACGAGACAAGAAGAAAGCGAAACGAATGTTTCTCGTGGGGGGGGGGGGGATGGCCTCCAGATATCGTCTTCGATATCTCGTACAGACTCCGGATACGGCACGACTGGCAGACCGACGGGGATGGTCCGGGCTCATGGACCATCGGGGAATGAAGGATGACGCAGGTCGAGGAGCAAAGCGTGCTCCTGGTATGGCCGTGGAGCTGAGGACGACTGCAACGAGCGGAATTCGTACGCGACGCTCGTCTTCGGCTGCTCAGTTGGCACGGTCGTGCGATCTCGAGAGGAGTGGCTCGTTCTCCCGCGCTGACCCGGACGCGAAGTCCCGAGCTTGGGTGCCGTTGCGGTCGGTCTTGTCGTCGCCTCCTTCCTCGTCCCCGTCCCCGTTCCCGTCCTCGTCGTCATCTTCTAGCTCGGCCTCGAGCGCCGGGTTCCTGACGCCCAAGCTGATGAGAAACCCGATGAAGGCCGCACCTCCAAAGACACCCCAGGCAAGCAGTTCGCCCTTGGGTCTGATGTTGGTGGCGATGGAGAAGAGCGCACCGCTGACGAACGGCGCGGTAGCACGGCCTGCGGCAGCCAGCGTCTGTGCCAGTCCGTTGAGCGTCCCCAGCACGTTGTGGTTGGGTGCCGAGTTGGTAATCTAATATCGATCGAGATCTGAGCCACATCGGAGCCACACGACAGAGATGGTCGGGCGAGGGGATTGAAGAAAGAACGGGGTCCATAATTACCATCAGCAGCACGCTGGTCAGTCCGCCTATCGTCGCGATCGTCTTGATCAGGAGAATGATTCCCAGCTCGGCCCACATGAACACGGTCCCCCTCTGCCACATAGTCGTGGCTCCGTGATAGGTGTCCTTGTAGCCCACAAAAGGCATTGCGAAGAAGGCGACGGTGAAGCCGGCAAAGGCAACGCGGTAGGTGCCGCGGTTGCCCAGGGCATCTCGAAATCGCCCAAAGATACCCAACTGGAAGAGGATGGTGACGACGCCGGCGAAGGCGAGGGAGATGCCGATTACACCGGGCGAGAGACCTCGGCCAGTCGGCGGCAGCGACGACGCAAAGATAGGATAGAGCGACATGTACGCGACGTTGCAGAGCTGAAAGATGAGATACGACACCAGGAGGAGAACGGTGTCCTTGTTGAGGACGTCCTTCGAGTCGATCTCGGCGCGCTGATGAGGAAACAAGGCCGGCATCGCCGCCAGCGAGTCTTGAGTCGACGCGTTCGACATGACGTCCTCAGCGTCCACCTCATCGCTGTCGGCAACGAGACTCGGACGCCGACGGTTATGATGATGACGGTGAGCACCGGGTAGGTCCACATGGAGAATCCTAGAGGCCTTTACGCTGCAGGTACGCCAGCACCACGTAAACAGGATCCGGAGCCTCTGGCTCAGCGGAGGCAGATTTCGTACGTGCTCTAGCGTCTCGTCGAGATAGAAGATGGTGACCAGCGCGTCGATCAGCAATATGGCGGCCGAGATCAGGTTCGGCAGGAGGTAGGGATACCTGACGCTCGGCGTTCCATCCGGACGGGGCGCTGCCACCAGCAACCCTCCGGTGATCGGACCGCTGATAGCGCCGACGCCGTAGACGACCGGTAGCCACATGAACGCCCTCGACTGGTTGCTCCTGTCCGTGATCTCGCCCAAGCAGGTTGGAACGACCGCCTGGTTGCCGTTGGTCAAGCCCATCAGCGCTTGCACCAAGATGGCCTGCCAGAGGGTCTTGCAAAAGCCAAAGGCCATGAAGCAGCCGGCCGTGAGCAGCGTGCCGAACACGATAACCGGCTTGCGGCCGACGCGATCGGAGAGCCAGCCCCAGAAGAAGCCCGTGACCAACTGTGCCAGGGCGAAGGCTGACGCGATGGTTCCGACGTCCAACCCGACCCGCGACGGGTTCACGGATGGGAAGGTCGAGGCCATCTCTGGAAGGTACGGGCTGACCGAGTTCAGAGCCGTCTGCTCGGCCAGCGATATGAAGGCCAACACGATGAGCTGTCTCGTCGGAAGCGGTGATCCATTATTCGAGCCATCTTGACCATCGTCCGCTTGGCCGGCAGATCCACCGACTCGCGCTTCCGCGGTCGTGGAGTGCACCAGTGGCGGACGGCCTCGCGAGGTAGGCGGCTGAACGGGAAAGGTATGGTATTGGAGCGTCGACGCTCGCCTCCAGTTGCTTCCCGTCGTCGAGAGCTGTGGACGCTTCATGTCTGCGCCGGTGCTACCACGACGACCCAATCGTCAGGTAGCAGACTGGATGGGTCAATAGGGAGGTAGATGGGAGGATGGGCGGACGGGCCCCAGACGTGCCGGAGCTATTCCCTGAATAACCCGTTAGCGGCGATGTTTGCCTGCAGATCTCAAAGAGATCGAGGACTGACTGCCTTACCTTGGTGGAGTGATTCGACGATGGACGTTCAGCGCCATCGACGTTGCCACAGAACACTGACCGGAGTCTACTGGACGTCGTCTTTTACCGCTCACCGGTACAGATCCTGCACTGGTAGCCTAATGACCCCACGTACTGTACGTACGTAACATACTGTACATGTTCGGGAAAGAGGCCAATCGAGATCACGTGATACTCAAATGATAAGATGGAGCCGACAAAGATCTCATCGAGCGCCATGAATACGTACGCGACCTGACAGACTTTTGTCGTAGGCTTAGACTGAGAAAGACACTGTTCAAGTTGATGAGACAAGTGAAGTACTTTAGTTGCGGGCGGCAGCAACATGGTACATACTATCATGAAAAGACCTTTGACAAATCCTCCCTTTCATCCGCACGCATTGTCATATACAATGAGAAGTGATAAGTAGTTACTGCGAGCTCCCGTGGGGCCCCTGGAGACTTGCCCCCACCCCGCCCTGCCACGTCCGCTTTCCCCTCGCGTGGTCTACTCGTGAACCTCGTTCTGTATGAAGGTACGTATGTACGACGACCCCTTCTAGACTCTTACCCATTTATTGGTTCAGTTGATGATGTAATTGGAAACCGTTCCTTGGGACCGGACCGGACCGAACCGAACGAACAGGGGGACGCAGGTGAGAGTACACGTATGTACTTATATAGAAGTCATGAGTATGTTGAGACAGAAGTACTTACTGGTACGCCTGTGGATGACCCATAGTAAATACGTAACGTACTGTACTGTACCGAGTGGGGAGCGAAGCCTTTACTTGTGTACTTATGAAGTACCCTACTCGATCCCATACTCGTACTCGTACCTACTTGTATTGGTACTTGAACTTGAAGCGCTCTGTCTACACAGGTAAGGGTACGTACCAATAGATACTTACGAGTACTTGTCGAGAGAGAGCGGGTAGCTGACTAAATTACCTAAAGTGGATGACTAAGGTGATGTGCTATTGCTGTACCTCCGTGGGTTACCACGGATACCTACGTCACAGTACGTACGTACGTACGTTACGTACTGTACATACAGTACTGTGATCTTGAACGCATGATAGCGCTGCTTCGCGCGTGAGCTTTACAGTCAGCAGATAGTCCAGCCTCGGACTCCCCCTCAGTCTCAGCTCTTATGTACTCAGTACAAGGTACAGTACTGTACCGTACTGTACAGCATGGAGTTGGAGCCTTCAGCCCGATCGTCGATGGTCCCTTTGGTACCTTGCAGCAAAGAAGACCACCGGAGACGCCCTGGTCGCCGAGCGGAAGCTAGTCCAAGGAGGCAGCAAGCAGCGTTGGCATTACTGGGCCTGACATCTCGTCCGATCATCTGCATCGAGAGCGAAGCTATCGCAAGCAAGACGTGGCAATGAGCGAGACTAGGATGACCACAGGCGAGGAATCAAGGGGTAATTCTCAAGATCCCTGTCTCCTGGTGCGCGTCAGCAATTCAGTCTTCATCCCTGCTGAACGGGGCAGGATTAAAAGTCCTGCTCGATCCGAAACAGAGCCTTCAGTTTCCGCTCCCTTTCGTCCTCCCAGACCTGCTCGAACGCGGCCGAGACAGGGTCGAACACGCTCCCTTCGTACACTTCCGGTGGCAGGAAGGGGCACTGGTCCGGGTCGAGGGCAAGATATCTACAGATGTGTAGATGCAGGTAGATAGCGACGCGTCGGTTGCCCCGTTGGGTGAGCCGCCATCTCGGCGGAACCACGCTGTGGTCGAGATCGAAGTCTCGGTATCCGGACTCGGTGTCCTGCGTGTTGAGCCAGCCGGTCGTGTCGAGCCAGAAAACGGAGGTCTCACCGTCGGCTCGCAACCGGTTGACGGCGCCTTGACCGGCGTGCTCGAATTCGCCTCTCAGCGGTCTCATGAGGAAGATGGGCATGTGTCCATATCCACGGCCGTGTGAAGCAGGCTCTGAAGCAAGGCCCGCCCTGCTAGCACGGTCCCGGCCGCTCAGGGTCCCCAGCCGTCGGATGGCTTTGACAAACTCGACGTAGGCGTCCTCAAAGCGTTCAAAGAGCCCCCATGCCGTCTGATTGTAATCCGCTGCGTGGATCTGGACGGATCGGAAGTCCGCAGCGCCCAGGCTGAGGATCTAGCTGGGCGATTAGCCGACGTACTAGGCAGGGCTGAGACAAATGGACGCACCGTTACGCTAGGAGCACGCTCTCGGAACGTCCACGGATGCTCATAGTGAATTGTTCCTGGAGGGCCGCTACAAAGCCAGATCAGCCGTGAGAAAATGCGTCTGTGCCTTGTCAGAGGTTAAGGTGTCCTACGTGCGGAAGAAAAGGTTGCCGATGCCAGCGGGCTCTCCCGCGCCGCCTATGCAGTGTTGCACGAGACACATACCGTCCAGCCCCAATACGCTGTGGTCGGCTCCGAACATCTCTCCGACGAAAGACGCCCATCCCATGACCCCACTCAGCAGGTTGTGCGCGTCGTCAGTGGCGTTGTCAAGACTCGCAGGACCAGCGATGCCTGAGCCATGAGCATCGGTGACGACGAGGAGTGTGTGCTTCCTCCCGTCACGGCCCACCCTGGCGTCCCACATGCTCCCAACATCGGGTTCGTGCAGCATCGAGCTCGCGTGGCTTCGCAACGCCCCGGCCAGGGATCCCCGCCAACCGTGGCCGTGTGTGCTTCCCACTTCGTTCTGCGTCTCCATTCCGCCCTTTTGACTCCCCGCGCCTTCTGCGAGTGGTGAGCCGTCAACGCCAAGCAGTTCGCCGCCCTTGTCGACCCATACGCCGTCGAGCTGGACGACGCCGCTTCCGCCATCATCGAGCATCGGCGCGGTGACACGAACGTGATGCGGCACGTTCGGGTCAAGGTCTTCAGACCTGATTGAGATCAACAATGTTGCGTTCGGCAGCAGGACGTACTCTTCATGGTCCACTCGTGCAATAAGAGACACCGGCGGGGCTCGGCTGCCGGACAAAGACGGTATGTGGTAAGACAGACGAGCCGGCTCCGCCGCGAGCTCAGCCGGCGATATCGCCGAGGTGACCGTCTCAGAGAGAGCTGGCCGCTCCCGCCTGTTCCGCAGAGAAAGAAGGAGGGACCTGGTCCCGTTGACCTTGATGTCAAAATAAACCCCTAGTTGAGTCCAACCGTGTCAGTCCCCCTGCCGTCTATGGTATGAAGAGACATGGGACAAGACAGACCCGGGAACGTGCCATCCTTGCCTAATCGATTGGGCGTTGCTGTCCATCGGCCCACGTACTGCAACTTTCCTTTCAGTCCGACGTCGCGACATACCCGCTCACGCGCTCGTCTGGGTATCGAACGGAAACCCACATGTATGGCGGGATGGCTGGCAGGATAGAGCTGCAGGTTCCCGGTGCCGTCAGGGCCGAGCATGGTCTGGGCCACCCTCGTCGATCCGAGAGCCGTCGCGTCGAAGCCGTACCAGCCGGACTGCGCACTCAGGTAGAGCAGTCCGACGACGACGAGCGTAGCCCATAAAATCTTGCTCGTCGAGAGCCTCCGCACTGAGGGTGCGCATCGACCCGTCATGGTCTTGGTATGTTATCGTGGCACGGAAGCGAACGTGGCGGTAGCCGCTCTCGGAGACTGCTGGCCGGCTGGCTCACGGGGTAAGAGGGCGTCGACGGACTCGGTGTTCTCGGAGAGCGGATCGCGGTAGGTTGGATCAGATAGGCCCGGGGATGCACTGGGGGCTTGTGCGATGGACAACTTTCTCTGCGCTTGGAGTTCGGCGCCTGCTGGCAAACTGAACTTGTGGATCTTGTTGAAGAAATGAACAAGGGATACTGGGCCACCATGAGGAGCGACGGGCGTGCCATAGGTGGTGGGCTTGACCACGACAGTGACGAGATGAAGACGTTTTCAAGAGACAGGGAATGGCTGTTGTATCGTGGAAGCAGGTACATCAGCAGATAGAAGAGCCACGGCATTATATCGTGCGAAGATACCGTCCAGATTGAAGGCATCTACCTGTAGAATGCACTATCTATCCACCGCCCATTTTCTAGCAGCACCTCAAGGACTCCCATCTTACGTACGCCGCCATTCCAATCCATCCTCCGAACGTATCCTTAGAAAGCTCGACAACGGAAACCAATTCAAAACCGTCGCGGACTCTTCGGTCACGAACGACATTCAGACTTCGGCGACCAGCGGCAAGTTTCTCGAACTGTGGCCTACGTGGATCTTGAATCGTCCCGTGGTCGGCATGACCCAGTTCTGATGGATGGTGCTCCAATAACTAAGATCCTTGCGGGTGAGGTGGAAGGTGATGATCTTACTCTCCGCCGGCCGTAGCTCGACCTTTTCAAACGCTCGTAGGACCCTTTCCGGAAAATGGACGGTCGAGGAAAGGTCGACAGCGTCGCTGCCTGGGGTAAGCGGTACTCCCTCGGGAAAAGAGACGTAGAGCTGCACGACTGCCTGACCGGTACGGGGGCCAGTGTTGGCGACTGTCACGTTCACTTCGGCGTGGGTGTCCCATAGACTGGGGTTTCCTCCTTCGTCCCCTCCAGCTGGCGACGGTGGGTGCGCTGGCTCGCTTTCGTGCGAGCGATGGCTCTCTCGAGGCTTGAGCTTCTTGGCCGCGTTTGGCTCCAGATAGGGGTAGATGTAATTGTGAAGCCTTCTGAACCCTTTCGGAAACGTGGTATCCTCGACGGGCGGAACGTGGTCGCTGTACGTTGGCGGTTTGTGACCGCTGGGGCGCGGCGTTGGGAAGGTCGACTTTGGTTTGACGAGCGCTGCAGAAACACGGGCGAGCTCAAAGGTCGTGTACGATAGCCCATAGCCAAACTCGTACCTGGGCTCGATACCATACTACGCATGTCAGTGCAAGTAAGGCAGCCTCCTGGCATGGGAGGGTCTGACCTTGTCAAAATATCTATAATCGACGTAGAGTCCCTCTGTGAAGTTCTGCTGCGGTATCGGTCCGTTTGGATAGTAAAGGATCTGCGCACCAGGTCCGTAATCTTCAATTCTCTTGCCTACCGTGTAGGGCAGTTTTCCGCTCGGGTTTACACGCCCGAACAGAATGTCGACCTGAGAAGATGAGTCTTCAGTCATGAAGAGGAGAGATGGGCAGCTCTTACGATGGCGTTTCCGCTCTCCTGGCCCGGCAGGTTGGCCAAGATGACTCCCTTGACCCCATTTATGTCGATCCAGTTTTCAACGACAACTGGCCCGATGGCATGCACGACCACGATGGTTGTGCCGTTGCCGCCACCACATCTCTTAGCGACGGTCTGAACAAGCTTGTCTCCCCCTTTCTGCAGGTACAAGTCATTTCGATCGCCTCGGATGCCGTTGTCGGCGAGGTAGCCTTCGCCCCCATCAGCGTTGACAAACGCCAGGCAGATATCTTGGTCATCAAGCAGCTTTTGATCCGATTGACGCAAATTGTTCGTCAACAGAGGAGTTAGGGCTGCCTTCGCTGGATCAATGGCACTTCGGATGGCATCCCACGGCGCAAGCAAGTATGAGAACTCTACCGCCCCACTTCCCCAGCCGCTGGCTAGCCTTTCGGCGAGTCAGTACAAGGTTCCGAGTTGTGCTTCTGATGGTGGGGGATACGTACGTGCCCTTGTTGCATCCGCGATCCGGACATGCATTGGGGTTGCCGCTGGAGCCAGCGTCTTCCCCGACGACAGCGATCCTGGCCTGCGACCTTGCTCCATCTCCATGCTCGCCTTGTAAAACCGAGGAAGATAGAGGAAGGACGCCACCCTTGTTCTCGACGACCACCGTGCCTTCGGTAGCGATCTTCCTGGCCAGCAGAGCATGAGAGGCGTTTGCTATACCCCGTACGTCGATGAATCTGTTGACGACCGCGGTCTCGTTGTCGTCACTCCCAGGGTACAGAAGCCCCACTTCTTCGTCGGTAAACGAGGAGAAATTGGGACCACCGTCTCCGTCTGGAGCTGGTGGCGGCCGTCGACTGGTATCATCTTGACCAACTTTGTACCAGGCGGCCACGATACGGGTAACCATATCGTCAACGCGTGGCAGAGGTACGGAGCCATTTAGCACTGCTCGAGTCAGCTGGGAGCCCCATAGAGATTCTCCGTTCATCCAACGCAACCCGTCGCCTGGCATATTCAAGTCTCTAGTGGGGATCAGCTCCGTTGCGAGCCATTGAGGCCTCGCGACTTACAGCCCGGCCAGAGCGTGCGACACGCCGCCACGGACAGCGAGCCAATCGCTGACCACGAAGCCCTGAAACCCCAGTTCATCTTTCAGAATTCCATTCAGGAGCTTGCTATTCCCGCATGCGTAGCTGAAGCCGGGTCAGCCATCGGTACTTTGGAGTCGCAACCAGGCTGTAGCTCACGAATTGTTCACCATCTGATAGGAGCACATGACCGCGCCCACATGTTGTCGGATGCTCTCGGCAAACGGCCAAAGGTACAGCTCGTGCAGCGTCCTGTCGTCGATATTGGAGGACATCGCATTGGGCAGGCCCCACTCGAGGGCCCGCCTGAAGTGTTCCTGTTCATTTCCTATATAATGTTTCGCTATCGCACATTCAGCCGCACGAGCTTCGGGACTCGAGCAAAGACCGCGCTCACCGGTGGCAATGACACCAGCGTCTTGAATACCCCTGATGGTCTCGGATGCGCCGATCGCTTGCAGCACAGGGTCGGCCCCGAAACCTACCTGAGGTCAGCAACATCAGGACATCGGGCGATGGGGCCTATGCCTACCTTCCCAATTTCTACCGCCGGCGGGGTGCCTCCCCAACGGACCCATTGCAGGGCCGAGCAGGATGTTGACGCCCTTGAGACGGGCCTCCGTTCCATGTGCTCGACCCCTCTGATACATGAGCCGTCTGTTCCAGGTGGCACCTGTGGTGATTCCGGCTGGGAAAGCGGTGATGTGGTCCGCAAGTCGAATACCTAGAGGCCCGTCTTGAAGACATAGCGAGGGGAAACCAACGCTATGAACCGGACCTAGATCTGATCAGGTCCTGCTCTACCCAGGTAAATAGATTGTGACAGCGCGACGGCTTGCTTACCGGTATTTCCCACACACATGCCCATCATCCAGCCCGTACCACTAACGATACATCTTTGTTAGCCATTGTACAACGAAGTCTTGTTGCTCGGCCTTACGTCGTGATGTTGACTTTCTCCACCAACGTCATCCGGCTGACCAATTCAGAAGCTTTGTGGTATGCATCTTCCCAGTCGCCCGCAGTGCCGCCTCGGGCTGATCGACCACGCTTCAGTGACCGCAACACGACCCGCAGACTAATATGCGACGGCACTCACGAGTTGGGTACCACGGCGGAGATTGACCAACTGGCGGGGTGGTATTGTATATCCACAATCCCCCTCCGCTTACGATCACCAGCAAGCCTCCGAGCAATATTGATGCTGTGAGCAACCACTTCCTGAAGCTAGCCCAAGTGGGGCGATTCTTCGCAGCGAGCTTCTGGATTTCGTCTTCTGCGCACTCTTTTGAATGCCGCTCAGTCCATGGAGAAATCTCGGACAGTAGAGGACTACTTTGACTATCGCCACCGCGATTTCGCTCCTCTGCAAATTCGGCATCCATCAATGCTAGTCGACTCTCATCCATAGACACAGCGGGCTGCATGTTGAGGATCCGTCAACTATAAAGGCATCAGTACATAATTACAACTGGGATGGATTGGCCTTTGCAGACTGACGACAACGGGCCAGGACAATGCCACAATGACGGGCTCGACACCAGGCTGATAAATTGCTGAGTCCAATTCGATGCCTTCTCTGGTTCCAACTCAGGATCTCCGCCCATAGTCTATCGTCTAGGGAGTCCTATCTGGGTTCTCAGGGATCAAAATCAGGTTTCACCCACATCAGACACGACCAGTGACGTGTACGCAGGATACATAATTGGCAATATACATTCATTCGAGGATCATCGAATACACGTTGCGTGATACCGGTACTGCATGCAACACTCACCATTTGCTCCCAAGGGTTGAAGAGACAATCCCTTTTCAGAGAGCCCTTTGGGTTTTACTGTACCGGTACTCAGCAACATGCGCGCCGCATTTTCTGTCCAAGAGGATGCAATAGGAGCATAGCTCATTGCATTCAATACCAGGATGCAGTCGTGGTAGCAAACCTCTGTGCGTACAGTACATACAGTACGTACTGTATGTACCCGTGCCATGGGGGGTTATACCCCCCCTGGCACGGGTACCTCGTAAACAAACTTCTACTGATGGTAAGTTCCATGACGGATGATAAGTAAGCTGATTCGGATAAGAGCAATGGCTCCAGCTTAGGGCAAAAATAATCTGTGAGATATCTGGATAGACACGTGCTGATTCGTCTCCATACTTTAGTTGCAGTCATTAATACTGATGCTAACCCATTCATGGGGCGGTATCTGTCAGGGCCCCCCGTGCCCCGGGCGTGCTTCCCTAAGTTATGGGTGACCAAGCAACGACTGACCTTCGTCGTACGAGGTACGAAACGTACGATTGAGATATCATGGACCCGATTCCAGCTACCTACTCCTTTATTGTATCCGGGAGATGAAGTCCTACCTCTCAGTCTTGCATACTGGATCCACGTAGTTGAGACTTGGACTCACCCGAACAAGAATGAGTTTCTTAGTCACTTGTTCGCCCTGCTATTCAAGGGGCGAGGTGCAGAGACGCCGATGTATCTGACTCCAAGTGGGAAGGCTCCGCTGGTTCTACATTGTCGGTGGAGATTACGGAGTACAATAAGTCCATTGGGATTCTTGGGACCAGGACAAGGGTATCTGGCTAGACAACTGCCATCACATCCGTGCCCGAGATACCATAGCAGCTACACTACTGTTTGTTCATCGAGCAGTACAAACGCACTGCCGATACCACGTTGTCCGGTGTCAGCGGGGCACCAGGTATCGTCCACCCAGAAGCTACTACATCTCGACAATCTGCAAAGGATGCATCACGTCCTTCTACTATGGCTATCACTGTTCGCGCCTTTTGGAAAGTGAATGAGGCACATGTATTCTGTCATCTGCGGAATAACATCACCGTGGGCAAGGGAGTACATCAGCATTGCCTGATTTCAGAAGTTCACAATCAATACCGCCCGGTATCAGTCCCGAATCTTGAGACGGTGCTTCACAGCTGAACAGGAAGTCGATGACACCGCTCTGCTATGGTGAGACATGCATTTCCGGGAGCCTGTTACCAGAACAAAGGCTGCAGCGGCAGCTTGAGTCAGATGGATAGAGAAGGATCAAGTGGTGCAGCCATGGCACAGGGATATAAGCATCCCGACGGCACCGATTTGTTGATTTGAGGTCACGGTCACTCGATCCGCGTCTCAGCGGCTTCTTGATGAGGAAAAATTGACCTGAGCACGTCTCGTACGGCTTTGAGAGTCGTTCCAGATGAAAGCACCAAAGTGCATGTACCTGGTCTCAAGATCCCGGCCGAACCTTTCCCAGCAGCGCTGGACCGTCAGCGAACAAAGCTTCTACACCCGAGACTTATCGCGAAGAACCACATGATTGGATTGCCATGCGCCTTTGCGTCAAGCATGGCATCGAACTTGCAGACATGTCAATGTCTGGATGACACCGGGAGCGGCGGCCTCGAACGAAAAAGAGTCGGCCGCAGATGGTCTGATGCGGCTCATGCGTCATGCTCCTCAGTTGAGGTACAACTAGCCTAGAGTAAGGGCTTGAGATGTCGACTTGTGTGATTTCCCAAAGGGCTGTCCAAGTCCAGATCAGATGCCTGCACGAGTGCATTCAAAGCAGAGAAGCTTCCATACTCTATTGACGAGTCGATCATCTTCATCCTCTCTGTGCCTTTCTCCTGTGGGTGCCACATCTCTAGGTATTTGCTGTACCAGAGGCTTGCTGGTAGAGATCACTGCCACCGTATTCCACTACGTCTTTGGCTGTATCGCTGAGGTTCCACCTCTCGCTGATACGCTTGCTGAATGGAAGGACAAGCTCACCCCCGCCACGGGGGCACGCCTACTGCCACGACCACGGCAGCGCCCACGCCACAGCGGGCGGGCTCGCCAAACCACGAAGACGCAATATTCTCGGACGACCACCTCTCGCCCACGCCGCCCATCAAGTATCTGCATGGTCACAACTACTCGAGACCGCAGTCCACGATGGGCGGGTCGTCTAGCCTCTCACAACAACAGACGAGGCAGACTTACTTCCGCTCACGGCGGGTCCGCAAGGGCCAAGTGCAACGCCCATGGCTGCAGAAGAAAGACCCCAAGGAGAAATGGGTGACCATCATCCCCATCATTGGTCTCTTGATCGGTCTAGGCGTCGCTGGATTTTTGGTGTGGGACGGAGTGCAGAGGGTGGTAATTAACGAGTACCGATTAGTGCTCGACGAAAACTTCAGCCGGGGACTGGACGAGAAGGTATGGACCAGAGAGGTCGAAGTGGGCGGGTTCGGGTGGGTCATGACCCGGACATGTATTGATTCAGCAGCACTGACGCCACACTCCAGCAACGGCCAATTCGAACAGACGACCGACACAGACGAGAATGTCTTCGTCAGCGACGGTCAGCTGATCATCCGGCCGACGCTGCAAGACGAGAGTCTCATCAACAACGACCAAGTGCTGAACCTGACGTCACAAGGAATCTGCACGTCCGACTCGCTCTCTCGTTGCGTGGCTTCGACCAACACCACCAACGGTACTATCATCAATCCGGTCAAGTCAGGCCGTCTGAACACCAGGAAGGGGGCCGCAATCACGTACGGCCGGGTCGAGGTTCGAGCGAAGCTCCCTGAGGGTGATTGGCTTTGGCCGGCCATTTGGATGATGCCCGTGGACGAAATCTATGGACCGTGGCCACTCTCGGGGGAGATCGACATTGTCGAATCGCGCGGGAACAACTACACGTACGAGCAGGGCGGCAACAACATCGTCAGCAGTGCTCTCCACTGGGGTCCGAACTCGGCCAGCGACGCCTGGTGGCAGACGAACGTGAAACGCAAAGCGCTGCACACGACCTACGCCAATGGCTTCCATGTCTTCGGCCTCGAGTGGAGCGAGAAGTACCTGTTCACCTACGTCGACACACGGCTGCTGCAGGTGCTGTACACGAAGTTCGACGAGCCGTTGTGGAAGCGGGGCGACTTCCCGCTGTCGGACTCCAACGGCACGCGCCTCGTCGATCCGTGGAGCCAGACGGGCCGACTGCAGACGCCGTTCGACCAGGACTTCTTCCTCATCCTCAACGTCGCCGTCGGGAGCACCAACGGATGGTTCGAGGACGGCGCCAGCGGGAAGCCCTGGGTCGACGCCAGCCCGAGCGCTCCCAAGGACTTCTGGAACGCTCGGGCTCAGTGGTACCCGACCTGGCAGAACAACGGCCAGATGGTCGTCGACAGCGTCAAGATGTGGCAGCAGGTCAACAGCAACAGCAACAACACTTAGGCTTTGGCTTAGGCTTATGCTTGGGCCTGGACCCGATTCTGAAGTCGCATGTTTTGCCCTCTGCACCGCACGCCAGGGGGGGGGGGAAGCTGAACATCTTACCATACCGAGCACCCTGTGACTCCATCTGTTGGGCATCTACAACGTATGACGTGTATCTTGATCTAGGGACATGTTCATCATGAGTGGCCGGGAGGAGCCCCCTTTTCTATTCTGAGAGATTGATACGAGTTACTATATAGCTATATACAAATTCCAACTATCATAGGCGCCTCATCGTTACGTCCACCATAGCCTACCTCTCATTCACCGTGACCTAGCGTGACCTATCCTGACCTACCTTCATCGCCCTCATTCACCCTCATCCATGCCCCTTCGAGTTCAATCTCCTGGCACTCCCATCTTGACGCTCCCAAGGCACAATGATACGGTTCCAGCAATCACACTTCCGTCGATCACGCCTCAAGCGTGCGCAGCAAACTCTTCAGATCGACACTCTTGGGCCGCTCGATGGGCAAGCCGAGGGCGCGATCCCAGATCAGCTGCGCGAGCGGGCCGAGGCCGCGACTGACGCCGAACGTGACGGTGTAGTACAGCGTCTCGGTGAAGCCGTAGTGATGGAATAAGACGCCCGACGACGTGTCGACGTTGGGGTGTGGGTTCGCGGTCTGGTTGGGAGGGATGGGGGTGGGGTTATTAGCTTGGCTTGGGTGTCGGAGATAGTAGATCAATAATTCAAGAAAGCGAGAAAGGTGGTGTAAAAGGGATGATAGATTGGAGAGGAGAGACATGAAGGTACGCTAGAAGAGCCCAGTGAACATGACCATGAAAACAATGAAAAGGAATACTGTTCCAAGAAGAGAGGAACAGGAGCAGACGGTACCTTGCCGTGCTCGGTCAGTACGACTGGCGCAATTTCTGCCATCTGCTTGACCAGCTGAAAGGTAGGATCACGCTGGATGTCCGGACGGGCCGCCGCGAAGGTCATGAGGGCCTCGAAGCGCGGATCCGGCTTGCGCAGCACGGCGTGGCCGAATCCCGGGATGACCTGGCCCGATCGCAGTGTGGACCACAGAAACGAGCGCACGTCGTCGCTGGTCGGCGATGATCCGATCTTCTGTTTCATCCGCAGCGTGAAGCGGAGGACTTCTTGGGCGGCGAGACTATTTTGCGGAGGGTTGATTGTTAGGTAGCATTAGATGGGGATAGAATTCTTAGAGGGATTTAGGGAGGCGCCGTAGAACCGTGGAAGTTAGGGTCACGAATCAAGGACGCGGACCTGGAGGGACACACCCGTGTAGCGGTCCGGCGAGACCTTGCAACCCAGCGCTATAGCTCAGGAACGGATCGCCGAGGGCGCTTCCAACGAGATGTGTTGCGTGGGCCGAGACGTTGCCTCCCTCGTGGTCGCCATGAAGAGCCAGATACAGCCTAAGCAAGTCCTGGAAGCTTTCGTTTTCCTCTCCGCCTTTTCCCAGCATCGCCGCGAAGTTGTACGCCCAGTCCTGGTCGACGTCGACGTCGGCGGGCAAAGCTCCACCACCGTGGTACGAGTTAACGTAGATCTTAGCCGCGATTCGTGGCAGCTTCGCAAGTAGAGAGATGCAGTCGTCGAACATGGGTTCCCAGTATCGTGCTTTATCATAGCCTTCCGCGTAGGCCTTCGCAAAGATAGAGGTGTGGCTCAGGGCGGACACCGCAATTGCGAGCTGCGTCATTGGATGCAGATCCTTTGGCAACCGATCGAGCATGTCCTCGACGAAGCCTGGTAGTCTGGATTCTTCCGCAAGTTGGCGAGACAGCCGGCGTACCTGAGATGTCGAGGGTACGTCGCCCGTCAAGAGCAGCCAGAACATCGCTTCCGGGAGCATTTCCACGCCCGTCTTGCCCTTGGGGAGGTCCCGTTGGCAGTCCTTGATCGTACGGCCGTGGAAGCGAATCCCTTCGTTCGCGTCCAGCACGGAGCCCTCCCAGATCATGGACTTGAGTCCCCTGCATTTTCGTCGCCGAGATAAGTCGACAGACCTCAGGACGATACGCGTTCGGTGCTGGCTGGTCTATGGTACCTCATGCCTCCAATCACGTTGGCTGCCTTCACTTCACCAATTGTCCGATCTGCATGCTGCGTCTTGATCTTCTTGAGCAGCTCTCGTTTGGCCGGAATCGCTTGCCTCAAGGCCGTCTTCAGGTCTGGTTCTGAGCCGGAAGAGTAGCACCGTGTACGCAGTGATCGTAGCCATTGGGCATTCCATTGCCCAAACCCGGAAGTGTCAGCGCTGACCACTGAGCCCGGCAAGAAACATACTCTTGCAGTCTGTACCGCGAGACTGGACGCCTTGGCCATGGCTCTAGTGTTCCAGCTTCTGGATGTCAATCTACGTCGCTCGGGAAGGGGCCGTTGATATGCTGTCAACGGCTGCTCGTCGACGACCCGCTCGGCTATTGACGGCTTTAGTGTAGCCTCGGTCCAACCAGGCTCATAAGTTTTGGCCCTCGCGATCTGGCGTGCTTTGACCGCCGGCCGTTCCACGGATGAGCCGACTCGTACATATGTAAGCATGGCGGATCCGAGTCTTGCCTAACTACAGCCGCGGAGACTCCATCAGCATGCTGCACCTGCTACGACGTCGCCTGATGCAAGGTGGTCGCGAGTGGACGTGGTCGTCTGTAGCATTTGCTGGGTCAATCAATTCGAATGGGTCCTTCTCAGGATGTCATCGTCAACAGACCAGAGCCTACTCAGCTGCTACGTCGTCGGCCGCATTCCAAGCCCTCCCGGAGCCACATAAAGCAGGCGCAGCTGAGGATGATCTATTCGATACACAAGTTCAAGATGTACATGACTGGTGGCGCTCTCCACGGTTCCATGGCATCAAGAGACCCTACTCGGCAGAGGATGTTGTCAGCAAGAGAGGCGCCCTTGAGCAGAGCTATCCAAGCTCAAGCATGGCACGGAAACTGTTCTACCTATTGAAGCAGAGGGAGGCTGATGGCCAGCCGGTCCACACCCGTGCGTCATACGCCTAGAGCCAAGAAGCAGCATCGAAACTGATCTTTGGTGCTTCATGAAGTTGGCGCCATTGATCCGGTACAGATGACTCAACAAACTTCCAAGCAAGAAGTGCTCTATGTGTCTGGCTGGGCATGCTCAGCGACGCTGACAACGACGAACGAGGTGTCGCCCGACTTCGGCGACTACCCGTACAATACCGTACCGAACCAAGTCCAAAGGTTGTTCAAGGCCCAGCAACTACACGACCGGAAGCACTGGGACGAGAGAAGAAAAATGACGGTGGAAGAGCGGTCACGGATACCTTACATCGACTATCTACGACCCATCGTGGCAGATGGCGACACAGGGTCCGTCGGACAAGGGATATCATCACGCAGGCTTCAAGCATGCTAATCTGGAATGCAGCCACGGAGGACTTTCTACCGTTCTGAAGCTTGCCAAGCTCTTTGCCGAGATGGGAGCATCGGCAGTGCATTTCGAAGACCAGCTCCACGGCGGCAAGAAATGCGGCCATCTTGCCGGCAAGGTGTTGGTTCCTATCAGCGAGCACGTCAATCGCCTCGTGGCCGCGAGGTTTCAATGGGATCTGATGGGTTGCGAGAACCTGCTGATCGCACGGACGGACGCCGAGAGTGGAAGACTGATCAGTAGTGCCATTGACGTTCGGGATCACGAGTTCATTCTTGGCGTCGACCACGATGGGGAGCTGCTTGCCGAGGAATTACAGAGGATGGAATCTTCAGGCGCCAGTGCTCAAGAGATTGACCACTTTGAATCTGACTGGGTCAAGAAGCACGAGCTGCTGACATTCGATGAAGGTAACGTCCCTCATCGGGCCTGGAAGTGGCGCCGTTCCGCCAGCTGACAGTTCCCGCTGGTCAGCTGTGATCAAGCAATTGCGGAGGGAAAACGCGGCCGCGACGAGGATCTATGAATACGTATCCATAGTCAATTCAGAATCTAGCCTCTCCCTTTCGGCCCGGCGGAAATTGGCATCCTCCTTTGCAAGCTCGCCGGTCTTCTTTTCCTGGGATATTCCCCGAACAAGAGAGGGCTACTACCATTACCGGGCAGGAGTTCCGGCTGCGACAAAGCGGGCCATGGAGTTTGCGCCGTATGCCGACCTGCTCTGGCTAGAGACGGCGCTTCCCAGCGTTGAAACAGCAGCTGGCTTTGCCGACAAGATCCGATACCGATTCCCGTCGAAGATGTTGGTGTATAACTTGAGCCCGTCGTTCAACTGGGCGGCCCAGGGATTTACGCAAGCGTCGCTAAGGTCCTTCATCTGGGATCTGGCCAAACACGGGTAGGTCTACTATCCGAGCAGCATCCCAGCTCGACCAACGTTGCACTCAACTGATGGCGTGGGTAGGTTTGTCTTGCAACTCATCTCCTTGGCGGGCGTGCACTCGACAGCCACCATCACTGCTGAGCTGTCAAGAAGATTCCAAAAGGACGGCATGCTTGCCTACGTCGATCTCGTCCAACGACGTGAAAAGGAGCTGGATGTGGACGTGTTGAAGCACCAGAGATGGAGTGGTGCAGCCTATCTGGACGGCATTTTAAGTGCCATCCAAAGCGGCAATAGCGGGAGTAGGAGCATGGGCAAAGGGAACACGGAGACTGGTGAGTTTTTAGCTTGTGCCCCAACGTGAACCCCAGCACGCATGTTGGAAAGAGGGCTATAGTTGACTGCGGCTTTCATTAGGCTTCTGAGGTGAGGTTGTGGGGCAGTTGAGACGATTCCTGATCTCATGGTGGCTCTATCTTCGTACGGAGTACGGAAGTAGTGGGAAGTACATTGACCAGCAAACACTCCGCAAAGGGGCATAGCATGGGGAGTACGATTCCTCAATCCAGTACGTCACGTACTCGTAGAGCGGTCACATCGTATCAAACCTTCTGTGGGTACTCCGTACATCTGCAGGTCGATGGTCCTGTCAAAGATTCTGGTCGAGGACTCTGTCACGTGATATATATACCAGTATGTACTGCGGATCATCATTATTCCGACGTCGCCTCGCTAGACCAAAAGAGGATGTCTTTGATCATGTGAAAGCGAGGCCTGCAAGCACATTTTCCAGTCAGCTCGAATTTCAGTTGCGCCACGTCGATTGCTTACGGCAGCGCACAAAAGTCTCCGCCACGCTTGCATCAGCCCTAACATGACCGTGGGTCTTTATTAAAGAGTCGACTGCGGCTGCTTCGTCGACCTTTGGAGGTCGTTTCCTCACCGCCTGCACACTGGTCGACGACGCTCAGAATGCCACATCAAGTCTCGCCCCAGCTTTTACCCATAATGACGGTCAAGTCCGCCTCCGCGGCCGATGGCCGGCCCACTTCAGAAGATGTAGCAGCTATCATGCAGAGGGCATTCGCGGCGGAAACGTCGCAAGGATCCCTTGACGCCTCCTATGCCCTCACGGACGCAATATCGCAGAGTCTCGGATGGCGAGCGCTGAACGAACATGGGATCCTGGCCGAGATCAAGAAAGCGGCGACGGACAAGAAGAACGGCGCTCGTCGGGAGAGCGCGATGATCCTTCTCGGAGCACTGTTCGAGAGACTCCCTCGGCCACTGCCAATCGTCGAGGTTATCTTCCTGCAGCCAGCCGGCTACGTGGCTCTGGCGCTCGATGCCCTGGCCGACAAGGGCGGGGTCGTGAGGGAGTCGGCGCAATATGCGCTCGACGCTCTTTTCGAAAACCTCAAGGCTGAGGCGCTGGTGGCGGGTCTGTTGCCCGTTCTGCTGGACTACTTGGAGCACAAGGCCGCCAAATGGCAGGGCACCGTCGTGGCGTTGCGCTCACTGGGAAAGATGGCCGAGAAGGCACAAATCGGTACCGGAAGCAAGGAAGCAGAGAAAGAGAAGGAAGTTCTGCGGGAGTCGATGGGCCGGAAACTCGCCCGGCTGATACCGGTCGTCGAGAGTGGCATGCACCATTTGAAGGCCGAGGTAAGAGCGTGCTGGCCATGCTCCTTTCATCGAGCTCTTTGTGGCCCTGGGTGGAAGAGACGCTGATCTGGGCTCCTCAGGTCTCCAAAGCAGCGAACAAGACGCTGGTGTCTCTGACCACGTTAATCTCAAACGACGACATCGGTCCTAGGATACCCATCATCATCGAGACCATGCGGAACCCTTCGTCGACTACCCTTCAGAAGGCGATACATGACCTGTCGCAGACCACCTTTGTCGCCATCGTCACCTCGCCGGTACTGGCGCTGGTGACGCCACTGCTCGAACGCTCGCTGAACACCCCCAGCACTTCGCAGGAGGTTTTACGCCAGACGGTGGTGGTCATCGAGAACCTCACGAAGCTCGTCCACGATCCGGTTGAAGCGCGAGCATTCCTGCCGAAACTGAGGCCCGGTGTCAAGTCCGTACACGAGCGGGCATCTCAGCCGGAAGTTCGGGAATTGGCTATGCGGGCCACCGCGGTCATCGAAAAGGCAATGGGCGACGACCACGACAAGAGCAGGGCTGTGTTTTCTGTGACCGCTCACGACGTCGAGGAAGTTTTGCAGAAAGCGTTGCGGTCTCATGCTGCGTCGCTGCTGCAGTCCGACGGTCAAAAACTGCTTGCTTCGCTGAAACCCTACGTCTGTGGCATGGTCCAAGAGGACGTTCTCTTGAGAGAGCACGCTCGAATCTTGGATTGCGTTGAGCCGTATCTGCGCTCCCTGGCGGAAGATGCAGCGTTGGCGAAGACCGTGGCTGGGAAGGTGCAAGAGCATTTCGTTGCGGAAGACCGCCGCCGCTTCGGCGAGCCAGTCAAGGAGGATTCGTCCGAGGTCGAGATTGTCAACGCAGAATTCTCGCTCGGGTACGGCGGCATGCTGCTGCTGTCCCATACCAAACTTCGCCTGCTCAAGGGCCATCGCTACGGTCTCTGTGGTCGGAACGGTGCCGGAAAGTCGACGCTGATGCGAAGCATCGCCGACGGCAAGTTGGAAGGGTTCCCCAGCAAGGATGAACTCAGGACGTGCTTCGTGGAACACAACCAGGGCGAGGATGCCGATCTCAGCATCCTCGACTTCATGGCGAAGGATCCGGAGCTAGCCGCCACGGGCAAGGAGCGCATCTCGGAAGTTCTGAGCGAGTTTGGATTTACCGCCGGACCCAACGGCCGGCAGCAGCAGAAGGTGGGGTCGCTCTCTGGGGGGTGGAAGATGAAGCTGGCGCTCGCTCGGGCGATGCTGATGCGCGCCGACGTCTTGCTGCTGGACGAACCGACCAACCACTTGGACGTCGGCAACGTCAAGTGGCTGCAAGACTACCTGAAGAAGCACACCGAGATCACGAGTCTCATCGTGAGCCACGACTCGAGCTTCCTCGACGAGGTCACGACCGACATATACCATTACGAGGGGAAGAAGCTGGCGGTCTACCCGGGCAACCTGGCAAGGTGAGCCTCTTTCTGCCCCTGTGTCTCTTTTCGGGAGAGAGTGCTGACGTGGCGCTGCAGTTTTGTCAAGCTGAAGCCAGAAGCCAAGAGCTACTACACCCTGTCTGCTTCAAACGCCCAGTTCAAATTCCCGCCACCGGGCATCCTAACCGGAGTCAAGTCCATGACTCGGGCTATCGTGAGGATGACGAACGTCACGTACACGTATCCTGGGTCGTCCAAACCATCGCTCTATAACGCGAGCTGTGCGCTCTCCCTGTCTTCGCGGGTTGCCATCATCGGCGAGAACGGCGCCGGCAAATCGACGCTGGTGAAGCTCCTCACGGGAGAGATGATCCCCCAAGAAGGCAAGGTCGAGAAGCATCCAAACTTACGGATCGGATACATCAAGCAACACGCCCTCGAGCACGTCGAGATGCATCTCGAGAAGACTCCGAACCAGTACCTGCAGTGGCGCTACGCCAACGGGGACGACCGCGAGGTGCTGATGAAGCAGACGAGAATCTTGACGGCCGAAGACCAAGCTCAGATGGACAAGCCGGTGGATCTCGGCGACGGCAAGGGACCGAGACGGATCGAGAACCTCATCGGCAGGGCGAAGTACAAGAAGAGTCTCCAATACGAGGTGTAAGTACAACGGCGACCCGCGCATTCGAGACGGGGACGACTTTTCCCTTTGCTCACACGACCCCTGCAGGAAATGGGTCGCGATGCTGCCGAGACACAACTCGCAGATCTCCCGCGAGACGCTGCTCGAGCTCGGCTTCCAGAAGCTCGTGCAGGAGTTTGACGATCACGAAGCGTCGCGCGAGGGCCTCGGCTTCCGGGAGCTGTCGCCCAAAGTCATCTCGAAGCACTTTGAGGATTTGGGGCTGGACCCGGACATCGCCAACCACACGGCCATCTCCGGGCTCTCGGGCGGGCAGAAGGTCAAGGTGGTGCTGGCGGGCGCGATGTGGAACAACCCGCACCTGCTGGTCCTCGACGAGCCGACCAACTTCTTGGACCGGGACTCGCTCGGCGGCCTCGCGGTCGCGATCCGCGACTTCAAGGGCGGCGTCATCATGATCTCCCACAACGAGGAGTTCGTCGGCGCGCTCTGCCCGGAACACTGGCACGTCGGCGACGGACGGCTCACGCACAAGGGCCTCCTCGCCGTCATGACGGATCGCTTCGACGACAGCCGACCCGGCAGCAGCGCCGTCTCGTCCGCCACCGCCTCGGCCGTCAACTCGGGCGCCGAAGACGGCGGCGGGCCCGGCGAGATGAACTTCAAGTCCAAGAAGAAGAAGAAGCTCACGCGCAACCAGCTCAAGGAGCGCGACGTCCGCCGGAAGCTGAGACACATCGAGTGGCTGAACAGCCCCAAGGGGACGCCCAAGCCACCGGACACCGACGACGAGACGTGAGAGATATGTTTGTCCACGATGACGTCGTCCTTCTTGTTTCAGTCTGTGACACTCACCAATGCCAAGATTTCTTCCCTTCCTCCCCCCCCCCCCCCCCCTTTTTTTTTCTTCTCTTTCTCTTTCTCTTTCTCTCCTGCTGTAGGGTGTCCGTCGGAAAGGCATATAGACAGACTTTCTCTTCGACCCAAGAAAAAAAAAAGTTTCGCATCGACATAGATTTCCCGCTTTCACATCATCCAGAGGGGCCTCGACGTTTTCTCCTACAGGATGCCGCCCCTTGGGCTTGCGTGTCTGCTTTCTATCTTTTTTTTTCTTCTCTCTCTTACGATGCTTCTGCACGCATGCATACCACAGTGAGTGCTCTCCGTCGACAACCACTTTTGGTTGATACAGGGGAGCGCTACACGGTAGAGGTGTGGTCCGAGGAGACATGTTTAGAACTGGGGCTGCTGTTCATGCTACGGGCCAATCAATGCCTTCGGGAAAAAAGTGTTTTTCTTGGCCAATCGCCTTGAGCACCGTCCCGGTCTTGCGACTTGTATCGTGGTCTCGCAACTTGCGCTGTGCTCTTGCATTCTGCGCTGTAGTCTTGCAAGGGGGAGAATGCTCATCGCGGAGGCTACTCGAGGAAAGATGTTGATGGGAGTAGACATTGGCCGGAACAAGATGGTTCGCTGTGTTGTTCGACTTGCGGTCTGCTCGCCTGTTGAGTGCATATGGACATCCTCTCCGGTTGTCCTTTCTGGTCGCCCGAGATGAGTCTCTTCTGCTGGTTCAGTGTGAAGGCGGACAGCTGTGTGTTGTGCGTCTGAGCATGCCTGGGCTGTGAGTCAGGCTTCGTGGGGCTGGCATACCGGGATTTACAGTACGGCTTTAGGTGAGGATACTACAGAGCTGTAGGCTTGGGGGCCTGTGGTATAGGTGCCAAGAGGCTGTGTCTGGGTGCTCATCGTCTGTGGCTGTGCCCTGCAGTACGCTCACTTCAGGAGACATACTACGTTACGTACTCACCTCTGTATACGTTCCGTACAGTACGGCTTGCTTTGGATGTGGAGGGCACGGGGCCTTCTGTACTCGTACTTCGTACGCACGTAAGATGTCGTGCCCCCAGATGTACGGGGGTACAAGCGATAGTATGTGGGTATGTACTGGTACGCATATGGTTGCGTACGGAGGTACTGGTGAAGCAATACATCACGTATTGTACATGCCTCTCCATATCAGTACGTACTGCTCGAATCTCAGTAATGTATGTAGATACTTAGACTATAGTGTTGTGGCATGCCAAATGTCAAGTACGAGTAGACAGCTCAAGCCTTCTTGATGTGGCGGACGAGTACCGCAGTGCGGTGTGTGGAGAGGTAGTACTGTACATACCTTCGTACGGGAGTACGGAAGTACGTATGTACTCCGTACTCGTATAGCAGCCAGGCTAGCTCAGCCACTGATGACTCAGCATCAAACATCACGTGGCTCGACGTCTGCGAGGTAGACCGGCTGACAGCCACAATGAACTCAGTACGTAAGTACTAGTTTTGGAAAGAAGCTTACGCACACCGAGAGGTACTCAGTACATACGTACGTACGTACCGGCACCTCAGTACGTATGTACAAAGCCCTAACCACACACCAGCCGTGAACGTCGAGGCCCGTTCACAACGTCACTCTCATCGGCTCTGTGGGATTCCCAATAGACTTCGAAACCCCACAGCCATGATGCCATCATCGCCCAATGGGAGACGGACCCTGGATAGGTAGTAACCTTTTCTTTGATCCGTACTTTTCGCCGCCGGCATCGGGGATCTTCGTCGGCATCTCCCGCCGCGACGGATGGGATGTCACCGGCCGAGATGGAGGCGGGGGAGGCGGAGGAGGAAGAGACAAGAGGGAGACCAAGAGAGATAGAGAGACAAGAAGGAGACGAAGGAGTAGGAGCACGCGACCAGACGTGACAGTGTCGTCTCACTTCGTTCGACCTGTCATGCTGCCCCAATCGAACAGCATCCAGCTCTTGATTGACATCTGGTTGTCTTCCGGCGGGTACGGTACTTGCTAGGCCCGGCTGCATCGGTCGTCGTCCAGTCCGGATCCTAGAACCATATCTCTTTGTTGAATCGATCTCTTGAGAGCTCGAAACGCTCGACGACGTTCCCACTGTTTTTCAACTGCTCCTGGTCATCCGGTGAACCTTGATCGCTCGCCCCGCGGGACGTACGTTCCTGCGCCTCAAGTATCGCCATCGTCGTGCGCATCATGTCCCCATCGGTCGACGTTCGCAACACGAGCCACGGAAAGTCCGTTCCCTACATTCCGTTGTCGTACCGCAACGACGACCTAGCGGCCTCGGCCCTGCAGCTCGTCCTGAGCGTCCGCCCGGAATGGAAGATCGGAGACGGAGAAGTCAAGTTCGCCAGGTTCACCGATGGCATCACCAACACTGTAGGCACACGGAACGAGACCGCCGCCCAGCATGGCCGCATCGATGCAATGAGCTCGTGGCTGATGGCTGTGCCGAACAATCTAGCTATTGAAATGCGTCAAACCGAGGCCCGCATTGACCAAAGACAAGGTTGACGACGACGACGGCGACAAGTACGAGGATGACGACGACGTCATCCTGCTGCGAGCCTACGGCAACGGCACGCAGCTCCTGATCGACCGCGAACGTGCGTACCTGTCTCTGTTCTGCCCAGAGGCGTCCGGGCCGACAGGCTGATCGTAAGGAATCTGCGCAGGGGAGTTCACGTCCCACACTCTTCTCGCGCAACACAGGCTCGCCCCGCCGCTTTTAGGTCGCTTCGAGAACGGCCTGCTCTATCGATTCATCCGCGGGCGGGGCTGCATGGCGTCTGACCTCTCGCGGCATGCCGTCTGGCGAGCCGTGGCGCGACGTCTCGGGGAGTGGCACGCCGTCCTGCCCGTGGCGGGGAAGAATGGGCACGCGGCCGTACGCGAACGCGGTGAGGACACCTCGTTGGCCGCTCCGAACGGGGCCACGACGAACGGTGATGGACCTTGCGTCCACAGCTTCCCCGGCGGCCTCACGAAGCCGTCCGTGACTCTCTGGACGGTCATGCAGCGATGGATCTCGGTCCTGCCGGAAGACACCGCGGCCGAGGCCAAACGCAAGTCGCTCCTCCAGACGGAGTTTCGGCGGCTCGTCGACGACCTGGCCGACCTCTCGAGCTTCGGCACCGACGGCGTAGGTCCGCCGCCGCAAGAGCCGTCGAACGCGGGCTTCATGCTGACCGCAGCAGCTCGTTTTCGGCCACTGCGACCTTCTCGC
Source organism: Lichina pygmaea (assembly GCA_963422465.1). Classification (NCBI taxonomy): domain Eukaryota; kingdom Fungi; phylum Ascomycota; class Lichinomycetes; order Lichinales; family Lichinaceae; genus Lichina; species Lichina pygmaea. The sequence continues at coordinate 1,220,344 of OY730175.1, read as the reverse complement.
GGGGAACATTGTCATCGAACCGGCCGAAAGAGGTGCCTCGGCCGAGGACGTCGCGACTGTCCATTTCATTGACTACGAGTAAGACCGCAACCGCACGAGAGCCCCTTCAGGGGGCGGGAAAAGCATCATGCCAACAACGCCCGCTCGTCTAGGTATGCAACTCCGTCGCCGGCGCCTTTCGACATTTCCAATCACTTCGCCGAATGGGCCGGCCTGGATTGCGACTATAGGGCGATGCCGTCCCGATCCCAGCGACGCGCGTTTCTAAGCGAATATCTCCGGGCTTACCGTCAGCACGCCAGCAGCGCAGTCGCAGACCGGGGCGCACGTGACGGCAAGGTCGGCGACGATCTCCTTCTGGACCAGCTCTTCCGAGAAGTGGATCGGTTTCGAGGAGTTCCGGGATTCTTCTGGTGCGTTGGCCGTTGATCTCCGCGCCTCCTCACGTGTCGAGGCCCGGGCGCTGATATCGAACGGGTGGGAGCAGGGGCGTATGGGGGCTCGTCCAAGCCAAGATCTCACAGATCGACTTTGACTATCGAGCCTACGCCGAGCTCCGTCTGCGGGAGTACTGGGACTGGCGGGCCGAGTCGAGCGGCGCAAGAGCGGCACGAGGAGAGGAACAGCCGCTCCGAGAGCGGAGATGGGCGCGTCAAGACTGACAGCGGTTGGCCATACGTCAGACTCGGAGGCTGAGTTGCAGCATCATCGTCCAGATGCCTGATCGTTGAGTATAGATGGATAGGACATATCAGCCCTGTCTGGTCGGAGGTCAGTGTCGTCGACATTGCTCTCTCCTCCCACCGGTTCCTGCCAGCTTTTTTTTTTTTTTCCTTCTCCCTGCTACAACTGAGCCGCAGTCACTTTCGAGACTTTACGTGCGCCCCTCCCCCCCACCCCAAAGCCCATTTCTTGACCATCTTCGCCCCGGTATAATTCCGCGCTGGGACAGTACAGTGACCACTGGCAGACGGTATCGCATACACAGCGGCTGCATCACGGCGCTGCTTGGGAAGACCCATTGCTGGTGGTTGTTGGAACGCTACTCGTAGAAGGGCTGGCGGCGGTGTGGGTTTCAACAACCAACTTGTTTCAGTTTCACCAGACGAGGGCTGTCTCTGCTGTCTCTGCAACACGTTCATTCTTTCCCCCTTGTTGCCGTTGCATCACTCTGGGGGGATTGACGGCAGTTCTGCGCCTCTGTCCCTGTCTCTCTCCCTCTCTCTCCCTCTCTTTCTCTCCTACTCTCCATATCGCTGTCTCTCTCGTCCTCTTCAACAGACCTTGAACTACAGTAGCCGAAGAAGAAAAGGGCCACGCTCTAACTCGTACGTACGACGAGCATCCGCAGAAGCAGGATGCTGGTGCTTAGTTAGCCGCGGACAGGAGTCGACGAGACGCAGCTTGAATGGTTAGAATGTTGAAGATGCTCTACACCTAGGACCAGATCTAGACCCAGACCTAGGCCGTAGCCACGGCTCATATACTCACAGTACGTACAGTATAAGGGTACTTCTGGTGGGCATCTGACAAGTTGCAGAGTGGTGCTTGGATGGCTTCTGGTGATGATAACGAGGTGGGGAACTGGGGGACCCGGTACGTAATTATTCGTACTTGTACGTATCTCGGTACCCGTGCCCATGGGGGGGCATACCCCCCTCCTCCCGCCCCTTCGGTACGTCCGGAACACCCTCTCTAAGGAGAGGGTGTCTATCACCGGTACAATACTATCACTGGTCCAATACATTTTCTGGGTAGAGTCAACTGCAATACACATAACTCCACAACATAGCGACTAAACAGGAATGTAAGTAGCTAGTTTTATTCCTCTACATCTCTTCTATAATCTGTGAAGATTTAGGCTTCTCTAGATTTTTGTGGTATTACTGAGAAGTTACAGTCGTGATCGCTCAAGAATAAATTCCCAGCAACATCAATTTTATAACACTTATAACTCCGCAAACAGATAGACAACCCATAATTTTTATGTGCCTATCTGATTCCCCTGCTCTTTTACTATCATCCCTGAGGCTACAAGTCTTTCTTGATCTTGCTGGCGTTGTTGAGTAGCTGCTGTAGCTACCGTAGCTACCTTAGCTACCCGTGCTACCATAGAAACTTGAGTTGCTCGCTTCACTTCTCTCAGATATGTGCACTTTTCATCACTCCTTCTTGTTTTATAGTTCTTCCACTACCATGGCTTGAGAAAAGGCCTACAACTCCAGAGATTGTAGTGCAGAAGCAGGCGAATCAAATGAGCCACTTACATTTCTATTCAGTGGCTGTGGTGTGGAGTTATATACATTGTGGTTGACTCTACCCAGAAAATGTATTGGACTGGTGATAGTATCGTACCGGTGATAGACACCCTCTCCTTGAGAGGGTGTTCCGGACGTACCGAAGGGGCGGGAGGAGGGGGGTATTGCCCCCCCATGGGCACGGGTACGTATGTACGTACGGAACTGAAGTACCGTCCTTAAACGCTTACTAAACTCAAGTCTAGTCACGTGGGATGACGGGCCACTAGTTGTCGAGGCGACGTTTGTTTACCATGTGTCAGATTTTCGCTGGACAGCGCAAGCGCGGGGCATCTTTCTTCGGTGCCGTTCCACAAGCTTTGGCAATTGATTCGCAACGAATAATTACCTTGGGGGCCATTATATCGCTTGGGTGCTCAGGGTTTTGAATGAGCTGTGGGAACAAGTCTTTTTCCTTTCCATAGGGTTCCATTGTCGATGATGAGGATGGTCGTGGACAGGCTTGCGCCGGTGGGTCCCCCTCCCCTCCCCATACTGTAAATAACCTACGGCATGAGTTGTGAGTCGGGAGATACTGACGGCAGCATTCAGTGATCGGTGTCCAGAAGAGCTTCAGAAGTCAGGGCATTGAGCTATTTGCGAATTGCCTGTCTTGTGACTTGCAGACGAAAGATCATCAGATACCTTTTCGGACCAGTGCAATGTCCCCCTCCAGACCAGCAACTGCCGACGACGAGAAGGCCATGATGGGCGACGACGAATATGAAAATGTCGAGCTTTGGCGGGGAGATATGGATGACGTGGATGATATGGACGACGTGGACGATCACCCTGGAGAATCATCAAACTCGTCGAGGGCGACGTCCCTCTCCGCCCGGCCCATGTTGTACAAGCGCAGGTCACGGTCACTGCCGCTGGTCTCTCGACATCGATCCCGGCGACTGAGACGGACGAGTCGGTGCATCTTCATCGCCTTCTTGGCCATCATGGCCGTCATCTTCGCGACGCTGGTCGGCATGAGCATCAGCTCCAACCGCAGACTGGAGTTTCTCGCATCGCGAAGACCGTCGGTGCCACCAGCATGGCTCAAGTTTCCCTTGCTTCAGAGATACTACGGTGGTCTCAGAAATCTGGTGCCCCGCCCAGAAAATGTGCCCGAATACCCGGTCAATGGCGTGCCAGAACACAACATGTCTGAAAGCGCGGGATCCGGCGGACGCGACATGCCAATGAGGAGCCAGGCCTACGATCCGTACCCCGACTACGCGTCCCGCGAGTACCTGTCCGAGCATTACCCGGTCGAGGATTGTATGGCGATGGCGTCGAACTCAACCCTTGGCAGCAAGATACCGGCGGTGCGCGCCTATGCCGGCGTCACTCGAGGATTCCCGGAGAACGTCATTGGATCGTATGAAGTCGTCGGCGTACAGGACGATGTCTGCTTCGAGCGGTACGGCCGATATGGTCCTTACGGGCTGGGCTACGAGATGCGTCACGGCGGCACGGGGTCGAGCCTGCATGGAGACCACGAGGATGTCGACGCCATATGGGCGGACCACGGCCCAGTGGATTTTAGGGACGTGCGGTGGGCGGACCTGCAGCAGCGGTGCCTGGATGCAAATGCGAACCGCTTCGAGAGGCTTCCAGAGGGTCCGAAGCCCTGCAGAAGCCCTGGGCGCTGCAGGGACGACGGGGCCGGCGGCAATCCGGACGGACGAAGCGGCACAGCCGCAGACGCTCGCGGCACGGATGTTCGAGGCTCACGCCTGGCAACGAACTCCAGTACGACAGCCTCGAGCAGGAAGCACATTCCTCGAACCGCCTTCATCCTCCGAACCTGGACCGGCTTCGTGTACACCACCGAAGCGGTGCTCTTCCTACGCTCGCTCGTCACGGAGCTGTCGCTGCTCTCGGGCGGTGAGTACACGGTCCACTTCCTCGTGCACGTCAAGGACGACAACGTGCCGATCTGGGCCGACGAGGACGTGTACGAGCAGACACTGCGGGCGTCTCTGCCCGAGGAGTTCTGGGACATGGCGACGCTGTGGACCGAGCGCCAGATGGGGCTAATCTACGGCGGGCTCGAGGAGACGTTCTTTCGCGGCCTACCCGTGACCGGCGCGTACCGGGCGCAATTCATGCCGCTGCAGTGGTTCGCGCAGCAGCACCCCGAGTACGCCTCCTTCTGGCACTGGGAGATGGACGGCCGGTACACTGGGCACTACTACGGCCTGCTCGATCGCGTCACCAGATGGGCGCGCCAACAGCCGCGCAAGGGTCTCTGGGAGCGCAACGCGCGCTTCTACATGCCGCGCCTGCACGGGACCTGGGAGGACTTTAGCCGGACGATGCAAGCCCAGACGGAGCGGTCGTCGTCGACGGACGCGACGAGCGCCGCCGACGCCAGATGGCGGTGGAAGAAGCCGATCGAGAGGCCCGTCTGGGGGCCCAAGAAGCCCGTCGGCGACATCGACGACGAGACGTTCGACGTCGTCCCCCCGACCTCGTACGACGAGGACCGCCACCGATGGGGCGTCGGCGAAGAAGCCGATCTCATCACGTTCAGCCCGCTGTTCGACCCGGTCGACACGCAGTGGCTTCTGCGCGAGGACGTGCACGGATACAGCAATAACAACAACGGCAGCACGACTCGGCCCGGGGCGGTGCCGCTACGAGCCAGCATCGGCACGGTATCGCGCCTGTCGGCGCGGCTGCTGCGCGCGATGCACGACGCCAACGTGCGCCAGCGACGACACCTGTCGACCGAGATGTTCGCGGCCTCGGTGGCGCTGCACCACGGGCTCAAGGCCGTCGCCGTGCCGCACGCCGTCTACGTCGACCGGGCCTGGCCGCTGGCCCGGCTCGCGGCGACCTTCAACGCCGGCCGCAACGGCGCCTCGGGCGGCGCGCCCTCCAGCGTCTTTGGGCCCCGCGAACACAGCTTCAGCGGGTCGACGTGGTACTACAACGCCCAGTTCGCGGGCCGTCTGTATCGCGCCTGGCTCGGACTTCGGCCTGATGGCTTGGCGGGGGATGAGGGCGTCGACGAGGTTGACCAAGTCGACAATGTCGGGGGGTCGTCCTCGTCATCGTCGGCGTCTTCGTCTTCGTCTTCGTCATCCTCAACGCAGCCGCACAACTCGCCGTACGCAAGTAGAAGAAGGAGGAGGGAAAGAAGAAGACCAGTGGAGGGCAGAATGTGTTTGCCCGGCATCTTATTACACCCGATCAAAGACGTCGGATTGAGCGTCGAGGCATGACGGTCGAGTCTCTTCTCGTCTTCTTCCTCTCCCTTTCTCATCTTCCTCTTCTGCCCTTCTCTCTACTCCAAGACCCTCGGTCATCCCCTCCCTCCCTCCCTCCCTCCCACTGTTCTTTTCTCTGAGATCTATACGTCTGTTCTCGGTATAGGTCTTCGCGGTGTGGGTCTTTGCGGCATGGTCCTTCTTGGACCGGGTATTCTTGGTACAGGTCTTCGTGGTACGAGCGGTATGGATCATTGAAATGGCGAAAAGGGGATACCCGTTACGATTGCACTCTCTCTGTCTTCCTAAAATTTTTTTCTCTCTATTCTGCATACAGTATGGCCAGACTGCGCTGCACCACACCATGCTACACAGACTCTCTGTGGGACTAGCTGAGCTGACTGAAGAATACCCACAAGGATACAAATTCATCTAACCACCACACAACATCATACTTTGGCCCCTCGGGTAACCAGTCGCCGCTACGACTCCCACCCTATACTGTGTATGTCCAAGGGTACAGTTGTCCAGCTACCTAGCCTAGTTCCAAGCCATCACAACTTGGGAGGCTCTCAACAGACTACTCCTCTCAGTAGGGCCACTCTTCTTAAGAGGCCACCCCACTTACCGTACATCATGATAGGTCACTTCCTCTTCGGCAGAGCGGTCCATCCCACAACTCTGACTGGTACAGTAGCAGCTTCCATCGCTCATTTTCCCAGCCGTGTCGAGGAGAGCTATGATTAAACCAGCCAAGCAAGTACATACCATTTTTTTTTTTGGATCAACGTAGAATCCCTTGGGCAAAGTTCTCTTTGAAAGGAAAATAAAAATTTTATTTTTGAAACGAGGCTCACTCAATTGTCTACAAGAAGAGTACGACTTAAAAAAAAAAAAGGACATTGCTACAACATCACCAACTTGTTGGTACGTAGCGATCAAGTCCCCAGAGGTATCCATACGTGGTCCAGACCTACCTACCAAGGTTCGATCATGGATCGATCAATTTCCTGGTCGACAAGAGAATCTCACTGGGTACCTGTAAGAGCCCTTACGAAGCTGGGCTCGCAACAGGGCTCGCAAAGACCTCGTCAGCCCCGCAAGCGAGCCCGGGCCGGTGTTAGGCTGTCGCTATGACAGCCCGAGCCGAGCGACGAGCAGGATCTGGTGTTCATCAGCAAGAAGCCTGCAGATATATAGGGGGCCGCCCTCTTAGAAGTTAGAGGCTGCCGGACAGGAGTTTGGGGGTTTAGAAGCCAGGGTGTCGAACGTCTCGACTACTCTAACTATATAAGCCCACTGCCGGCCTCACCAATCAAGAGAACAGCAAACAATGATACTACGAGTCCCCCTCACTGTTTTGACACGCTGCTTGTAAAGCTAATGAGTACTCACAGTCTTTGTTTGTTCCACCCTTTTTGAAAAGGAGTAGCCCCCGTAGAAACAACTTTTTTCACCATGTTGACAGCGTCATCTTCGTAAGGCCATGTCTTTGTACATGTACAGAGTACATGTCCATGCTTAGCTGTGCATGCGCCGATGCTCGTCCAGTTCCTCCCAGATCTCCGCTCTTGTCGGTTGCTTTGTTGATAGCATTGTCTGGAGGGTTGATGGTGAATGAAGTCATTTTGATGTGCTGCTCCTTTTCAAGAAGGGTGGAGTGAACTGAATTGTGAGGACTGATTGGCTTACAAGCAGTGTGTTGAAACAGTGAGAAGAACTTGTAGTTAGATTGTTCGCTAGCCTCACTATCAGTCCTCATACTACAGAAGTACAGATCTATGTAGTCCAAGTCCCTTGGCCCTCCTTTCCTTCTCTGTCCAGCTCATCTCTCCGAACTTGGAGGCTGCTTACCTCTTCTAATTGCTGTCTTTTGTGTGTGTGACCATAATGTGGTCACTGCGGGCTGTGAGAGGTGCAGCCGCAGTCCACTGTGATCATCATCTGCAGCGGTCCTGGCTCTAGGCAACTTGCACAAAGAGGACACGGGGAAAGGGAATGGGTAACTTGTCTCCGACCTATCATCAATCATCTCTCTCAAGACGTGTGGGTCACCACGTGGTATAGCCAGTATCGCTCACTTGGTCGTTCTGTCAACTCGGCAATCCGTAGAGTCCCAACATGCATTTAGTTATGCAGGATTCGTGGAGAGGAGTATGTAGCTCTCCAGGCTGAACACGGTTCCCCTTGTGTCTTGTCCCAAGGCCTCCGCTCTAGAACTTCACCACGTGCCAGTTCTCTTATGAGTGAACCCAGCCAGGCCGTAACTAACACAGCTTACGACCTTTCCTCAAGGCTTCCTCATTGACACGAGTTCTTGATCGACCGGTTCGCTGTCGATTCCCCAACGGCCTTCGTCGGTGAGTGAGAACGACGACAATGACAATGGCAGATAGTCTCGGCGGGACGACCACCATCTCATACTGAATCGGAGTTGGTCCCAGATGTTGGTCGCTTCGACCGACATCACCTCTTCCTCGCGTAGTTTCCGCACGAGCTGGCTCTCCGCCAGCATGGAAACCTGAGCGGCGATCGAATTCGGGGCTTTTGGAATGATGGCCTTCGTAGGAGTACGCCAGAACGCCACGCTTACGCAGACTCCGATGACGACAAGCGTCACTTGCAGAAAGATGGTCGTGACGACATCTTGGTACACTCGCACAGCTTGCTGGGTGACGGCGCCACTTCGCTGAACCGTGTTCGACCCTAGCGCCCGCGCCTCGGACCGAAGTTGATTGATTAACTGGGTGCAGAAGATGGTGTATAGATCACGAGTCGCTTCGGCAAGATGACCAGGATCCAGTAGCGTCTCGATATCACCCCCATTGGCTCGCTCGCGGGTCACGAGAACTTTCCAGAAGTTGTCAAACGACCACTGCTGCCGTGCCTCGAAGTGCGGCGGCAAGGCGGATCCAGACCATCGGAGTTCCTGAGGGAATAATGGGCTGGATCCAAAGAACACTCCGGGCTTGATCCAATCAATCAAATAGGAGTCGTACGGTGCCTGGTCCAGCACCTCGGCGGCCGATGCCTGATCGTACACTGTCACCGCCGTCGGGAGTAACGACACTCTCCGATGGTCTGGTTTCGCCTGTTGAGCGAGCGTCACATTGACGTCGACCTTCTTGAACCGCCCCGAGCATGACACGGCTGCTACTGCGTCGGGGTTGATACGCCAGGTCGAATTGGATCGGTCTCTATCGGGCGGGTCGATCTTACCAAAGAGACAGCTGAGTAGATCACTGTTCTTGCCTTCCTTCGGACGACAAGACGAAAAGTAACGATGGTCCGATTTTTCGATGCGCACGAGACTACTTCGATTAGAATGCCTCGAGATGGAAGAAAATTGTTCACTGCAGTCCTCGACCAAGCAGTCAGCGTAGAGACCAAACCATCCATCTAACACGTCTTGATTTCTTTTGGAATCAGAGTTTAACGGTTTCGCTGTGATCTCAAAGTCGTTGTGATCATATTGCGCACAGCTAACGTCCACCTCTATGGCGGAAATTCGGACCGCCACCGTGGCCCCGTTTGCCAGGGCCTCATTCGCCGCCTCTGAGGAGTTGACGGCGACTGTGCCGAAGATGAATGGCCCAAGTGTCCCTGGAGGAGGGGGAAAGTTGAAATCCCTTATGCCGATCCATTTGGCGACTTCGTAGCTCGCGGACACCCACGTCTCTTTGAAGGTGGATCCGCCAGCGCTGCGAGCGCCAAGTGTATCAAGATTGGCCATCAGTGTCCGGTCAATCTCGACAGGCACAGGAGAAGTCTGAAAGTGAGGGCGCTGGATGTAAAGGCCAGCGGTGGCCACCTTCACCGCAGGATAGATCAGGACGGTCATCGAACTTGCAAAAAGTGCCCAGCTACCCGCCTCGACCAACGACCGATAGGCCAAGCTGAATATCATGTGGTTTCCAGGGCTGAAGAGCACCGCTTTCCTGGCGACGACCGAACCACGTCGGAGAGCCAGGTAAGGTTGCAGGCACTGAATGGCCGCATCGACTCCCTGCAGTGCGTAGCCAAGGAGGACGAGAGTCACCACCGGAAGGTATGACCACATGTAGTAATCCCTCTCGCTATATGCTGCAAGCCCTCCACCCTTGCGACTGATCGCGAGAAGAAGTCCCAGAGCGAAGACGATCGCAACCATCACGGCCAGAAGAGACATGCGAGCGGCAGCGTGCAGCACGACTGGTCGGTACCCGGGGGGTTTCACTTCGCGCAGGTCGGTATCTCGAGTATCAACCTAGGCCAGGTCAGTCTGCCAGCCTTACTCCTGCACGGAGCAAATGGCATCCTACCATGGGAGAACGTTCATCGTCGCGAGCGTCCGCAGCTGTGGGCTGACGCGTTTGAACCATAGGCTTCCCACCAGAGCCCAGCGTAAGCCTCACCGTCATCCCGTTCAGCCTTTGTTTGATGTCGCTCTCTGCCAGAAGGCCCGAGTGATCTAACTTCGCCTCGAGCAATTCACTTCGAGAGAGGAGAACTGCGACGGCACCTAATGTTGCTGGATCCTCGATCAATACTGTCCGCGGCCGTAAAGCAGTGCTGCAGAGTGCCATGGCGATGCCCATCAGGGCCAAGATGGCTTGCAACACCCTCAGGGAGCTTTGACGCATCAGGACTCGAGGTTGGCGCACGGTGACCCAACCCGACGTGGGAGACCGATGCTCGTTTCGGGAAGCAACGTTGGCGCATTGGGCTACGATCGTGCCGAAGAGATCAGTCGCGGCATCAATCAGCTTGGCCGTATCTCCCGAGTAGGACAGCATCGTGTCGAGTTGTCCGCTTGACATCATGTAGAACCAAGGATCGATGGTCGTCTCGGTAAGGTTAAGAAGGCTATTGTTGGAGGGACGTAAGAGACCATCCACGGCGGCATCCCACCGCAGCAATCTCAAATCACCCTCGACGAAGAGTCCCTTCGACTCGCCCCGATTAATGGTTGCCACAAGGGTCTCGGTGGTATTGCCCAGGTCAATGTCAGTAGGCTGGCCGGCGTCCACGCCAGCGTCCAAGATCGCTCCGGTGCTGGCGTTGACGGTCAGCCGTACCTCGCCAACGCTGTATCTCGGTTGACAGAGTGTTCCAGTAGCTCGGAAACTGTTGGCTGCGTCGGCAACGCCATCGTCTACTCGTAGTAACTCGATCATCGTCAGCGACACACGTGACCCCCCGTTACCGCATCGTGTCACGTTCATCCACGCCGTAGGGCCGACCAAATCTCTCTCCGACGAATTTGTGGGTTTCCGGAAGTACATCATCGGGAAGTTTGGCTGTGAAACCGGACAACGACTCCGGATAAGGTCAACCTCGTCTGGGACCAAACGAAGCTTCGTATAATTGCTCCGACTTTGGCCACCAACGATTGCATACGGGACCTCCCATGGGCTGATCATCTCGACCGTGTATGCAACCGGATGGCATTCAAGATGGGCACGAAACTCCAGAGCGTCGGCTGAGATTGTCGCATCGCTCGAGGGCACGGTGCTCGAGACATTGAATGACTCGTACGCAGCTTTATTCGATGTCCATGGAGGGAATTGGGAGTCGAACCGTTGGACGGCCAAGACCGCCGCAAAAACTCGATCGCGCAGGAGATCGTCCAGATCGACCAGCGACTCATTGACCGCGAGTGTTGAGGTCCTCAGCAGTTGCGCGGAAGATCTCGAAGTGTGGATCGGGTCAACGTAGAAGAGCGTCGTGGTGAAGATAACGGCAGATCCGACAAGGAGTCCTCCGAACAGTGCTAGCGTGAGACCCCAATGTCGGCGGCGACGAGACCTCCACAGCGATACCAGCTCCAGGTCGTCTAGGTAATTGGCCAATAGACTGTCGTTGGCGACCGCCCACGTCCCCGTCATCACCGCCCAGGGGGTCATCTTCTTCATGTCCCAGACGAACTTCTTCCACATGAATCCTATGATGATCGCGATCGCGGTCGGCAGGTACCGTGTTGCAAGGACGAGAATGTTTTGGTCCGCCGAAAAGCCATCATGGCGACGGTTGGTATGATTGAGCAGCTCCAGAACGCCGATGAGACCAAGAAGGGTCAAGGAAACCATGATGACCGTCCATCTCCGAAGCGTCGCCGGGATCCACTCCGGAAGTGCCCTGCTCGCGCTCTGGCTCGCGCCAGGTATGCCCTGTAGCGAGTGTCTGGCGTTAGACCATGTCCCCCGTTCGAATTCGGCAGTGGACTGTTGACACTTCGAATGGACGTTGTTACACATCACTTACATCGATGAAAGCTGTTTGGCGTCCGTGGTCCAGATCATCATCCATGATGCCGGGAGTTTCAGTCATGTCCGTGGCTAGTATGTTCAAGGTGAGTAAGGGCTGGAATCACTTGACATGGCGGCGTTCTCGAGGAGGAACACGCCACGAGCTTCACGGTCTTTCTTTCCGACTGAGAATCCTACTCCCATGACTGGAGTGTTTGTTTGCATCGAAGAAAACTCTTAGATCAAAGCAAGGCAATCAAGGGAGCTGATTACAACATATCTCACGACCGGCCACAGAAGAGATTGCGACTGGAAGAAGGCGGAAGGCTGTTGATATGGCCGACCACTCCTCAGCCTTGTTCATGCTAAATCGGGTATGGAGTTGGGTTGGTGGCAGAGGGCGCTACAGACCTCCAATCGTGGGCTCTAGTCCTGGGCGTTGGTGGAAGGTCCGAGTTACAGCCTTGTCCAGCTGTGCCACAATGTTGGATGTTGGACGTCGTC